>QRFJ01003249.1:0-105923 GCA_006176705.1 Cocos nucifera
TTCATTTGAAATGTTCAAACGATATCGAAATGAGGTAGAAAAATAACTTGAGAAGAGTATTAAAATTCTTCAATCAGATCGAGGAGGTGAATATCTTTTCAATGAGTTTTTGATGCATCTAGAAGAGAATGGGATTCTCTCATAATGGACCCCTTCTGGAACACCACAGCATAATGGGATGTCTAAAAGGAGGAATGAACCTTATTGGATATGGTTCAGTCCATGATGGAATTTATGAGTCTATCGATTTCATTTTGGGGGTATGCACTCGAGACTGCTTGCTTTGTTTTGAACAATGTTCTGAGAAAGTCTATTACAAAGACTCCATATGAGATATGGACTGGACATAGGTTGACACTCTCACACCTTAGGATTTGGGGATGTCCGACTTATGTAAAATATTTATAGGTAGAAAAGCTTGGATCCAGATCCGATAAGTGTTTGTTTATAGGATACCCCAAGGAAACTAGGGATTATTACTTCTACCTTACTGAAGAGCAAAAGGTATTCGTCAGCAATAGGATAGTCTTTTTAAAAAAAAGAGTTTCTTATGAAAGGAATAGCTATCTCTAATATTGAGCTTGGTGAAGTTTGATAGGTAAAAGAATCGACACATTCTAGTGAACCTACAGAACTGGATTTGATAAGATCAAACACAGAGTCTGTTGTAGAGGCACCCTTGAGGAAATTTGATAGAGTACCATGTCAACCAGATAGATACTATGGTTTCTTGGTTTGAGATGGTGATCCTATTGAACTCGATGAGAACGACGAGGATCGAATCACCTACATGGATGCCATGTAGAGGTTTGACTCTGATAAGTGTCTAGAAGCCATGAAATCTAAAATAAAATCCATGAAGGTCAATAGTGTATGGATATTGGTTGATCCACCTGAAGAGAACCCAATAGGTGTAAGTGAATTTTCAAAAGAAAATGGGGTGCAGACGAAAAGGTGGAGACCTATAAAGCCCATCTAGTTGCCAAAAGATATTGTCAGCATTATGGTATTGACTATGATGAGATATTTTCTCCGATAGCAATGCTCAAGTCCATTCAAATTATGCTTGCGATAACAGCATACCTAAACTATGAGATCTGACAAATGGATGTGAAAATAGCTTTTCTAAATGGAGACCTGGATGAAGAGATGTATACGATACAACCTGAGGGTTTCATATCCAGAGACGAGTCCAAGGTATGCAAGCTTGAGAGATCCATCTATGGATTGAAGCAGGCATCTCAGAGTTAGAACATGCATTTTGATAAGATGATCAGAATGTATGACTTTTTTAAGAGCAAAGAAGAACCCTGCATGTACAAATGGGCTAATAGTTTTGTAGTCATATTTCTTATTTTGTATGTGGATGATATTCTCCTAATCGAAAATGACATTCCTGCATTATAGGGAATAAATATTTGGCTGTTGTCGCAATTCTCCATGAAGGACTTGGGAGAAGCTTCCTACATCTTAGGGATGAAGATCTATAGACCTAAAATGTTGCTTGGATTGTCCCAGTCCACATGCATTGATACCATGCTAAAGAGGTTCAGCATGGAGAATTCCAAGAAGGACTGTCTCCGGATAGGTCATGAAATTTTTCTCTTGAAGAGGGATTATCCAACAACTCCTTAAGAGAGAGAGCATATGAGTAGAATACCATATGCTTTGGTAGTGGATTCTATTATATATGCTATGACATGTACGAGATTAGACATGGCATTCTCACTAGAGGTAGTGAGTAGATACCAGTCTGATTCGAGTGAAAATCACTAAAATATTGTAAAGATAATCCTGAAGTATTTGAGAAATACTAAGAACCAGTGGCTTATCTATGGAGATACTGACTTGAAACTTATGGGATACATTGATATCAGTTTTCAGTCAGATCATGATGACAGCAAGAGCGTGCCAAGTTATGTGTTTATCCTGAATGGAGGAGCGGTCTGCTGGAAAAGTTTCAAGCAGCACACTATGATCAATTCTATGTGCGAGGTGGAGTATGTCATGGCATTTGATGCTACGAAGGTAGTTGTGTGACTGTAGAAGTTCATTGATGAGTTGGAAGTGGCACCCTTCTTGGATGGTCTAGTTTTGCTATACTATGACAGCACTAGAGTCATAGCTCAAGCAAAGGAGCCGAAGGCACATCAACACACCAAGCATATTCTACATCGCTATCACTTTCTACAAGAGATCATGGAGCAAGGTGACATCGAGCTTCAGAAGATTGATGGAAAGGAGAATGTGGCCAACCCATTTACTAAGGCTCTCGGAATCAAAGAGTTCGATAATCATAAATAGAAGTTGGATATTCAATACTGTTCTGAATGGCTTTAGTCTAAGTGGGAGTTATTGAAAAATATATCCTAAAGTCAATCATCTAGGTTGTAGATGGTTGAGCTAAATATAATTTATACTTAAATTTTAATTAAATAAAATTATTATTCGGGCAATTTCATCACTTTGTGCATCTTTCCATAATAAACTCTCTATGATGAAGTCCTTAGGACTATTTAGACTCGACAAAAGAGGATTTATCGTTTAGTTCTTAAACTGATCGCGATCAAATGATTTATTGTTATCTAGGATGACAACTTTAATCAAGAGTAGGTCATTGTGTGCCCTATGTATTAGTTGTCCTTTTAACCAAGAAGCATAGTGATGCTGTTATGGCATGTAGGTTAAATATAGGGGTACATCACTGATCATGATCCAACTGTGGAGCTCTATTTTGCCAAGAGTTGCTCATGAAGGATATGGGTATATGTGTCCCTTAGACCTAAGATCACCATGGTGACTTGCAAGCAACTCACTGTACTTAGGTATTGGACTATCTGAATTTCTAATTCAATGATGGAAGGCTACTAGGTGCAGTCAAGTATTTGACTTGTCGGTGCATAAGACAAGATGGGATTGATCCCTCCAAGTGTTGGAGTAAGTGCATCACTGTATTTCAATTTAGCAAATCCTCGATTGGGATAGTCCATATGATGGATGCTGAATTTTGAAATACAATGTGGGTGAATTTTTAGCATTGGTAGTTAACCCTAGATCATCCTATGAGCATCATGGTCAAGGGAATGAATTATATGGTAACCATATGCCACAGATTCATCGATGTTGTATTATGATTTTTGACCTATCCAGATGTCAGGTACCATTGCTAGATGATCACATCGATTGGTATAGGAAATTAGTTCCTATGCTATCGGCTTAGGATTCGAACCTATGGGGTCACATACAATAGGAGTTCCTACCTGATCTGATGGCTGATCGAGAGTCCCACTGGATTGAGACTCAGTTATTCATTAAAAGATTAATTAGCAATTAGATTGCTGATTAGCTCAATTTGATTGAGCGATGAGGAATTGATCAAGTCAAGTTGAATTTCATTCAATTTAGTTGACCTGATCAGATCATGTGATGATCTAATTGCTTAGGAAGATAGACCCTAATTTGATCAGAGATTGAATTTGATTAATTTCTAATTTGATTAAAAATTATTTAAGTTAGGTTAAGCCTAATTTGATTAGGTTTATCCTAATTTTAATTGGTCAAGACAAATTGGTTTGGATGAAACCAATTTGATCAAAATTCAAAGCTTATTTGAATTTCCTTCTCCCTGCGCATTGAACTTTGACCCATGTTCCTTCTTCACGCATAATGGGAATGTGCGTGGGATTTCTCTATGCCAAAATCAGAGTTTACACCCTCCATCTTTCTACTTTTGACCTGGTCCAAGAAGTTGGATTAGGATGAATCACTTAAATTTTGAATTCAAGTGTGTTGGAGGCTGAAGTTAGTTCAAGCTCCCATATTCCACTCCATTCTCCTTTTGTCGCCAATATTTTTTCATTGGCATGCGCACGTAGAGGGAGAGTCTATCTGCATGTTAAACATTGTGATGGACGATGGAAAGAGATAAGCAGTCCTCTTGAATTTTGAATTCAAGAGAATTGGTTGAAATAAGTTCAACCAAACCTATCCTTATCCTTCCATGCATTGATGCCTATTAAAAAATAGGATTTTTTGGGCGTGCATAAGTGAGATACTTGGGGAATGCATGCAGGTGTGTGGATTTTTGAAGAGAGGGATTTGAGGTGTGAGACAAAAATTAGAGAAGGGCGCTTCTCTTTTGGCGTGAGGTTTTCCAAAAAGAGAAAAGTGTCAAGGTCATTATGGGTGTGTGCTGAAACTTTAGAGTTGGGACTCTAAGTTTTTAGATGGAGAGTTTGAGTGCCAGATCTCCACTGGCTTTCATCACCATCTCATCTTCCTCATTGCATCTTCTGACTTTCGGAGTGTTCGAAAGTTTGAGAGCAATTCGTCGATTAGATCGATGAAGGTCGACTGTCGAATGCCTCGAAGAGGAGCTAGCACTCTAAAGGGGCTGATCAGGATCAGGAGCTCAGTGTGGACTCACCATAGAGGCCAAACATGTGTGTGTCTACAACATGATGGGAGAGCATCTTTCGGTGGATCCAGATTGCGGTGTTCATCTACCCGTGCATAGGTACTATGTTCTGAACATAAATCGGTCAGCAAATATGATTTGCTGATCAAAAGCATTTTATTTTTCTAATGCATATTAACATGTCAAAGAACCTGAGTAGGATTTTACGATTAGATCATAGCATGCATAGAATTAACTTTAGATTAATTTTGCTTCTACTATTATTAATTTTTGAAAAAGTTTCGAAAGGCACGCCCTAAATCCTGCTAGTTTTCCAGCACCCACGCCTCTGTGGTGCCCGTCCCCCACTCCCGCACCCCCATCCCCCCAGCCCTGCGGGCAGCCATCCCCCTCTCTGTCCACCAGGCAACACCCCCCATCTCCCGTCCGATGCAAGTGACACCCCCTCACCCCCTCCAACACAGGAGGCCCACCCCAGTGTGGGCGCCCCCCCGGCGCAGGCGGCCCTCCCCACCCCCACGTGGCCTGGCTAGAAAAAAAAGGAAAAAAATGCCATTTGAAATGACATTTTTAAAAGTGCCATCTGAAATGGCTTTTTTATTTTTTTTTTGAGCTAGTTTCCACATGGATGCTGATTGGACCAGAGAAATGCCATTCAAAATAGCATTTTATACCTAAAAAATCATCATTTCAAATGGCGTTTTACTATTTTGCATTAGTTCGGTAAAAAAGTTAAAACCTACATCATATATGTAAATAATTTTTAAATTTGTATTAGTATGATAAAGGACTCAAGTACATACCTACCTACGTACATATGACCTACACAAATACCTATATATATTTATATATAGGTAGAATTTATATAACATTCAAACACCCTGGATGGATAAAATGCATGGGATTGGGCAATATCTTTCACATAGAAAAAATGGTTGATTCTCTTTTGCAACATAAACGATAATAACTGCTTTGAGATCTATATAAGCATATGGAGGAAAGAGATAGGAGTTAAGGAAAATCTTATTTTCTATCATAGGATCGTCCAGATCTGATCAGGTCTGAGATAGATTTTTTTAAAAAAATTTCTATGATTTGATCAAATTTAGAGTACTCAGATCTGATCGAGATGATCTAATATTAAAATAAAAAATTAAATCTAAAATATAGAACATCTAATGTACTTGATTAGGGTAATCTGATTATCCTGATGATGATCCTAACACTCTTGAGATTCTAGATTGAGCCATGCATGCACTTGACCTCTACTGCAAAACACTCAGATAGGATCTGGAGGTCTTCTCCTTTTGAATCATGGCTCTGAAGATTAGATTTGGATTTGATCTAAATCTTCTTCAAAAACTTCTTCTGAAGAAGTAGCAATCGTCTCTCGAAATAGTGCTGCCTTCTTCCTGATCTGGGTGCCTATCTTCCTTGAACTACTTTTGGATTTGTGCCTAATTCCTTGGGCATGAAGAGGGGAGAGAGAGGACTAGAGGGGGCATGGAAATAGTTTTATTTCAATAGCGTATGGCTCCTTTTGGCGCAAGCATTAGAACCCTAGGCGCAGATAGGGTTTAAATAAACCCTGCTGTGCCATGTAGTGCCACGTCATTCTGGCCAATGAGAGGCCTTTGATCAATTAGATCTAAATCTGATTGGTGGGATGATGTCATCTGATCATATCGGATAAGAGACCCCTCAAAGTCTCCTAATGTTGGTGCCAACACTGGATAAGCCCAGTGAAGTTGGCGCCAAAGAGTTAGAAGCTATCAAGTAACCCTAGAGTCCCATCTATATGGGACTCCTCCCTCTTATCCCATGGGCGCATGCCCAAGCTGAATGTGTGCCCACTTTGGGTGCACATTTAGTAGGTAGACACGCCCTAGATACTTTCCAATGGTCATATGACAAGTGGCCTTCAGTCCAAGGTTCTAGGGTCAACTGTTGATCAATGTCCAAAATAGGATAATGGCAGGTGATAGGAATTGGTAGGTATTGTCTTTATTTATCTAATAAATTAAGATAACTCTTTTCTAAGCTGGACAAGCTCCAGTCAAACTGAGAGAAACCTTCTTAAGATCCACAGATGAGCTAAATCAAATTTGGCTTAATCGAGATGAACTAAAAAGATTACAGAAGGAGAATGTTAGGCTCAATCGTATGCTAGTATGATTTTCTTGAACCTAATTGGATCTAATCCAAATTAATCAAATTAGATTAGCCCAATTGATGACATCTAGATTCAAACCCTTGTTTGTGTAACCTAGTTAGATTCAGTTCTATATGGTAATGGGATATATTGCAATCTCCATCATCGACATCATCAAAACTTCTTTCGATGGATCAGAACTTTTTCGATTTATACAATTAGAATGATCGATCATTAAAATCATTCTAATTGCTCTCAAAATTCATCAATGACACCTAGCAGTATATGGTGGCAACTTATCAAAACTAAAAATAAACCTCTCAGTGCAACTACCTGTGTGATTGGGTTCTTCTATCTTGAGCCCCGACAGGATTAGGGTTAAGGTGAACTCGTCAAACCCAATATTAGTCATATGAGTTAATCATTCGATTTGAGTCCGATGTGAAATCCTAATAGAAAATTTTTTTCTATTATTTCATTCTGCCATGGCCATGGTCTTAAGGACTCGATCTTACGATCATCATAGGACTAATCCTCTTCTACCAAGGTTGATAGATCCCATCTTGATGTAATCTGTTCCTACAATGAATATGCTATAACTAATATACATCTCAGGATTCCAAATGACAAGAAAACCAAGTTATGGTATAGTCAAACTATTACATACACAAGGTGAACTATCTATACACCTCAGGTCTAAGAACTAGACATACAACTACAGCATCGAGCCAGTCATCGATGAGAAGGTAGACTTTCTTATGACTGCTCGAGGTGGTCATGCTCAATACTCTCATTCTCAATGAATATCTGTACTTTCACTCCAATGTCTCCACACCATAAACTCAAGACTCATCTATCCTAAGAAAGTGATTGTACATCGATCTTTCAGATTAATCACCATCCTCATGATGATCCTACGATCGGAAGTAGTTTATGAGTTCATTATGAAAATTCATGTCTTAAATTTTCAACTCTTGAAAATATGAATTACCAAGTCCATTAACTCAAAGGATGTATCACAGACACTATGTACATAATATAATAGAAGAATAACTCTTTTATTAATTTATAGTCAAAATTATAAAATTATCCTTAGAAGTGTATTACAATTGTTAGCCAATTTGGCTTCTAGGACATACATCTAACATCCTCCCACTTGACCTAAAGCTAATTTTCTACAAATCTGAGTCCCATCTTCTCTAAGTGGCTTCGATCTTCTGTTGTCCCAATGGCTTTGTAAGAGGGACGGCATCTGATGGCATCACTCTAAGCTCTGCGACGAACTTCTTGTACCAAAATGCCTCCTTTGCAGCTTTTGATGCAGCAATATAGTTTGCTTTTATTGTGAAGTTTGCAATTACTGTCTGCTTGAAACTCTTCCAACTAATAGCTCCATCATTGCATATAAACAAACTCCCAGATATCGACTTTTGATCATCTATGTCGGACATAAAGTTTGAGCTTGTATATCCCTGAACCTGGAGTTCTCCATTTCCAAAGATTAGAAATATATTCTTAGTCTTTCTCAACTACTTAAGGATATACTTTATAGAAGTCCAGTGCTCTTCATTTGGACTCGACTGATACCTGCTCATGACACTCATAGCATGGGCTATATTAGGTAATGTATATAGCATGGCATACATGAGACTCCCTATTGCCAAAGCATAGGGGATCTTGCTCATGCATTTAATCTCCTCAGGTGTGAGGCACATCTTCTTAGAGAGATGAATGCCATGTCTAAGGTACTAGACCCCTTTTGGAGTTTTTCATGCTAAACCTCTTTAGCACCTTCTCTATGTACATCTTCTATGAAAGTCCAAGCATCCTATTTGGTCTATCCCTATAGACCTTTATACCCAATATAAAGGATGCTTCTTCTAGATCTTTCATAGAGAACTCATTTGATAACCATATTTTGACCATGGTCTGCATGGAAATATCATTTTCAATTAGGATTATATCATCCACGTACAATATGAGAAAGATAATAGTGCTCTGACTGATCTTTTTGAACACATATGGCTCCTCCTCATTTTTGATCAAACCAAATGACTTGATCACATCATTAAAATGAGCATTCCAGCTTCGAGATGCTTGCTCAAGTCTATATATGAATCTTTGCAGCTTGCATACTTTGTGATCACCATCATTGGATGTGAAATCAAGTGGCTGTTCCATATAGACATCTTTCTCAAGATATCCATTTAAGAATGTTGTTTTCACATCTATCTTCCATATTTTGTAATCAAAATAGGCTACAACAGCAAGCAATGTGTGGATGGATTTAAGCATGGCTATTGACGAAAAAGTATCCTGATAGTCAATGCCTTCATGCTGACTATATTCTTTTGCTATGAGCCTTGCTTTGAATATCTCTATATTTCTATCGATACCTTTCTTTCTCTTGTAGATCCATTTACACCCAATAGGTATATGCCTTCAGGTGGATTTACTAAGGTCCAGACTTAGTTTGAGCACATTAAGTCAATTTTTGATCTCATTACCTCTAACCATTTTTTGGAGTCGATATCTGATATCACCTCATCATAGATCTTGGGATCATCACCATGAATCTCATTTTTCATGAGGAATATTTTTTCTACATCCTCTAAAATAGTACTTAAGTATCTTTCAGGAGGATGAAAAATCCTAGTTGATTTTTGAGGTGGAGGAGGTAGTGTTTGGACTAGCTCAATCTGATTTAGTTCCATAGGTTTCTTAGCTCATTACTGTTCGGAGATCTTCTCCTCGAGCCTGATCTGTCTTCTAATGCTACCATATTGAATAAACTATTTTTCAAAAAAAATGACATGTCGACTCACAATCACATTATGATCTTTTGAAAGATAAAAGTAATATCCTAATGACTCTTTAGGATATCCTATGAAGCAAGATCTAAAGGACCTAGACTCTAACTTGTCTGCTTGTTGTTTCTTAATATGGGCCGAACAATCCCAAATTCTGAGGTGACTCAGACTTGGTTTCTTACCATGCTATATTTGATATGGTGTGGTAGGAACTATTTGAGAGAAAACCCTATTCAGTAAATATATTGCGATCATTAGACTATGTCCCCAAAGAAAATCAGGAAGATCTATGAAGCTCATCATGGATCGGCCCATATCTAATAGGATCTGGTTTCTCCATTCTGAAACTCCATTGAGTTGATATTATCGTCTACAACATTCTAAGCATCATCTAGCTCTGATACCAAATTGTAGACCCATGATATCGCTTGAACGCCAATCATCCTTGACATCACAAGCATCGATACCATGTTGCAGAAGCTCCTGATCTTTAATACAGATATGAAGGAACCTATGACATTCTTTATGGGCAGCAAATCATGGATCCTCCACCTGGATCTGTGATGGGGTGTCTCCCTCCTTGGGCTTGAGGAAGACACCCCCTTTCTTCAAAACTTCTTCAAGAACCCTAGGGTGGCAACTCTAGAGAGAAAAGAAGAAGAGAGTTGAGGAAGAAAAGATCTGTATTCCACAGCATAATGAAACCCTAATACAACCTATGTATTTATACATAGCCATTAGGTCCGACCAAAAAACTTTCTGGCTTACCCAATACATGAAAGCACTCACCGAGCCCATGTACACCCATGTCTTTCATGCTCTCATCCTCTGGATCTAGACCCGATCCATACATGAATTAGCCATCTTAAGACCTATCAAACCAGGCCTTAAGATCCCTAGGATCAACCCAGACCCTAGCCTAAAATAGATCCTCACGTAACTTTGCCCGCACACTGAGCCGGCTCAGTCTCAGCATTGAGCTAGCTAAGTTCCACTAGGTCGGCTCAATCTGAAACTAAGCCAGCCCAGTCCTGTGCCGTGCCAGTTGTTTCGAATGTGCAGCTCTCTATTTTGCTTGTGCATTAAGACTTAGCCAATCCAATTTTGGACTGAGCTAGCTAATCTATAAAAAATCTTCTTTCTATAGTCTTGATTCTTCGATTTTGATTCCTTGCTTCACCTTATGTCCCAGGTCTCTGAAGCACCAACCCTGAAATTCTCAGAGCCAACCCACTGACTCTTCCTGTGGCCTCCTAAGGCTTGGAAGCACCACAAATCCTCACAATCTCCATCTTGGTGCTCCCAAGCCTTGGCAAACCTCTCGATAATGACCTCCTACATGATCTCGCTGTCCTACGCACTTGACAACACTTGTGCAAACATCACCTCCGCCAATACTTTGAAGGAAAAAAAATCCTATTTTTTTAGGTCAGGTTTATTTAGATCTGATTGAATCAAGAGAAATATTTTAAAAATTTTTCTCTAAAATCCTAATCAAATCTGAGACTTCAGATCTGATCTTATTAATTCGATAAAAAAATAAAATTAAAATAAATTTAATTTAATTATACCTTTATTATGGGTAATCCTATAACTCTGTGATGATCTCGATGTTTGCTTGAGGTTCTGGATGTAGCCACGCAAGCACCTAACCTCTATCGATATCCACTCAAATAGGATCTAAAGATCTTTTTCTTCTCAATCTATCCTTCAAAAATTAGATCTGGATCTGATTTTGAAGGTCTTCAAAATGGCTTTTGAAGATCAGCCATTGTCTCTTGCAGCAGTGCTGCCTTCTTCCTTTCCTGTCATCTTGCACTTGCTTGGATCGCACCTAACTCATGCCCAAATCCTCTTGGGCATGGAGGAGAGAGAGAGGACCAGAGGGTGGCATGGAGAAGTAGGGAGAGGGGCTATGTGGCATGGGCTAAGGCAGAAGCTCTTTCAAGCTAGGTGCAAATAGGGTTTTTATAGACCCTGCTGCACCATGCAGTGCCACATCATCCCAACCAATCATGACCCTTTGTGCAATCAGATCTAAATCTGATTGACGGGATGACATCATCTGATCTAATCAAATTAGAGTCCCTCAAAACCCTCCTTAGATGGCTCCAAGACTGGATCAAACAAGACTCTTTGGTGCCATCAAGTTTGATTCCCTGAAGCAACTAGAGTCCCATCAATATGGGACTCCAATCCTTATCCACATG
Organism: Cocos nucifera; assembly: GCA_006176705.1. Taxonomy (NCBI): domain Eukaryota; kingdom Viridiplantae; phylum Streptophyta; class Magnoliopsida; order Arecales; family Arecaceae; genus Cocos; species Cocos nucifera. The sequence goes on from QRFJ01003249.1 coordinate 11,590, forward strand.
GGGCGCATGCCTCCCTAGGCATGCACAGTTTATCTCTCTACCTTTTAGCAGGAGGACAAGGGTCAAAGTTCTCTCCTATGGGTGCATGACATATGGGCAGATGCCTAAGTATCAAAGGTCAACATTTGACCAAAGTCCAAAGACAAGATTTAGCAGGTGATGGAAAATGGCAGGTGTTGTCTCAAATTTATCTCATAAATTAAGACAACCCTTTTCTAACTTGGACAAGCTCCAGTCAGATCAAGTAAAGATTTTTGAGTGAGCCCAAACATATTTGGCTCAGTCGAGACAAGCTTTAATGATTGTTAAAGGAGAACATTAGGCTCAATCGTGTGCTAGCATGATTTTCTTGAACCTAATTGAATCTTATTCAAATCAATTGAACTGGATTAGTCCAATTGATGATATCCAGATCCAAATTTTTGTTTGTGTGATCCAGTTAGGTTCAGTTTCATATGGTAATGGGATATGTCGCGATCTCTATTATCGATATCATTGAAACACCTTCCAATGGATCAGAATTTTTTTGATTCAGACAACTAATATGATCGATCATCCAAATCATTCTAATTGCTCCCAAAATCTACCAGTGACACCTAGCAGCATATGGTGGCAACCCATCAGAACTAAAAATAAATCTCTCGGTATAGTTACTTGTGTGATTAAGTTCCTCTATCTTGAGCCTCGACCGGATTAGGGTTAAGGTGATCTTGTCAAACCCTAGTATCTATCATATGCATTAATCATTCGATTCAAGTTCAATGTGAAAATCCTAATAGAAACTCTTTCTATTATTTCACTCTACCATGGCCATGGGCTTATGGACTTGATTCTTATGATCATCATAGGGTTGCTCCTCATTTACCGAGGTAGATAGATCCCCTATTGGTGCAATCTAATTCCTACAATAAACATGCTATAGCCAACATATACCTTAGAATTTCGAATGACTAAGAGATCGAGTTATAGTGTCGTCAAATTATAACAACCTCAAGGTGAACTATCGATGTACCTCAGATCAAAAAACTAGATACAGCTTCGAGCCAGTCATCGACGAGAAGGTAGACTTCCTGATGACTGCTCGAGGTGATCATGCTCAGTTCCCTCATTTTTTAACGAGTACTTATACTTTCACTCCAGTGTCTCTACACCATAGACTCAAGACTCATCTATCCTAAAGAAGCGATCGTACACCAATCTTTTGGATCAATCACCATCCTCATGATAATCCTATGGTCGGAAGCATTTTGTGGGTTAATAATGAAAATTCATGTCTTAAATTTTCAACTCTTGAAAATATGCATTATCATTACCATTAACTCAAGGGATGTATCACAAACACTTTTAAATACACACTATAATAGAAAATAATCTATTTTATTATTTATAGTCAAAATTATAATTTTATCCTTAGAAGTATATTACAAGTGTCAGCCAATCTAGCTTCTAGGGCACACATATCTAACAAATTTCCACTTGACCTAAAGATAATTGGCTACAAATCTAAGTTCCATCTTCTCAAGATGGGCTTCGATCTTCTGCTAGCCCAACGACTTTGTGAGTGGGTTTGCTGCATTGTATGCGGAGTCGACTTTCTTGACCTCGATGTAATCTTTCTCGAGATAATCGTAGATGATGTGGTATTGCCGCTTGATGTGCTTTGATTTCTGATGAGACCTTGGCTCCTTAGCAAGGGCTATAGTGCCATTATTATCACAGTACAGAGGAATGGCATCCAATGGCATCACTTTGATCTCTATGACAAATTCTTGTACCAGAATGACTCCTTCGTAGTTTCTGACGCAGCAATGTATTCTACTTCCATGATGGAATCTGCTATCACTGTCTGCTTGAAACTCTTCCAACTGACAGCACCACCTTACACATAAATAGACTCCCAGATGTTGACTTTCGATCATCTATATCGGACATAAAATTCGAGTCTGTATACCCCTGGACTTGGAGTTCTCCATTACCAAAAACCAACAACATATCCTTAGTTCTTCTCAAGTACTTAAGGATACATTTCATAGAAGTCCAGTATTCTTCACCTGAATTTAACTGATATCTGCTCGTGACACTCACAGCATGGGCTATATCAGGTCGTGTATATAACATGGCATACATGAGGCTCCCTATTACTGAAGCATAAGGGATCTTGCTCATGCATTCAATCTCCTCTGGTGTATTGGAACACATTTTCTTGGAGAGATGAATGCCATGTTTGAAGGATACCAATCTCTTTTTGGAGTTTTCCATGCTAAACCTATTTAGCACTTTCTCTATGTGCATCTTCTGTGAAAGACCTAGCATCCTATTTGGTCTATCTCTATAGACCTCGATTCCTAGAATGAAGGATGCTTCTCCTAGATCTTTCATGAAGAATTCTTTAGACAACCATATTTTAACTATGGTCAACATGGAAATATCATTCCCAATAAGGAGGATATTATCCACGTACAGTATGAGAAAGATAATAATGCTCTCACTAATCTTTTTAAAAAATACATGGTTTCTCCTCATTTTTGATGAAATCAAAAAATTTGATCACATCATTAAAATGAGTATTCCAGCTCCGAGATGCTTGCTTGAGTCCATATATGGATCTTTGCAGCTTGTATACTTTGTGATCAGCATCACTGAATGTGAAACCTAGCGACTGTTCCATATAGATATCTTCCTCGAGGTATCCATTTAAGAATGCCATTTTTACATCTATTTGTCATATTTCATAATCGAAATAAGCTGCAACAACAAGCAATGTGTAGATGGATTTTAGCATAGCTACTAATGAAAAGGTATCCTGATAGTCAATGTCTTCACATTGACTATATCCTTTTGCCACTAATCTAGCTTTGAATGTCTCCACATTTTCATCTGCACCAATCTTTCTCTTGTAGATCCATTTACACCCAATAGGTACTATACCTCCTGGTGGATCTACCAAGGTCCAGACTTGGTTTGAGTGCATCGAGTTAATTTCTAACTTCATTGTCTCTAACCATTTCTTGGAGTCGATATCTGATATCGCCTCATCATAGGTTTGGGAGCACCATGAACCCCATTACCTACGAGGAACATTTTCTCTACTTCCTCTGAAATAGTACCTATGTACCTCTCAAGGGGATGGAAAATTTTTTTTGATCTACGAGGTCGAGGAGGTAGTGATTGTATTTGCTCAACCTGATTTGGTTTCATGGGGTCCTTAGCTCGTTGCTCTTGTGAGACTTTTTTCTTGAGCTTGATCTGCTTTTCAATGCTGCCATCTTGAATAAACTATTTTTCAAGAAAAATGGCATGCCGACTCACAATCACATTGTAGTCTTTTGGAATGTAGAAATAATATCCTAATAAATCTTTAGGATATCCTATAAATCAAGCTCTAAAGGATTTATAGTCTAACTTATCCGCTTGTTGTCTTTTGACATGAGCCGGATAATCCCAAATTCTAAGATGACTTAGACTTAGTTTCTTACCATGCCATATCTCATATGGTGTGGTATGAATGGTTTTAGAGGAAACCATATTCAGTAAATATATAGCAGTTAACAGACTATATTCCCAAAAAAAATCAAAAAGGTCTATGAAGCTCATCATGGATCGGACCATATCTAATAGGGTCCGGTTCCTTCATTCTGAAATCTTGTTGAGTTGAGGTATTCTAGGTGGAGTCCATTGAGAGACTATGCTGTTTTGCTTGAGATAGTCTAAGAATTCTTAACTAAGGTATTCACCTCCTCGATCTAATCGAAGAAACTTAATGGATTTTCTAGTTTGCTTTTCGACTTCATGTCTGAATTCTTTGAACTTTTCAAAGGCTTTAAACTTGTGTCTCATAAGATATATGTATCCATACCGAGATAAATCATTGATAAAGATTATGAAGTAATCAAAGTTGCCTCTAGCCGGCATATCAAATGGGCCGCACACATCAGTATGTACTAGAGCTAGTAGATCCGTGACCCTTTCCTCATGTCCTATAAAAGGAAGCTTAGTCATTTTGCCATGAAGACATGATTCATAAATTGGATATGACTCGAAAGTCAATGGACTCAATAGTTTAGTTTTCTCCAATTTGTTAATCCTATCTTCTGCGATATGATCTAACCTTAGGTGCCATAGATACTTATCATTTAGACTATCTCTGGGTCGTTTTGATCTTATGGCATTCACATTTTGCTCGATATTATAGACAGATACATCAATATGTAACTGGTAGAGATCGTTAATGAGAAAATCACTTGCAATTTTATTTCTTTTGTAAAGAATATTACAATGATCCTTAAGAAAACTAATTATGTAGCCTTCTTATGCTGAACATGAAATAGAAATCAAATTCCTGCTTGTAGTAGGCATATAATAACAATCCCTAAGTACTAAATCTAAGCTAGATGGTAGTCGAAGAGGGTAGGTTCCCACAGCCATAGCAGCAATCCTTGCTCCATTTTCGACACGTAGGATCATCTAACCATCCCTCAACCTCCTACTATTTTCAAGACCCTGCATGGAAGTACACAAATGAGTACTAGAACCAGAGTCAAGTACCCAACTAGATGCAGAAGAAATCATAAAGTTAGATTCAATAACAAGCATACCTCCAGAAGGACCTATCTCCTTCTTATTCTTTAGAATGGCTAGGTATATAGGATAGTTCTGCTTCCAATGGCCATCAGTATTATAATAGAAATACTTTTCTTTGTCAGCGGCCTTCTTCTTCAGCTCTGCCTTTTTATTCTTTCCACCTTCCAACTTCTACCTTTTCACAGACTTCTTCTTCTTTCTAAAAGACTTTCTCTTGGAAGAAGTCTATTTCATAACAAGTACTAAGCCTTTAGAATCTTTCATAGAGAGCTCAGCAGTAACTAGTATATTCATAAGCTCGGTTAGAGTATTTTGAAGTTTATGCATTTGGTAGTTCATGATAAACTGCCCATATGCATCAGTCAAGGATTGCAGAATTTTATCATTCTATAGATTCTGATCTAACTTCACTCCGAGCTTCTTAAGCTCTTTTAAGTCCTTGATCATCATCAGACAATGATCTTGGATTGACTGCTCATCATGCATTTTAGCCTTAAATAGTTATTTAGTGATCTGATATTTGGCTGTGCGACTCTGTTCACCAAACAACTCTTACAGGTGAGCTAACATTTGGCAGATAGTCTTGATATGTTTATATTGGTGCTGAAGCTCATCAGACATCGAGCCCAACATATAGTATCTAACCTCGTTATCTTCATTCGTCCATTTGTCAAGAGATGCTCTCTATTTAGCGGATGGACGAGCTGGTATGGTGGAGGGATCCTGATCCAATATATGAGTCAACTTCTCGAAACCCAAAATGATTTTGAAGTTTCGAAGCCAATCCTTATAATTAGGTCCAGTCAGTCTATGGGTGTCCAGGATACGGGCTAGTGGATTGGATGCAGACATTTTTTCTTTTTCTGTAGAGGGTCAAAGTTTCTAGTTAGATTTTTTGTAATTAAGACTTGACCAATTTATTTAGATATTTAATTTTTAAATAAATTAGCTCTCACTATTTTCTTGGATCCCTACATTTCCTCTGTAGAGATGCGAAAAACTTCATGATTATTGATTTCTAAAGGATGGTGCAGTTCCATCAACTGACTCATCACCTCACCTAATAGTTATTGGTGATGGGTTAGCCAATGAGTGAACAACTCTTGTTCAATAATTCTCTAATCATGATGCACCCAAGCTCGATCTCTAATTCATGAATCTCATCATGTTCGAAATATTGATCCACTCCTTAATTAAGTCAGATCCACCATTTGCACAGATTGGATTCTTAATTAGATCTCTCATCGTATCCAAAATATTAAGCCCAATCCATCCTTCAACCCATAGCATCTAATGCCTAATAGACATGGTTGCATCTTTTTGGTGCAACTGAACCACTGTGATCAGTCGAGAACAATCAACCTCGGGTAGAACCCGCATATCTACAATAGTGGAAGACCTTAGACTTAATCTTTTCTTAGGGAGATTTGATTTAGGTCTCTTTAAACTTGACTTGACATAGCCATAACCATTACGACTAACCTAGTGGTATGGGTTAGCTCGGATTATTAGCCACCTTAGATTAGGACCGAGCCAATAAATATGGCTAGGTAAGTGAGACCGGTGGAAGGAATATGCCATTAACTCAACAAGAACGCATTCGAATCGAGTAGCTCCCAATTAAAAATCAATCGATTGTATCTACCAAACTTATCTTAGACACCAAATTGTTAAGCCAGAATCAATCGGATTAGCCTACAATCCAGACTCTAACCACTGAGCCTAATTAGGTCTTAACTTGATCGATTACTTATGTGACTCGACCTTGATCCAAACTTAATCCTATTAGACTGGTCAATTTAAGCATTCTTGATCCCATCTAACTGACTCTTGATTCAGTTTAATCAACCGCTAGACCTAATTGAGCTACCTAAGTCCGAACCCAATTTTATGAATATGTCTTAGATCTAAAAATTATCAATTTTAGACCTAATATATTTTATAATCTTAAGTCTTAATTAAGTTTAGGGTTCATAAATAAAACATATAAATAAAATCCTAAGGTTTCAGGATCTAGGGTTTTGCAGAAAATAAGTTTTTTGATTTCTAATTAAGGATGAACATGCAGCACCCCTACACACCATAAGAACATCCCATCGAATGAGAGGAGAGGGCCTTTAAATCCTACTTCATTCTTATGATCGAACGGTCAAGGAGAATGCCTTAATTAGAAACATGATAAATCTACAAAACTAGTTAGATCTACATCATATATCACATATAAAAATTGATCTAACTAAAAACATGTTTTGCATACATCTCATGTATCATATCCTACATATTTTCAGATCTAAATTATCTTATAAATATCTAAAAAATAATATTTAAATTTGATCATATCAAATTAAAATTTATTTTAGATAATTTTGTAGAACTATTCTACAACTAGTCTAAACATGCATCTATCATATCTCATATGAAAAAATTAAATAAACTTATTTTCTATTTTTTAGATATAATTATAATATTTATAATATTAAAAAATAGTAAATAAATAAATTTAAAAATTATAATTAATTAAATTAAAATTATGATCATGTTAGACTACACATAGAATAATTCTATTCCTAGTCTAGTCATGTATCTCATACATCTTAGATCTAGATTATTTAATTTTTAATTTTTTGATTTTAGATCTAATCATCTTTCATGTGACATCTAAAATTATCTAATTATTATATTAAAAATAAATTAAAATTAGATCTAATAAATTTTAGAACCTATCTCTAATATCAGTTGAAGGAAAAAATCCTATTTTTCTGGGTCAAGTTCATTCAGATCTGATTGGATTAAGAGAGATATTTCAAAAATTTTTCTCTAAGATCCTAATTAGATTTGAGACTCTTCATATCTTATCTTATTAATTTAATAAAATAATAAAATAAAATTAAATCTAATTTAATTATACCTTTATTATGGGTAATCCTATTATCCTATGATGATCCCGATGTTTGCCTGAGGTTCAGAATGTAGCCACTCAAGCGCCTGACCTCTACTGGTATTCACTCAGGTAGGATCTTGAGATCTTTTTCTTCTCAATCTATCCTCCAAAAATTATATATGGATCTGATCTTAAAGATCTTCAAAATGGCTTTTGAAGATCAACCATTGTCTCTTACAGCAGTGCTACCTTCTTCCTTTCCTGTCGCCTTGCACTTGCTTGGATCGCACCTAACTCATGCCTAAATCCTCTTAGGCATGGAGAGAAGAGAGAGGACCAAAGGGTGGCATGGAGAAGGAGGGAGAGGGGCTATGTGGCATGGCCTAAGGTAGAAGCTCTTTCAATCTAGGCATAGATAGGATTTTTATAGACTCTACTGCGCCATGTAGTACCACATCATCCCGACCAATCACGACCCTTTGTGCAATCAGATATTAATCTGATTGATGGGATGACATCATCTAATCTAATCATATTAGAATCTTTCAAAACCCTTCTTAGATGGCACCAAGACTGGGTCAAACAAGACTCTTTGGCGCCATCAAGTTTGATTCCCTGAAGCAACTGGAGTCCCATCTATATGGGACTCCAATCCTTATCCACATGGGGTGCACTCCTCCCTAGACATGTGCTCTTTGTCTCTCTACCTTTTAGTAGGAGGACAAGGGTCAAAGTTCTCTCCTATGGGTGCATGACATATGGGTAGATGTCTAAGTGTCAAAGGTCAATATTTGACTAAAGTCCAAAGATAAGATTTAGCAGGTGAAGAAAAATGGCAGGTGTTGTCTCAAATTTATCTCATAAATTAAGACAATCCTTTTCTGAATTGGACAAGCTCCAGTCAAATCAAGTGAAGATTTCTGAGTGAGCCTAAATACATTTGGCTTAGTCGAGATAAGCTTTAATGATTGCTAAAGGAGAACATTAGGCTTAATCGTGTGCTAGCACGATTTCCTTGAACCTAATTGAATCTTATTCAAATCAATTGAACTGAGTTAGTCCAATTGATGATATCCAAATCCAAATCCTTATTTGTGTGACCTAGTTAGGTTCAATTCCATATGATAATGGGATATGTCATGATCTCTATCACCGACATCATCGAAATACCTTTCGATGGATCTGAACTTTTCTGATTCAGATAACTAGTATGATCGATCATCCAAATCATTCTAATTGCTCCCAAAATCCACTAGTGACACCTAGCAGCATATGATGGCAATCCATCAGAACTAAAAATGAACCTCTCAGTGTGGTTACCTATGTGATTAAGTTCCTCTATCTTGAGCCTTGATTGGATTAGGGTTAAGGTGATCTCGTCAAACCCTAATATCTGTCATATGGCTTAATCATTTGATTCAAGTCCAATGTGAAAACCCTAATAGAAACTCTTTCTATTATTTCACTCTACCATGGCCATGGGCTTATGGACTTGATTCTTATGATCATCATAGGGTTGCTTTTCATCTATCGAGGTAGATTGATCCCCTATTGATGCAATCCAATTCCTATAATGAACATGCTATAGCCAACATAAATCTCAGGATTCCGAATGGCTAGAAGATCGAGTTATGGTGTAGTCAAACTATAACACCCTTAAGGTGAACTATCGATGCACCTTAGATCAAAGAACCAGACACACTACTATAGCTTAAAGCCAGTCATTGACGAGAAGGTAGACTTTCTGATGACTGCTCGAGGTGGTCACACTCAGTGCGCTCATTCTCTAACAAGTACCTATGCTCTCGCTCCGATGTCTCTACACCGTAGACTTAAGACTCATCTATCCTAAAGAAGCGATCGTACACTAACCTTCTGGATCAATCACCATCCTCATGATGATCCTACGGTCGGAAGCATTTTGTGAGTTAATAATGAAAATTCATGTCTTAAATTTTCAACTCTTGAAAATATGAACCATCATTACTATTAACTCAAGGGATGTATTACAGACACTTTAAAATACATACTATAATAGAAAATAATTCATTTTTTTATTTATAGTCAAAATTATAAGTTTGTCCTTAAAAGTGTATTACAAGTGTCAGCCAATCTGACTTCTAGGGCACACATATCTAACATCCTCTTCAGCTATTGTGCACCTTTGAGGCCTTTGGGATGACCACCTCCACCGCTGAAGACCTATGCTTGCTTCTTGGCACCACTCTGAAATTGTAGGTTTCCTTCTGCTTAGCTGCACTATCATTTTTTTTGGACTTTCTTAGAGAACCTACAACGTTCCTATATCGGCACTCGCTGCAAACACCGACATGGTCTCCTCAGAACTATGTCTGTCCTCCTGCACATGCCGCTCCATCTGAAACTGTGCATCACCGATGCTTTGAACTCATACCAAATTTACTCTCCACTTGTGAAGCTACCACTATGGAGCTCCACCTATATCCGAAGTCCACCTGATGCCACAAAAGCTAACTCTATCACCGAGTCCCTTGAGGCCAACCACTCAATGCCGCATTGCTGAGCCTGTCGCTGTGCCTCGAACACTGTCTCTATCCCTTCGAACCCTTCGTGCTCAGTAGTTCTCTTCAAAGCCATCTTAGATACCTTTGCAACCTATGGGAACCTTCGAAACTCAAGAGCTTATCCAACTCTTCTAAAATTAGTGATCGAATCCTAGAAAATTCCACCCTAGTCCTTCTCTTCTGCCCCTACACCAGCCATCACTTCAGTTGCGCTCGGAGAACCATCCTCCACCTGAACTGCGACTCTCCTTGGTGCCCCTACAGAAAAAACCTGATCCATGATAATCTCAACTGCTAAAGACCTCCTGGCACTCCCTGAGACCCCCTGGCTCTCCTTAAGACCTGCTTTCGATCTCTCTAAGATACCACTGACACTCTCTGCTAAGATACACTTCTCGACTGCTACACCGTTGAGCCTCTCTCAGCCCTGTGCCTCCAAGATAGTGCTCCTACAGCACTCTAGTGCTCTCTGGCCTTGTCTCTACGCCACTCTACAATCGCCCAATCCTAACCTGTTGGACCTCCATGGATCATCCATCTCCATCACTCCTAAGGCTTCGCAAATCCATGCTCTGATCGAATCATTGAATACATCTCTGACTACTTCTCCACCTTTCTGACATCGAAGGACGTATAGTCAATTCTTTAACCTTCCTTCGACCATTACCCCTTGAAAAACCCCTCTTCAACAATCCTATACTGCCCATCTTTCTAAAGAACCCTAATTCTCTCTACTGAGATACCTCCCTTGGCTGTTGCATAGTCGAGCCTCTCTCAGCTTTGCATCTTTAGGGAAGCGCTACTGCAGCACTCTAGCGCTCCCAGTCTATCATAGAACCATCATACACCCCAGCCTTTCTACCAAGATTGATCAGCAAATCATGCACCAAATCTTTCCACCCCAAAAGAATCCCTTCCCATTAATTTTCTCAACCTCCACCTTCAACTCGCTGCTCCCGGTTGGCCAAACCACAGCAATAACAAGGTAGATTTGAGACATACCGTAGAATCCTTATGCAGATTTTTAATTTTACCTTGTACGACTTCTCCTTTCCTTCCAAGCACCATCAGGCTCTGAAACCTGGCTCCTTCCATGCACCATCAGGCTCTGAAATCTGGCTTCTTTCACGCACCATCAGGCTTTGAAATCTAGCTCTGATGTCATATTGTTGTCCATAATATTCCAGGCATCACCTAGCTTTGATACCAAATTATAGACCCATGATATCGCTCGAACATAAATCATCCTTGACATCACAAGCACCGATACCATGTTCGGAAGCTCTTAATCTTTAGCACGGACTTGAAGAAATCTATGACATTCTCTATGGGCAGTAAACCACTGATCCTTCACCTAGATCTATGATGGGGTGCCTTCCTTCTTGGGCTTGAGGGAGATGCCCTCCTTCTTTAGGGCTTCTTCAAGAACCCTAGGATGAAAACTCTAGAGAGAAGAGAAGAAGAGAGTTAAGGGAGAAAAGGTCTATATTCGATAGTATAATAAAATCCTAATACAACCTATGTATTTATACATAACCATTAGGCCCAATCAAAAAACTCTCAGGCTAACCCAATACATGAAAGTACTCACCGAGCCCATGTACACCAATGTCTCCCATGCTCTCACCCTCTGGATCTAAACCCAATCCATACATGAATTAGCTATTAGATATGTGTGCCCTAGAAGCCAAAATTGGCTGACACTTATTATACACTTCTAAGAATAAAATTATAATTTTGACTATAAATAAAAAAATAAGTTATTTTCTATCATAATGTGTATTTAGTATCTGTGATACATCCCTTGAGTTAATGGTAATGATAGTTCATATTTTCAAGAGTTGAAAATTTAAGATATGAATTTTCGTTATTAACTCATAAAATGCTCCCAACCGTAGGATCATCATGAGGATGGTGGTTGATTCGAAAGGTTGGTGTACAATCGCTTCTTTATAGTAGATGAGTCTTAAGTCTACTATGTAGAGACATCAGAGCAAGAGTACAGATACTCGTTACAGAATGAGGGCACTGAGCATGACCATCTCGAGCAGTCATTAGGAAGTCTACCTTCTCATCGATGACTGGCTCGAAGCTGCAGTTGTATGTCTGATTCATTGATCTGAGGTGCATCGATAGTTCACCTTGAGGGTATTATAGTTTGACAATACCATAACTCGGTCTCCTAGCCATTCAGAACCCTGAGGTGTATTTTGGCTATAGCATATTCATTGTAGGAATTGGATTGCAGCAATAGAAAATCTATCTACCTCGGTGGATGAGAAGTAGCCCTATAATGATCATGAGAATCAAGTCCAAAAGCCCATGGCCATGGCAGAGTGAAATAATAGAAAGAGTTTCTATAAAGATTTTCATATTAGACTTGAATCGAATGATTAATTATATGATGGATATTAGGGTTTGATGAGTTCACCTTAACCCTAATCCAATCGAAGCTCAAGATAGAGAAACTTAATCACACAGGTAACAGCTGTTAGATATATGTGCCCTAGAAGCCAGAATTAGCTGACACTTGTAATACACTTCTAGGGGCAAAATTGTAATTTTGACTATAATTTATAAAATGGGTTATTTTCTATCACACATGTGTATTTAGTGTCTGTGATACATCCTTTGAGTTAATGGTAATGATAATTCATATTTTCAAGAGTTGAAAATTTAAGACATGAATAATCATTATTAACTCATAAATAGCTCCCGACCATAGGATCATCACGAGGATGGTGATTGATCCGGAAGGTTGGTGTACGATCGCTTCTCTTTAGTAGATGAGTCTTGAGTCTACGGTGTGGAGACACCGGAGCGAGAGTACAGGTACTCGTTAGAGAACGAGGGCACTGAGCGTGACCACCTCGAGTAGTCATTAGGAAGTCTACCTTCTCGTCAATGACTGACTCGATGCTGCAGTAGTGTGTCTGGTTCTTTGACCTGAGATGCATCGGCAGTTCACCTTGAGGGTGTTATAGTTTGACTACACCATTACTCGGTCTCCTAGCCATATGGAACCTGAGGTGTATGTTGGCTGTGACATGTTCATTGTAGGAACTGGATTGCATCAAGATGGGATCTATCTACCTCGGTGGTAGAGGAGCAGCCCTATGATGATCATGAGAATCAAGTCCTGAAAGCCCATGGCCATGGCAGAGTGAAATAATAGAAAGAGTTTCTATTTAGATTTTCACATTGGACTCGAATCGAATGATTACATCATATGACAGAGACTAGGGTTTGACGAGTTCACCTTAACCCTAATCTGATCGGGGCTCAAGATAGAAGAACTGAATCACACAGGTAGCTGCACCAAGAGGTTCGCATTCAGCTCTGATGGGTTGCCACCATATACTGCTAGGTGTCACTGGTGGATTTTGGGAGCAATTAGAATGATTTAGATGATCGATCATTCTAGCTGTTCGAATCAGAAGAGTTCTGATCCATCGAAAGGAGTTTCGATGATGTCTATGATAGAGATCATGACATATCCCATTACCATACAGAACTGAACCTAACTGGGTCACACAAACAAGGGTTTGAATCTGGTGATCATCAATTGAACTGATCTAGTTCAATTGATCTGAATGAGATTCAATTAGGTTCAAGGAAATCGTGCTAGCACTCGATTGAACCTAACGTTCTTCTTTTACTATCATAAATAAGTTGTCCTGACTGAGCCAAAGGAGTTTGTGCTCAATCAGAGGCCTTCATATGGTCTGACTGGAGGTTGTCCAAGTCAGAATAGGTTGTCTTATTTGTAAGACATTACCTGCCATTTTTGGTCACCTGCCATTTCTTGTTCTTTGACTTTGGTCAAAAGTCTACCTTTGACTGGTCAAACGTTGACCATTGACCCTTTGACTTTTGACCACATGTCATGCACCTATTGGAGAGCTGGTGGGGGCCTGTCCCCCTGCCAGAACCTGGCAAGGAGAAGGGCGCACGCCAAGGGTGGCGTGAGCCCAAGTAGGAGGCGCCTAGGAGTCCTTGTTGGACAAGGACTCCACCTCCCTTTTGGATTCCAATCAGAGTTCTACTAAGAATCCAGTTTGACTGGTCTTAGGCACCCTCTAAGGAGGAATCCAGGGGTCTCTATTCCAACCAATCAGATTTAGATCTGATTTCACAAAGGGTTGTGATTGGTTGAGAGGAAGAGGAGTTGGATCACAAGAGGTCTATAAATAAGACCCTGCGCCCAACCCTAATTCCAATGCTATTATACACGCCCCAAGGCTGCCTCTCCCCTCCTTCTCCATGCCATAGTCTCTTCTCCCCTTGCTCTCCACGTCCAAAAGGTGTTTTGGACTTTGGTTGGTGCGATTCAGATCAAGGAAAGGCGATCAAAAGCAAGAAGGCTGCGCTGCTGCAAAAGGACGACTGCAGATCTTCAAAAGAGTTTTGAAGATCCTCCAGATCAGATCCAGATCTGATTTTTGGAGGTGTGATAGAGAAGAAGAGGATCTCCAGATCCAACCCTGAGTGGATACCGGTAGAGGCCAGGCGCTTGCGTGGCTAAGATCCAGAACCTTCCGCTGCAATCAGGATCATCTACAGGGTAATAGGATTACCCAAATCAGGTAAATTAAATTTGATTTAATTTATCTTATTTTATTTTATTTATTAAAATAATAAGAATCAGATCTAAAATATATCAAGATCTGATTGAGATCAAGAGAAAATTTTTGAAATATATCTCTTGATCTAATCAGATCTGGAACGAACCTGGACCGGAAAATCAGGATTTCCCTTCAACTGGTATCAGAGCCATGGTTCTAAAATTATTTAGATCTGATTTTAATTTTATTTTAATTAGAAAATAAAGTGATTTCAGATGTCACATGAGATGTGATCAGATCTGAAATCAAAAAAATTAAAATTAAATGATTTGGATCTAAGAACATGAAGATATGCATGACTAGTTCTAGAATAGAATAGTTCTATAGAATAGTTTTGCATGTCTTTGATTTAATCTGATTAAATCATATTTTAGATCTTCTTATTTACTATTTTTCTGATATTATAAGTGTTATAATAACATCTGATAAATAGCAAATAAAAATTATTTAATTTTAAATATCATATGAGATATGATTGATGCATGTCTAGACTAGTTGTAGAATAGTTCTACATAATTGTCTAGATTAGAATTTATTTTGATTAGATCAATTTAAATCTAATTTTTTAGATTATTATGAGATAATTTAGATCTGAAAACATGCATGATTTGATACATGAGATGTATGCAAAATATGCCATGATTAGATCTAAATTTATATATGAGATATATGATATAGATCTGATAACTGTTTTGTAGTATTTACATGTTCCTGATTAAGGCGTTCCTCTTGGCCGTCCGGTCATAAGAACGAAGAAGGGTTTAAAGGCCCTCTCTTCCCATTCGATGGGGTGTTCTTATGACGTGTAGGGGTGCTGCGTGTTCGTCCTTAATCAGAAACCCAAAACTTACTTTCTGCAAAAACCCTAGATCCTGAAACCCTAGGATTTATTGTGCATATTTTGTTTATGAACCCAACTTAATTAAGAATTAAGTTTATGGAATATTAATTAGGTCTAAAATTGAGAATTTCAGATCTAAGACATATTCATAATACTGGGTTCGGGCTTGGGTAGCTCAATTAGGTCTAAGCGGTTGATCAAACCGAATCAAGAGTTGGTTAGATGGGATCAACAATGCTTAAATTGACCAGCCTAATAGGATTAAGTCTGGGTCAAGATCGAGTCACGATCAAGCAAGACCTAATTAGGCTCAGAGGTTAGAGTCTGGATTGTAGGCTAACCCAATTGGTTCTGACTCAACAATTTGGTGTCTAAGGTAAGTTTGGCACAGACGACCGACTGGTTTTTAATTGGAAGCTACTCGACCTGAATGCGTTCTTGTGCGAGTTAACGGCATATTCCTTCCACCGGTCTCACTTACCTGGCCATATCTGTTGACACAGTTCTGATCTGAGGTGGTCAATAATCCGAGCTGACCCATGCCACTAGGTTAGTCATAATTGTTATGACTAAGCCAAGTCTAGTTTAATGAGACCTGAATCAATTCTCCCTAAGAAAAGATTAAGTCTGAGGTCTTCCACCATTGTAGACGTGCGGGCCCTTCCCGGGGTTGATTGTTCTCGGCTGGATACAGTGGCTCAGTTGCACCGGGAAGACGCAACCATGTCTATTAGGCATTGGATGCTATGGGCTGGAGGATGAGTTGGGCTCAATATTTCGGATACGGTGAGAGACCCAATTAGGAACCCAGTCTATGCAAATGGTGGGTCTGACTTAACTAAGGAGTGGATCAATATTCCGGATACGGTGAGATTCATGAATTAGAGACCAAGTTTGGGTGCACCATGATTAGAGAATCATTGAACAAGAGTTGTTCACTCATTGGCTAACCCATCACCAATAACTGTTAGGTGAGGTGATGAGTCAGTTGGTGAGACCGCACCACCCACTAGAAATCATTCAATCGCGGAGATTTTCGCATCTCTACAGAGGGAGTGTAGGGATCCGAGAAAATAGTGGGAGCTAATTTGTTTAAAAATAAAATCCCTAAACAAATTGGTCAAGTCAAAATTACAGTATCTAACTAGAATCTTTGACTCTCTACAGGAAAATGTCTGCGTCCAACCCACTGGCACGTATCCTAGACACACATAGACTGACTGGACCCAATTATAAAGATTGGCTCAGGAACTACAAAATTGTTTTGGGTTCAGAGAAGTTAACACATGTTTTGGACCAGGACCCTCCCACCTTACCAGCTCGTCCATCCTGTTGAACAGAGAGCGTCTCTGGAAAAATGGATTGACGAAGACAATAAGGCCAGATACTACATGTTGGGCTCGATGTCTGATGAGCTCCAGCGCCAACATGAAGGATATCGGGACTGCTCGCCAAATGTTGGCTCACCTGCAGGAGATGTTTGGTGAACAGAGTCGCGCAGCCAAATATCAAGTCACGAAATGACTTTTTAAGGCTAAGATGCGTGATGGGCAGTCAGTCCAAGATCACTGTCTGACAATGATCAAGGACATGGAAGAGCTTGAGAAGCTCGGTGTGAAGTTGGACTTGGATCTGCAGAACGATATTATTCTGCAATCCTTGACTGATGCATATGGGCAATTCATCATGAATTACCACATGCATAAACTTCAAGAATTCCTTGGCCGAGTTGATGAATATGCTGGTTACCGCTGAGCTTTCTATGAAAGGTTCTAAAGGCTCAGTTCTTGCTATGGAACGGACTTCTTCCAAAAGAAAGTCTTATGGAAAGAAAAAGAAGTCTGTGAAAAAGCAAAAGGTGGAAGGATCAAAGAAGAAGAAGGCAGAACCGAAGAAGAAGGTCGATGGCAAAGGAAAGTGTTTCCATTGCAACAGCGACGGCCATTGGAAGCGGAACTGCCCTACTTACCTGGCCACCCTGAAGAACAAGAAGGAAGGTCCTTCTGGAGGTATGCTCGTTATTGAGTCTAACCTTACGGTTTCTTCTGCATCCAGTTGGGTGCTTGACTCTGGTTCTAGTGCTCATCTGTGCACTTCTATGCAGGGTCTTGAGGATAGCAGGAGGCTGAGGGATGGAGACATGATCCTACGCGTCGGTAATGGAGCAAGAGTTGCTGCAGTAGCCGTGGGAACATACCCTCTGCGATTACCATCTGGTTTAGACTTAGTTTTAAAAGACTGTTATTATGTGCCTGCAGCTAGCAGGAATTTGATTTCTGTTTCATGCTTAGCACAAGAAGGTTATGTGATCACCTTCTTTAAGGACCATTGTAACATTCTTTATGAAAGAAATAAAATTGCAAATGGTTTCCTTGTTAATGGTCTTTATCAGTTGCATATTGATGTACCTGTTTTAACTATCGAGCAAAACGTGAATGCCAAACGACCTAGGGATAGTCCAAACGACAGATATCTATGGCACCTGAGATTAGGTCATATAGCAGAAGATAGGATTAACAAATTGGAGAAAAATGGGCTATTGAGTCCATTGACTTTTGAGTCATATCCAACTTGTGAATCTTGTCTTCAAGGCAAAATGACTAAACTCCCTTTTGTTGGACATGGGGAGAGGGCCACAGATCTCCTTGCCCTAGTACATACTGATGTGTGCGGCCCATTTCGATGTGCCGGCTAGAGGCAATTTTGTCTACTTCATTACCTTTACCGATGATCTGTCTAGGTATGGGTATGTGTATCTTATGAGACACAAGTCTGAAGCCTTTGAAAAGTTCAAAGAATTCAGACATGAAGTAGAAAAACAAACTGGAAAACCCATTAAGGTTCTTCGATCAGATCGAGGAGGTGAATACCTTAGCCGGGAATTCCTAGACTATCTTAAGGAAAATGGCATAGTCTCTCAATGGACTCCACCAGGAACACCTCAACTCAACGGGGTTTCAGAATGGAGAAATCGGACTCTATTGGATATGGTTCGATCCATGATGAGCTTCACAGACCTCCCTGATTTTCTTTGGGGACATTCATTATTAACTTCAATCTATTTACTGAATAGGGTTCCCTCTAAAACCGTTCCTACCACACCGTATGAGATATGGCACGGTAAGAAACCAAGTCTGAGTCATCTCAGAATTTGGGGTTGTCCGGCTTCATGTCAAAAGACAACAAGCGGACAAGTTAGAGTTTAGGTCCTTTAGAGCTCGATTCATAGGATATCCTAAAGAGTCATTAGGATACTATTTCTACATTCCAGAAGACCACAATGTGATTGTGAGTCGACATGCCATCATTTCTTGAAAAAATAGTTTATTCAAGATAGTGGCATTGGAAAGCAGATTAAGCTTGATGAGAAAGTCTCACAAGCAGAAAGAGCTAAGGACCAAGTGGAACCAAATCAGGTTGAGCCAATAAGAACACTACCTCCTCCACCTCGTAGATCGGAAAGAGTTTCCCATCCCCCTGAAAGATACTTAGGTATTATTTCAGAGGATGTAGAGGAAATGTTCCTCATAGGTAATGGTGCTCATGGTGATGATCCCAAAACCTACAACGAGGCGATATCAGATATCGACTCCGAGAAATGGCTTGAGGCAATGAAGTCAGAAGATTGACTCGATGCACTCAAACCAAGTCTGGACCTTGGTAGATCCACCAGAAGGTATAGTACCTATTGGGTGTAAATGGATCTTCAAGAGAAAGATTGGTGCAGATGGGAATGTGGAGACATTCAAGGCTAGACTGGTGGCAAAAGGTTATAGTCAACGCGAAGGCATTGACTATCAGGATACCTTTTCCCCGGTAGCTATGCTAAAATCCATCCGCACATTGCTTGCTGTTGCAGCCTATTTCGATTATGAAATATGGCAAATGGACGTGAAAACGGCATTCCTAAATGGATATCTTGAGGAAGATATCTATATGGAACAGCCGCTAGGTTTCACATCCAGTGATACTGATCACAAGGTTTGCAAGCTGCAAAGGTCCATATATGGACTTAAGCAAGCATCTCGGAGCTGGAACACTCGTTTCAATGATGTGATCAAAAAGTTTGGTTTCATCAAAAATGAAGAGGAACCATGTGTTTTCAAAAGGGTCAGTGGGAGCGCTGTTGTCTTCCTCGTATTGTACGTGGATGACATCCTCCTTATTGGGAATGATATTCCCATGTTGACATCAGTCAAGATGTGGTTGTCCAAGGAATTCTCCATGAAAGACCTAGGTGAAGCATCCTTTATTCTAGGAATTAAGGTCTATAGGGATAGACCGAATAGGATGCTAGGACTTTCACAGAAGATGTACATAGAGGAAGTACTAAAGAGGTTTAGTATGGAAAACTCTAAGAGGGGATTAATACCCTTCAGACATGGTATTCATCTTTCCAAGAAGATGTGCCCCAGCACACCTGAGGAAATAGAACGCATGAGCAAGATCCCTTATGCTTCTGCAATAGGGAGCCTCATGTATGCCATGCTATGTACACGACCTGATATAGCCCATGCTGTGAGTGTCACAAGCAGATATCAGTCAAATCCAGGTGAAGAACACTGGACTTCTGTGAAATGTATCCTTAAGTACTTGAGAAGAACTAAGGATATGATGTTGGTCTTTGGTAATGGAGAACTCCAAGTTCAAGGGATACACAGACTCGGACTTCATGTCTGATATAGATGATCGAAAGTCGACATCTGGAAGTCTGTTTGTGTGCAATGGTGGAGCTGTCAGCTGGAAGAGTTCCAAGCAAACTGTGATAGCAGATTCCACCATGGAAGCAGAATATATAGCTGCATCAGAGGCTGCAAAGGAAGCATTCTGGTACAAGAAGTTTGCTGCAGAAATTGGAGTAATGCCATCAGATGCCATTCCTCTTTACTGCGACAACAATGGCGCCATAGCCCTTGCTAAGGAGCCGAGGTCTCACCAGAAGTCCAAGCACATTGAGCGGCGATATCATCTCATCCGCGATTACCTTGAGAAAGGTTACGTTGAGGTCAAGAGAGTCAACTCCGCAGATAATGTGGCAGACCCACTTACAAAGCCGTTGGGCCAGCAGAAGATCGAAGCCCACCTTGAGAAGATGGGACTTAGACTTGTAGCCAATTGGCTTTAGGACAAGTGGGAGATTGTTAGATATATGTGCCCTAGAAGCCAGAATTGGCTGACACTTGTAATACACTTCTAGGGGCAAAATTATAATTTTGACTATAATTAATGAAATGGGTTATTTTCTATCACACATGTGTATTTAGTGTCTGTGATACATCCTTTGAGTTAATGGTAATGATAATTCATATTTTCAAGAGTTGAAAATTTAAGACATGAATAATCATTATTAACTCATAAACAGCTCCCGACCATAGGATCATCACGAGGATGGTGATTGATCCGGAAGGTTGGTGTACGATCGCTTCTCTTTAGTAGATGAGTCTTGAGTCTACGGTGTGGAGACACCGGAGCGAGAGTACAGGTACTCGTTAGAGAACGAGGGCACTGAGCGTGACCACCTCGAGTAGTCATTAGGGAAGTCTACCTTCTCGTCAATGACTGACTCGATGCTGCAGTAGTGTGTCTGGTTCTTTGACCTGAGATGCATCGGCAGTTCACCTTGAGGGTGTTATAGTTTGACTACACCATTACTCGGTCTCCTAGCCATATGGAACCTGAGGTGTATGTTGGCTATGAGCATGTTCATTGTAGGAACTGGATTGCATCAAGATGGGATCTATCTACCTCGGTGGTAGAGGAGTAGCCCTATGATGATCATGAGAATCAAGTCCTGAAGCCCATGGCCATGGCAGAGTGAAATAATAGAAAGAGTTTCTATTTAGATTTTCACATTGGACTCGAATCGAATGATTACATCATATGACAGAGACTAGGGTTTGACGAGTTCACCTTAACCCTAATCTGATCGGGGCTCAAGATAGAAGAACTGAATCACACAGGTAGCTGCACCAAGAGGTTCGCATTCAGCTCTGATGGGTTGCCACCATATACTGCTAGGTGTCACTGGTGGATTTTGGGAGCAATTAGAATGATTTAGATGATCGATCATTCTAGCTGTTCGAATCAGAAGAGTTCTGATCCATCGAAAGGAGTTTCGATGATGTCTATGATAGAGATCATGACATATCCCATTACCATACAGAACTGAACCTAACTGGGTCACACAAACAAGGGTTTGAATCTGGTGATCATCAATTGAACTGATCTAGTTCAATTGATCTGAATGAGATTCAATTAGGTTCAAGGAAAATCGTGCTAGCACTCGATTGAACCTAACGTTCTTCTTTTACTATCATAAATAAGTTGTCCTGACTGAGCCAAAGGAGTTTGTGCTCAATCAGAGGCCTTCATATGGTCTGACTGGAGGTTGTCCAAGTCAGAATAGGTTGTCTTATTTGTAAGACATTACCTGCCATTTTTGGTCACCTGCCATTTCTTGTTCTTTGACTTTGGTCAAAAGTCTACCTTTGACTGGTCAAACGTTGACCATTGACCTTTGACTTTTGACCACATGTCATGCACCTATTGGAGAGCTGGTGGGGGCCTGTCCCCCTGCCAGAACCTGGCAAGGAGAAGGGCGCACGCCAAGGGTGGCGTGAGCCCAAGTTAGGAGGCGCCTAGGAGTCCTTGTTGGACAAGGACTCCACCTCCCTTTTGGATTCCAATCAGAGTTCTACTAAGAATCCAGTTTGACTGGTCTTAGGCGCCCTCTAAGGAGGAATCCAGGGGTCTCTATTCCAACCAATCAGATTTAGATCTGATTTCACAAAGGGTTGTGATTGGTTGAGAGGAAGAGGAGTTGGATCACAAGAGGTCTATAAATAAGACCCTGCGCCCAACCCTAATTCCAATGCTATTATACCCCATGCCCCAAGGCTGCCTCTCCCCTCCTTCTCCATGCCATAGTCTCTTCTCCCCTTGCTCTCCACGTCCAAAAGGTGTTTTGGACTTTGGTTGGTGCGATTCAGATCAAGGAAAGGCGATCAAAAGCAAGAAGGCTGCGCTGCTGCAAAAGGACGACTGCAGATCTTCAAAAGAGTTTTGAAGATCCTCCAGATCAGATCCAGATCTGATTTTTGGAGGTGTGATAGAGAAGAAGAGGATCTCCAGATCCAACTCGAGTGGATACCGGTAGAGGCCAGGTGCTTGCGTGGCTAAGATCCAGAACCTTCCGCTGCAATCAGGATCATCTATAGGGTAATAGGATTACCCAAATCAGGTAAATTAAATTTGATTTAATTTATCTTGTTTTATTTTATTTATTAAAATAATAAGAATCAGATCTGAAACATATCAAGATCTGATTGAGATCAAGAGAAAATTTTTGAAATATATCTCTTGATCTAATCAGATCTGAACGAACCTGGATCGGGAAATCAGGATTTTCCTTCAACAGCATCGAAAGGTTCATTCTCAGTTCTGATGGGTTACCATCATATATTGCTAGGTGTCACTAGTAGATTTTGGAAGCAATTAGAATAATTTTGATGATCGATCATACTAGTTGTCTGAATCAGAAAAGTTCTGATCCATCGAAAGGTATTTCAATGATGTCGATGATAGAGATCATGACATATCCCATTACCATACGGAATTGAACCTAACTGGGTCACACAAATAAGGGTTTGGATCTAGATATCATCAATTGGACTAATCCAGTTCAATTGATTTGAATAAAATTTAATTAGGTTCAAGAAAATCATGCTAGCATATGATTGAGCCTAATGTTCTCCTTCAATAATCATTAAAAGTTGTCTCGATTGAGCCAAATATATTTGGACTCACTCAGGTACCTTTACTTGGTCTGACTAGAGCTTGTTTAGGTCAGAAAAGTGTTGTCTTAATTTATGAGATAAATTTAAGATAACACCTACCATTTTCTATCACCTGCTAATTCTTGTCTTTTGACTTTGGTCAAACATTGATCTTTGACACTTAGACATCTGCCCATATGTTATGCATCCATGGGAGAGAGATTTGACCATTATCTACCTACTAAAAGGAGGAAAGGGAGGCGGTGCATGCCTAGGGAGGTGTGCACCCAAGGATGATGATGCCTGGAGTCCCATACAAATGGGACTCTATGTTGCTTCATGGAATAAACTTAGGTGGCACCTAAGACTCTACTGAAGGAAAATCCTGATTTTTTGGACCAGGTTTGTTTAGATCTGATCGGATCGAGAGATATATTTCAAAAATTTTTTTCTTTGATCTAGATCAGATATGGAATGTTTCAAATCTGATCTTTATTATTTTAATAATTAAAATAAATTTAGATAAATTAAATCAAATTTAATTATCTTAACGTAGGGTAATCCTATTACCCGTTGATGATCCTATAAGCAGCGGAAGGTTCTGGATCTAGCCATGCAAGTGCCTGGCCTCTATCGGTATCCACTCAAACTAGATCTAGAGATCCTCTTCTTCTCTATCACATCTTCAAAAATCAAATCTGGATCTGATTTGGAGAATCTTCAAAATACCTTTCGAAGATCAGCAGTTGTCCTTTGCAGCAGCGCAGCCTTCTAGCTTTCTATCGCCTTTCTCTCATCTGGATTGCACCAACCAAGATCCCAAACCACTTTGGACATGGAGAGGAGAGGGAGAAGATGGGCTTGGCATGGAGGAGGAGAGAAGGCAGCCTTGGGGCATGGGAATTTTTCAATTCTCTTTGAGTTGGGCGCAGGGTCTTATTTATAGACTATGCATGATCCAACTCCTCTTCTTCCCAACCAATCACAACCCTTTGTGAAATCAGATCTAAATCTGATTGGTGGGAATAGAGTCCCTTGGATTCCTCCTTAGATGGTGCCTAAGACCAGTCAAAGTTGGTTCTTAGGAGAAGTCTAATTGGAATCCAAAAAGGAGATGGAGTCCCTATCCAACAGGGACTCCTGGGCGCCTCCAGCTTGGGCACACGCCAAGGGTGGCGTGCGCCCTCCTCCTTGCCAGGTTCTGGTAGGGGGACAAGCCCCCACCAGCTCTCCAATAGGTGCATGACATGTGGACAAAAGTCAAAGTGTCAATGGTCAACATTTGACCAGTCAAAGGTCAACTTTTGACCAAAGTCAAAGGACGAGAAATGGCAGGTGACCAAAAATGGCAGGTAATTGTCTTACAAAATAAGACAACCCTTTTCTGACTTGGACAAGCTCCAGTCAGACCAAGTGAAGGCCTCTGATTGAGCACAAACTCCTTTGGCTCAGTCAGGACAACTATTTATGATAGTAAAAGAAGAACGTTAGGTTCAATCGAGTGCTAGCACGATTTTCTTGAACCTAATTGAATCTCATTCAGATCAATTGAACTGGATCAGTTCAATTGATGATCACCAGATTCAAACCCTTGTTTGTGTGACCCAGTTAGGTTCAGTTCTGTATGGTAATGGGATATGTCATGATCTCTATCATCGACATCATCGAAACTCCTTTCGATGGATCAGAACTCTTCTGATTCGAACAGCTAGAATGATCGATCATCTAAATCATTCTAATTGCTCCCAAAATCCACCAGTGACACCTAGCAGTATATGGTGGCAACCCATCAGAGCTGAATGCGAACCTCTTGGTGCAGCTACCTGTGTGATTAAGTTCTTCTATCTTGAGCCCCGATCAGATTAGGGTTAAGGTGAACTCGTCAAACCCTAGTTTCTGTCATATGATGTAATCATTCGATTCAAGTCCGATGTGAAAATCTAAATAGAAACTCTTTCTATTATTTCACTCTGCCATGGCCATGGGCTTCTGGACTTGATTCTCATGATCATCATAGGGCTGCTCCTCTACCACCGAGGTAGATAGATTCCATCTTGATGCAATCCAGTTCCTACAATGAACATGCTATAGCCAACATACACCTCAGGTTCCATATGGCTAGGAGACCGAGTAATGGTGTAGTCAAACTATAACACCCTCAAGGTGAACTGCCGATGCACCTCAGGTCAAAGAACCAGACACACTACTGCAGCATCGAGTCAGTCATTGACGAGAAGGTAGACTTCCTAATGACTACTCGAGGTGGTCACGCTCAGTGCCCTCGTTCTCTAACGAGTACCTGTACTCTCGCTCCGGTGTCTCCACACCGTAGACTCAAGACTCATCTACTAAAGAGAAGCGATTGTACACCAACCTTTCGGATCAATCACCATCCTCGTGATGATCCTATGGTCGGGAGCATTTTATGAGTTAATAATGATTATTCATGTCTTAAATTTTCAACTCTTGAAAATATGAATTATCATTACCATTAACTCAAAGGATGTATCACAGACACTAAATACACATATGTGATAGAAAATAACCCATTTTATTGATTTTAGTCAAAATTATAATTTTGCCCCTAGAAGTGTATTACAAGTGTCAGCCAATTCTGGCTTCTAGGGCACATATATCTAACAATCTCCCACTTGTCCTAAAGCCAATTGGCTACAAGTCTAAGTCCCATCTTCTCAAGGTGGGCTTCGATCTTCTGCTGGCCCAACGGCTTTGTAAGTGGGTCTGCCACATTATCTGTGGAGTTGACTCTCTTGACCTCGACGTAACCCTTCTCGAGGTAATCGCGGATGAGGTGGTATCGCCGCTCAATGTGCTTGGATTTCTGGTGAGACCTCGGCTCCTTAGCAAGGGCTATGGCGCCATTGTTGTCGCAGTATAGAGGAATGGCATCTGATGGCATTACTCCGATTTCTGCAGCAAACTTCTTGTACCAGAATGCTTCCTTCGCAGCCTCTGATGCAGCGATATATTCTGCTTCCATGGTGGAATCTGCTATCACGTTTGCTTGGAACTCTTCCAGCTGACAGCACCACCATTGCACACAAACAGACTTCCAGATGTCGACTTTCGATCATCTATATCGGACATGAAATCCGAGTCTGTGTATCCCTGGACTTGGAGTTCTCCATTACCAAAGACCAACATCATATCCTTAGTTCTTCTCAAGTACTTAAGGATACATTTCACAGAAGTCCAGTGTTCTTCACCTGGATTTGACTGATATCTGCTTGTGACACTCACAGCATGGGCTATATCAGGTCGTGTACATAGCATGGCATACATGAGGCTCCCTATTGCAGAAGCATAAGGGATCTTGCTCATGCGTTCTATTTCCTCAGGTGTGCTAGGGCACATCTTCTTGGAAAGATGAATACCATGTCTGAAGGGTATTAATCCCCTCTTAGAGTTTTCCATACTAAACCTCTTTAGTACTTCCTCTATGTACATCTTCTGTGAAAGTCCTAGCATCCTATTCGGTCTATCCCTATAGACCTTAATTCCTAGAATAAAGGATGCTTCACCTAGGTCTTTCATGGAGAATTCCTTGGACAACCATATTTTGACTATGTCAACATGGGAATATCATTCCCAATAAGGAGGATGTCATCCACGTACAATACGAGGAAGACAACAGCGCTCCCACTGACCTTTTTGAAAGACACATGGTTCCTCTTCATTTTTGATGAAACCAAACTTTTTGATCACATCATTGAAATGAGTGTTCCAGCTCCGAGATGCTTGCTTAAGTCCATATATGGACCTTTGCAGCTTGCAAACCTTGTGATCAGTATCACTGGATGTGAAACCTAGCGGCTGTTCCATATAGATATCTTCCTCAAGATATCCATTTAAGAATGCCATTTTCACGTCCATTTGTCATATTTCATAATCGAAATAGGCTGCAACGGCAAGCAATGTGCGGATGGATTTTAGCATAGCCACTGGGGAAAAGGTATCCTGATAGTCAATGCCTTCGCATTGACTATAACCTTTTGCCACTAGTCTAGCCTTGAATGTCTCCACATTTCCATCTGCACCAATCTTTCTCTTGAAGATCCATTTACACCCAATAGGTACTATACCTTCTGGTGGATCTACCAAGGTCCAGACTTGGTTTGAGTGCATCGAGTCAATTTCTGACTGCATTGCCTCTAGCCATTTCTCGGAGTCGATATCTGATATCGCCTCGTTGTAGGTTTTGGGATCATCACCATGAGCACCATTACCTACGAGGAACATTTTCTCTACTTCCTCTGAAATAATACCTAAGTATCTTTCAGGGGGATGGAAAACTCTTTCCGATCTACGAGGTGGAGGAGGTAGTGTTCTTATTGGCTCAACCTGATTTGGTTCCAATTGGTCCTTAGCTCGTTGTACTTGTGAGACTTTCTCATCAAGCTTAATCTGCTTTCCAATGCCGCTATCTTGAATAAACTATTTTTCAAGAAAGATGGCATGTCGACTCACAATCACATTGTGGTCTTCTGGAATGTAGAAATAGTATCCTAATGACTCTTTAGGATATCCTATGAATCGAGCTCTGAAGGACCTAAACTCTAACTTGTCCGCTTGTTGTCTTTTGACATGAGCCGGACAACCCCAAATTCTGAGATGACTCAGACTTGGTTTCTTACCGTGCCATATCTCATACGGTGTGGTAGGAACGGTTTTAGAGGGAAACCCTATTCAGTAGATAAATTGAAGTTAACAATGAATGTCCCCAAAGAAAATCAGGAAGGTCTGTGAAGCTCATCATGGATCGAACCATATCCAATAGAGTCCGATTTCTCCATTCTGAAATCCCGTTGAGTTGAGGTGTTCCTGGTGGAGTCCATTGAGAGACTATGCCATTTTTCTTGAGATAGTCTAGGAATTTCCCGGCTAAGGTATTCACCTCCTCGATCTGATCGAAGAACCTTAATGGGTTTTTCAGTTTGTTTTTCTACTTCATGTCTGAATTCTTTGAACTTTTCAAAAGCTTCAGACTTGTGTCTCATAAGATACACATACCCATACCTAGACAGATCATCGGTAAAGGTAATGAAGTAGACAAAATTGCCTCTAGCCGGCACATCAAATGGGCCGCACACATCAGTATGTACTAGGGCAAGGAGATCTGTGGCCCTTTCCCCATGTCCAACAAAAGGGAGTTTAGTCATTTTGCCTTGAAGACAAGATTCACAAGTTGGATATGACTCGAAAGTCAATGGACTCAATAGCCCATTTTTCTCCAATTTGTTGATCCTATCTTCTGCTATATGACCTAATCTCAGGTGCCATAGATATCTATCATTTGGACTATCCCTAGGTCGTTTGGCATTCACGTTTTGCTCGATAGTTAGAACAGGTACATCAATATGTAGCTGATAAAGACCATTAATAAGAAAACCATTTGCAATTTTATTTCTTTCATAAAGAATGTTACAATGGTCCTTAAAGAAGGTAATCACATAGCCTTCTAGTGCTAAGCATGAAACAGAAATCAAATTCCTGCTAGCTGCAGGCACATAATAACAGTCTTTCAAAACTAAGTCTAAACCAGATGGTAATCGAAGAGGGTATGTTCCCATGGCTACTGCAGCAACTCTTGCTCCATTACCGATGCGTAGGATCATGTCTCCATCCCTCAGCCTCCTGCTATCCTCAAGACCCTGCATGGAAGTGCACAGATGAGCACTAGAACCAGAGTCAAGCACCCAACTGGATGCAGAAGAAATCATAAGGTTAGACTCAATAACGAGCATACCTCCAGAAGGACCTTCCTTCTTGTTCTTCAGGGTGGCCAGGTAAGTAGGGCAGTTCCGCTTCCAATGGCCGTCGCTGTTGCAATGGAAATACTTTTCCTTTGACAGCGGCCTTTCTTCTTCGGCTCTGCCTTCTTCTTCTTTGTTCCTTCCACCTTCTGCTTTTTCACAGACTTCTTTTTCTTTCCATAAGACTTTCTTTTGGAAGAAGTCCATTCCATAGCAAGAACTGAGCCTTTAGAACCTTTCATAGAAAGCTCAGCGGTGACCAGCATATTCATTAATTCGGCCAAGGAATTTTGAAGTTTATGCATGTGGTAATTCATGATGAATTGCCCATATGCATCAGTCAAGGATTGCAGAATAATATCATTCTGCAGATCCAAGTCTAACTTCACACCGAGCTTCTCAAGCTCTTTCATGTCCTTGATCATCATCAGACAGTGATCTTGGACTGACTGCCCATCACGCATCTTAGCCTTAAAAAGTCATTTCGTGACTTGATACTTGGCTGCGCGACTCTGTTCACCAAACATCTCCTACAGGTGAGCCAACATTTGGCGAGCAGTCCTGATATCTTCATGTTGGTGCTGGAGCTCATCAGACATCGAGCCCAACATGTAATATCTGGCCTTATTATCTTCGTCTATCCATTTTTTCAGAGATGCTCTCTGTTCAATGGATGGACGGGCTGGTAAGGTGGGAGGGTCCTGGTCCAATACATGGGTTAACTTCTTGGAACCCAAAACTATTTTGTAGTTTCCTGAGCCAATCTTTATAATTGGGTCCGGTCAGTCTATGTGTGTCCAGGATACGTGCCAATGGGTTGGACGCAGACATTTTTCCTGTAGAGAGTCAAAGATTCTAGTTAGATACTGTAATTATGACTTGACCAATTTATTTAGAAATTTTATTTTTAAATAAATTAGCTCCCACTATTTTCTTGGATCCCTACACTCCCTCTGTAGAGATGCAAAAATCTCCATGATTAATGATTTCTAGTGGGTGGTGCGGTCTCACCAACTGACTCATCACCTCACCTAACAGTTATTGGTGATGGGTTAGCCAATGAGTGAACAACTCTTGTTCAATGATTCTCTAATCATGGTGCACCCAAACTTGGTCTCTAATTCATGAATCTCACCGTATCCGAAATATTGATCCACTCCTTAGTTAAGTCAGACCCACCATTTGCACAGACTGGATTCCTAATTGAGTCTCTCACCGTATCCAAAATATTGAGCCCAACTCATCCTCCAGCCCATAGCATCCAATGCCTAATAGACATGGTTGCATCTTTCTCGGTGCAACTGAGCCACTGTATCCAGCCGAGAACAATCAACCCCGGGAAGGGCCCGCACATCTACAATGGTGGAAGACCTCAGACTTAATCTTTTCTTAGGGAGAATTGATTCAGGTCTCATTAAACTAGACTTGTCATAGTCATAACAATTATGACTAACCTAGTGGCATGGGTTAGCTCGGATTATTGACCACCTCAAGATCAGAACTGTGTCAACAGATATGGCCAGGTAAGTGAGATCGGTGGAAGGGATATGCCATTAACTCGTACAAGAATGCATTCAGGTCGAGTAGCTTCCAATTAAAAACCAGTCGGTCGTATGTGCCAAACTTACCTTAGACACCAAATTATTGAGTCAGAACCAATTGGGTTAGCCTACAATCCAGACTCTAACCTCTGAGCCTAATTAGGTCTTGCTTGATCGTGACTCGATCTTGACCCAGACTTAATCCTATTAGGCTGGTCAATTTAAGCATTGTTGATCCCATCTAACCAACTCTTGATTCGGTTTGATCAACCGCTTAGACCTAATTGAGCTACCCAAGCCCGAACCCAGTATTATGAATATGTCTTAGATCTGAAATTCTCAATTTTAGACCTAATTAATATTCCATAATCTTAATTCTTAATTAAGTAGGGTTCATAAACAAAATATGCACAATAAATCCTAGGGTTTCAGGATCTAGGGTTTTGCAGAAAGTAAGTTTTGGATTTCTGATTAAGGACGAACATGCGCAGCACCCCTACACATCATAAGAACACCCCATCGGATGGAAGGAGAGGGCCTTTAAACCCTTCTTCATTCTTATGACCGGACGGCCAAGAGGAATGCCTTAATCAGGAACATGTAATACTACAAAATAGTTTTAGATCTATATCATATATCTCATATACAAATTAGATCTAATCATGGCATATTTTGCATACATCTCATGTATCGAATCATGCATATTTTTAGATCTAAATTATCTCATAATAATCTAAAAAATTAGATTTAAATTGATCTTATCAAAATAAACTCTAATCTAGATAACTATGTAGAACTATTCTACAACTAGTCTAGACATGCATCAATCATATCTCATATGATGTTTAAAATTAAATAATTTTTATTTACTATTTTTTAGATATTATTATAATAATTATAATATCAAAAAATAATAAATAAATAGATCTAAAATATGATTTAATCAAATTAAATTGAAAACATGCAAGACTATTCTATAGAACTATTCTATTTTAGAACTAGTCATGCATATTTTCTAATCTTAGATCCAAATTATTTAATTTTAATTTTTTTTTGATTTTAGATCTGATCACATCTCATATGACATCTAAAATCATATATTCTCTAATTAGAATAAATTTAAAATTAGATCTAAACACTTTAGAACCATGGGCTCTGATACTAGTTGAAGGAAAATCCTGATTTTTCGGATCAGGTTCATTCAGATTTGATCGGATCGAGAGATATTTTTCAAAAATTTTTCTCTTTGATTTAGATCAGATATGGGATGTTTCAAATTTAATCTTTATTATTTTAATAATTAAAATAAATTTAGATAAATTAAATTAAATTTAATTTACCGTAATGTAGGGTAATCCTATTACCCATTGATGATCCTATAAGCAGCAGAAGGTTCTGGATCTAACCGCGCAAGTACCTAGCCTCTACCGATATCCACTTGGGCTGAATCTAGAGATCCTCTTCTTCTCTATCATGTCTCCAAAAATCAGATCTAGATCTGATTTGGAGGATCTTTAAAACATCTTTTGAAGATCAGCATTTGTCCTTTGTAACAGCGCAGCCTTCTAGCTTTCTATCGCCTTTCTCTCATCTGGATTGCACCAACCAAGATCCCAAACCACTTTGGGCATGGAGAGGAGAGGGAGAAGATGGGCTTGGCATGGAGGAGGAGGAGAGAACTAGCCTTGGGGCATGGGATTTTTCAATTGCTCTTTGGGTTGGGCGTAGGGTCTTATTTATAGACTATGCATGATCCAACTCCTCTTCTTCCCAACCAATCACAACCCTTTGTGAAATCAGATCTAAATCTGATTGGTGGGAATAGAGTCCCTTGGATTCCTCCTTAGATGGCACCTAAGACCAGTCAAACTTGGTTCTTAGGAGGAGTTTAATTGGAATCCAAAAAGGAGATGGAGTCCCTATCCAACAGGGACTCCTGGGCGCATCCAGCTTGGGCACACGCCAAGGGTGGCATGCACCCTCCTTCTTACCAGGTTCTAGCAGAAGGACAAGCCCCCACCAGCTCTCCAATAGATGCATGACATGTGGACAGAAGTCAAAGTGTTAATGGTCAACATTTGACCAGTCAAAGGTCAACTTTTGACCAAAGTCAAAGGACGAGAAATGACAGGTGACCAAAAAATGGTAGGTATTATCTTAAAAAATAAGATAACCCTTTTCTAACCTAGACAAGCTCCAGTCAGACCAAGTGAAGGCCTCTGATCGAGCATAAACTCCTTTGTTTCAGTCAGGATAACTATTTATGATAGTACAAGAAGAACGTTAGGTTCAATCGAGTGCTAGCATGATTTCCTTGAACCTAATTGAATCTCATTCAGATCAATTGATGATCACCAGATTCAAACCCTTGTTTGTGTGACCCAGTTAGGTTCAGTTCTATATGGTAATAGGATATGTCATGATCTCTATCATCGACATCATCGAAACTTCTTTCGATGGATCAGAACTCTTCTAATTCGAATAGTAGAATGATCGATTATCTAAGTCATTCTAATTGCTCCTAAAATCCACCAGTGACACCTAGCAGTATATGGTGGCAACCCATCAGAGCTGAATGCGAACCTCTTGATGCAGCTATCTATGTGATTAAGTTCTTCTATCTTGAGCCCTGATCAGATTAGGGTTAAGGTGAACTCGTCAAACCCTAGTTTCTATCATATGATGTAATCAATCGATTCAAGTTCGATGTGAAAATCTAAATAGAAACTCTTTCTATTATTTCACTCTACCATGGCCATGGGCTTCTAGACTTGATTCTCATGATCATCATAGGGCTGCTCCTCTACCACTGAGGTAGATAGATTCCATCTTGATGCAATCCAGTTCCTACAATGAACATGCTATAGCCAACATACACCTCAGGATTCCATATGGCTAGGAGATCGAGTAATGGTGTAGTCAAACTATAACACCCTCAAGGTGAACTACCGATGCACCTCAAGTCAAAGAACCAGACACACCACTGCAGCATCGAGTCAGTCATTGACGAGATGGTAGACTTCCTGATGACTACTCAAGATGGTCACGCTCAGTGCCCTCGTTCTCTAATGAGTACCTGTACTCTCGCTCCAATATCTCCACACCGTAGACTCAAGACTCATTTACTAAAGAGAAGCAGTTGTACACCAACCTTCTGGATCAATCAGCATTCTCATGATGATCGTATGGTCGGGAGCATTTTATGAGTTAATAATGATTATTCATGTCTTAAATTTTCAACTCTTGAAAATATGAATTATCATTACTATTAACTTAAAGGATGTATCACAGACACTAAATACACATAAGTGATAGAAAATAACCTATTTTATTAATTTTAGTTAAAATTATAATTTTGCCTCTAGAAGTGTATTACAAGGATCAGCCAATTCTGGCTTCTAGGGCACATATATCTAACATCTACTTTGACCAGTCTTGGTACCACCCAAGGATGTTTGAGAGGGGCTCTCATCTAATTGGATCAGGTGATGTCATCCCATCAATCAGATTTAGATTTGATTACATGAAGAGATGTGATTGGTCGGGATGATGTGGCACTGCATGGCACAGTAGGGTCTATATAAACCTTATCTGCGCCTAGGTTTCAAGAGTTCTTTTCTTGCCTATGCCACATAGCCCCTCTACCCTCTTCTCCATATGTACCTCTGATCTTCTCTCTCCTCTCCATGCCTAAGAGGCCTTGGGCTTCAGTTTGGTGCGATCCAGGCAAGAGAAAGGCGACAAGAAAGGAAGAAGGCAGCACTGTTGCAAGAGACAACACCAAATCTTCAAAAAATATTTTGAAGATCTTCAAGATCAAATCTAGATTTGATCGTTGGAGGATAGATTGAGAAGGAGAAGATCTCTAGGTTCTGTCTAAGTGGATACCAGTAGAGGCCAGGCGATTGCGTGGTTGCATCCAGAACCTTAGGCAATCAATAGGATCATTACAAGGTAATAGGATTATCCAACAACAAGGTATAAATTAAATCTAATTTAATTTATTTTAATTTTATTTATTAGATATATATAATTAAATTTAAAAAGTATCAGATCTGATTTAGATCTAAATTTTTTTTTTTTAAAATATTCTTCTTGGTCAAATCAGATCTGAATGAACCTGACCAGGAAAATAGAATTTTTTCTTCAACTGGTATCAGAGCCAAATTCTCATAAATAATTTAGATTTAATTTTAATTTATTTTTAATCTAATAATTTGATGATTTTAGATTTCATATGAGATGTGATTAGATCTAAAATTAGAAAAATTTAGAAATTAAATAATGTAGATCTAAGTTGTACGAGATGCATGACTAGTTGTAGAATAGAATTATTCTATGTATAGTCTTGCATGATCATAATTTAATTTGATTAGTTATAATTTTTAGATCTATTTATTTACTATTTTTTAATATTATAAATATTATAATAAGATCTAAAAAATATAAAATAAAGTTATTTAAATTTTGTTCATATGAGATATGATGAATGCATGTTTAGACTAGTTGTAGAATAGTTCTACATAATTATCTAGAATAGATTTTAATTTAATATGGTTAATTTAAATTTTATTTTTTTATATGATTATAAGATAATTTAGATCTGAAAATATATATGATATGATACATGAGATGTATATAAAATATGTTTATAGTTAGATCAATTTTTATATATGAGATATATGATGTAGATCTAACTAGTTTTGTAGTTTTCATATTTTTGATTAAGGCATTTTCCTTGGCTGTCCAGTCATAAGAACAAAGTAGGATTTAAATGCCCTCCCCTCCCATTCGATGGGGTGTTCTTATGATGTGTAGGGGTGTTGCGCGTTCGTCCTTAATTAGAAATCCAAAACTTATTTTCTGCAAAACCCTAGATCTTAAAACCCAAAAATTTTATTTACATATTTTGTTTATGAATTCTAAACTTAATTAAGAATTAAGATTATGAAATATGTTAGGTCTAAAATTGAGAATTTCAGATCTAAGACATATTTATAAAATTGGGTTTGGACTTGGATAGCTCAATTAGGTCTAGCAGTTGATCAAATCGAATCAAGAGTTGGTTAGATGGAATCAAAAGTGCTTAAATTGATCAGTCTAATAGGATTAAGTTTGGATCAAGATCGAATCACATGAGTAATCGATCAAGCTAAGACCTAATTAGGCTCAGTGGTTAGAGTCTAGATGTAGGCTAACCTGATTGGTTCTGGCTCAATAATTTGGTGTCTAAGGTAAGTTTGGCAGATACGATCGATTGATTTTTAATTGGGTGCTACTTGACTCGAATACATTGTTATCGAGTTAATGGCATATCCCTTCCATTGGTCTCACTTACCTAGCCATATTTATCGATCTAGTCCTGATCTAAGATGGTTAACAATCCGAGCTAACCCATGCTACTAGGTTAGTCATAATTGTTATGGATATTGTAAGTCAAGTTTAAAGAGACATAAATCAAATCTCCCTAAGAAAAGATTAAGTCTAAGGTCTTCCACCATTGTAGATATACGGGCCCTTCCCAAGGTTGATTGTTCTCGACTGGTCACAGTGGTTTAGTTGAACCAAAAAGATGCAACCATGTCTATTAGGCATTGGATGCTATGGCCTAGAGGATGGATTGGACTCAATATTCTTGATATGGTGAGAGACCCAATTAGGAATCCAATCTGTACAAATAGTGGGTCTGACTTAACTAAGGAGTGAATCAATATTTCGAGCATGATGAGATTCATGAATTAGAGACCAAGTTTGGATGCACCATGATTAGAGACATTGGATAAGTGTTGTTCACTTATTGACTAACCCATCATCAATAACTATTAGGTGAGGTGATGAGTCAGTTGGTGGGACTGCACCACCCACTTGAAATCATTAATCATGGAGATTTTCGCATCTCTACAAAGAAAATGTAGGAATTCGAGAAAATAGTGGAAACTAATTTATTTAAAAATAAAATCTTTAAATAATTGGTTAAGTCTTAATTACAAAATCTAACTAGAAATTTTGACTCTCTATAGAAAAATATCTGCATCCAACCCACTAGCCCATATCCTGGACACCCATAGACTGACCAGACCCAATTACAAGGATTGACTTTGAAACTTCAAAATCATTTTGGATTTTGAGAAGTTAACTCATGTATTAGATCAGGATCTCCGCACCTTACCTGCCCATCTGTCCGCTGAATAGAGAGCATCTCTCGATAAATGGATGGACGAAGATAACAAGATTAGATACTACATGTTGGGCTTGATGTCTGATGAGCTTTAGCGCCAACATGAAGATATCAAGACTGCTCGCCAAATGTTGGCTCACCTACAAGAGTTGTTTGGTGAACAGAGTCATGCAGCCAAATATCAGATCACTAAATGACTTTTTAAGGCTAAGATGCATGATAGACAGTTAGTCCAAGATCATTATCTGATGATGATCAAGGACTTAGAAGAGCTTGAGAAGCTCGAAGTGAAGTTAGATCAGGATTTGCAGAATGACATAATTTTGCAATCCTTGATTGATGCGTATGGGCAATTCATCATGAACTACCATATGCATAAACTTCAAAGTACTTTGGCTGAACTTATGAACATGCTGGTTACTATTGAGCTTTCTATGAAAGATTCTAAAGGCTCAGTGCTTGCTATGGAATGGACTTCTTCTAAGAAAATGTCTACTGGAAAGAAGAAGAAGTCTGTGAAAAAGCAAAAGATGAAAGGTGGAAAGAAGAAAAAGATAGAGCTGAAGAAGGTCGCTGACAATGAAAAATATTTTCATTGTAACACAGATGGCTATTGGAAGCATAATTGTCCTATTTACCTGGCCACTTTAAATAATAAGAAGGATGCAGGTCCTTCTGGAGGTATGCTCGTTATTGAATCTAACCTTATGATTTCTTCTGCATCCAGTTGGGTGCATGACTCTAGTTCTAGTGCTCATTTGTGCACTTTCATGCAGTGTCTTGAGGATAGTAGGAGGCTAAGGGATGGTGAGATGATCCTACATGTCAAAAATGGAGTAAGAGTTGCTTCTGTGGTCATGAAAACCTATCCTCTTCGACTACCGTCTGGCTTAGATTTAGTACTTAGGGATTGTTACTATGTGCCTGCTGCAAGTAGGAATTTGATTTCTATTTTATGTTTAGCACAAGAAGGCTATGTAATTAATTTTCTTAAGGATCATTGTAATATTCTTTATGAAAGAAATAAAATTACAAGTGGTTTCCTCACTAACGATCTCTATCAGTTACATATTGATGTATCTATTTTTATTATCGAGCAAAATGTGAATGCCATAAGAATAAAATAATCTAGGGATAATCCAAATGATATCTATGGCACCTAAGACTAGGTCATATAGCAGAAGATAAAGTTAACAAATTGAAGAAAATTGGACTATTGAGTCCATTGACTTTCGAGTCATATCCAATTTATGAATCTTGTCTTCATGGCAAAATAACTAAACTTTCTTTTGTAGGACATGGAGAAAGGGCCACGGATCTACTTGTCCTAGTACATACTGATGTGTGTGGCCCATTTGATGTGCTAGCTAGAGGTAACTTTGTCTACTTTGTAATCTTTATCGATGATTTATCTTGGTATGGGTATGTGTATCTTATGAGACACAAGTCTAAAGCTTTTGAAAAGTTCAAGGAATTCAAACCTGAAGTCGAAAAGCAAACTAAAAAATTCATTAAGATTCTTCGATCAGATCGAGGAGGTGAATACCTTAGTCAAAAATTTCTTGACTATCTCAAAAAAAATGATATCTCTCAATGAACTTTACCTAGAACACCTCAACTCAACAAAATTTCAGAACGAAAAAATCGAACACTATTAGATATGGTCCGATCTATGATGAGCTTTATAGATCTTCCTGATTTTCTTTGGGGACACAGTTTGTTAACTGCTATATATTTACTGAATAGGATTTCCTCTAAAACTGTTCCTACCACATCGTATGAGATATGGCATGGTAAGAAACCAAGTCTAAGTCATCTCAAAATTTAGGATTGTCTGGCTCATGTCAAAAGACAACAAGTGGACAAGTTAGACTTTAGGTCCTTTAGAGCTCGATTCATAGGATATCCTAAAGAGTCATTAGGATATTATTTTCACTTTCCAGAAGATCACAATATGATTGTGAGTCGGCATGCGATCTTTCTTGAAAAATAGTTTATTCAAGATGGTGGCATTGGAAAGCAGATCAAGCTAGAGGAGAAAGTCTCCCAAGAGCAAAGAGCTAAGGACCATTTAGAACCAAATTAGGTTGAGCCAATGCAATCACTACCTCCTCCACCTCGTAGATCAGAAAGGGTTTTCCATCCTCCTAAGAGGTACTTAGGTACTATTTTAGAGAAAATTGAGGAAATATTCCTCGTAGGTAATGGAGTTCATGATGATGATCCCAAAATTTGTAATGAGGCGATGTCAGATATTGACTCCGAGAAATGGTTAGAGGTAATGAAGTCAGAAATTGACTCGATGCACTCAAACCAAGTCTGGACCTTGGTAGATCCACTAGAAGGTATAGTACCTATTAGGTGTAAATGAATCTATAAGAGAAAGATTGGTGCAGATGGAAATTTGGAGACATTCAAAGCTAGATTTATGGCAAAAGGGTATAGTCAACGTGAAGGCATTAACTATCAGGATACCTTTTTGTCAGTAGCTATGCTAAAATCCATTCGCACGTTGCTTGCTATTGCAGCCTATTTCGATTATGAAATATGGCAAATAGACATGAAAATGGTATTCTTAAATTGATACCTTAAGAAAGATATCTATATAGAATAGCCGCTAGGTTTCACATCCAGTGATGCTGATCACAAGGTATGCAAGCTGCAAAGGTCCATATATGGACTTAGGCAAGCATCTCGGAGCTAGAATCCTCATTTTAATGATGTGATCAAATTATTTGGTTTCATTAAGAATAAGGAAAAATCATGTGTTTTCAAAAAGGTCAGTGGGAGCGCTATTATCTTTTTCGTATTGTACGTGGATGATATCCTTCTTATTGAGAATGATATTTTCATGTTGATCATAGTTAAAATGTGGTTACCCAAAGAATTCTCCATGAAAGATCTAGGAGAAGCATTCTTTATTCTAGGAATTAAGGTCTATAGAGATAGACCGAATAGGATGCTAGGACTTTCACAGAAGATGTATATAGAGGAAGTGCTAAAGAGGTTTAGCATGGAAAACTCTAAGAGGGGTTTGGTATCCTTCGGACATGGCATTAATCTCTTTAATAAGATGTGCCCTAGAACACCTGAGAAAATAAAATGTATGAGCAAGATCCCTTATGCTTCAGCAATAGGGAGTCTCATGTATGCCATGTTATATACATGACCTGATATAGCTCATGTTGTAAGTGTCACGAGTAGATATCAGTCGAATCTAGATGAAGAACACTAGACTTCTATGAAATGTATCCTTAAGTACTTAAGAAGAACTAAGGATATGTTGTTGATTTTTGGTAATGGAGAACTCTAAGTTCAGGGGTATACAGACTTGGATTTTATGTCCAATATAGATGATCAAAAGTCGACATCTAGGAGTCTGTTTGTGTGTAATGGTGGTGCTGTCAGTTGAAAGAGTTTCAAGCAGATAGTGATCGCAGTTCCACCATGAAAGCAGAATACAATGCTGCATCAGAAGCTGTGAAGGAGGCATTTTGGTATAAGAAGTTTATCGTAGAGATCGGAGTGATGTCATTAGATACCATTCTTCTATACTGCAATAACAATGGCGCTATAGCCCTTGCTAACGAGTCGAGGTCTCATCAGAAATCCAAGCACATTGAGCGGTGATACCACCTCATCCACGATTACCTCGAGAAAGGTTACGTCGAGGTCAAAAGAGTCGACTCCATAGAAAATATAGTGGACCCACTCACAAAGCCATTAGACCAGTAGAAGATCGAAGCCCACCTTGAGAAGATGGGACTTAGAATTGTAGCCAATTGGCTTTAGGTCAAGTGGGAGTTTGTTAGATATGTATACCCTAGAAGCCAGAATTGGCTGGCACTTGTTATACACTTCTAAGGGCAAAATTATAATTTTGATAATAAACAATAAAATAGATTATTTTCTATCATAATGTGTATTTAGTGTCTGTGATACGTTCCTTGAGTTAATGGTAATGATAGTTCATATTTTCAAGAGTTGAAAATTTAAGACATAAATTTTCGTTATTAACTCATAAAATGCTTCCGACCATAGGATCATCATGAGGATGGTGGTTGATCCGGAAGGTTGGTGTACAATCATTTCTTTATAGTAGATGAGTCTTGAGTCTATGGTGTAGAGACATCGGAGCAAGAGTATAGGTACTCGTTAAAAAATGAGGGCACTGAGTGTGACCACCTCGAGCAGTCATTAAGAAGTCTACCTTCTCGTCGATGACTGGCTTGAAGCTGCAATTGTGTGCCTGGTTCTTTGACCTGAGGTGCATCGATAGTTCACCTTGAGGGTGTTATAGTTTGGCTACACCATAACTCAGTCTCCTAGCTATTCAAAATCCTGAGGTGTATGCTGGCTATAGCATGTTCATTGTAGGAATTGGATTGCACCAATAAAAAATCTATCTACCTCGATGGATTAGGAGTAGCCCTATGATGATCATGAAAATCAAGTCCATAAGCCCATGGTCATGGTAGAGTGAAATAATAGAAAGAGTTTCTATTAAAGTTTTCATATTAGACTTGAATAGAATGATTAATTATATGATGGATATTAGGGTTTGACGAGTTTACCTTAACCCCAATCTGATCGGAGCTCAAGATAAAGAAACTTAATCACACAGGTAACTGCACCGAGAGGTTCATTCTTAGTTTTGATGAGTTGCCACCATATACAGCTAGGTGTCACTGGTGGATTTTGAGAGCAATTAGAATAATTTGGATGATCGATCATACTAGGTGTCTGAATCAAAAAAATTCTGATCCATCGGAAGGTGTTTCAATGATGTTGATGATAGAGATCATGACATATCCCATTATCATATAGAACTGAACCTAATTGGATCACATAAATAAGGGTTTGAATCTGGATATCATCAATTAGACTAATTCAGTTCAATTGATTTGAATAAGATTCAATTAGATTCAAGAAAATCATGCTAGCATACGATTGAGCCTAATATTCTCCTTCAACAATCATTAAAAGTTGTCTCGACTGAGCCAAATATGTTTGGGCTCATTTAGATACCTTTACTTTATCTGATTAGAGCTTGTTCAGATCAGAAAAGGATTGTCTTAATTTATGAGATAAATTTGAGACAACACCTACCATTTTCCATCATCTGCTAATTCTTGTCTTTTGACTTTGGTCAAACATTGACCTTTGACACTTAGACATTTGCCCATGTGTCATGCACCCATAGAAGAGAGATTTGACCTTTGTCCATCTGCTAAAATGAGGAAAGAGAGGGGTGCATGCCTAAGGAGGTGTGTGCCTAAGGATGATGATGCCTGGAGTCCTATACAGATGGGACTCCAAGTTGCTTCATAGAATAAACTTAGGTGGT
Organism: Cocos nucifera; assembly: GCA_006176705.1. Lineage (NCBI taxonomy): Eukaryota > Viridiplantae > Streptophyta > Magnoliopsida > Arecales > Arecaceae > Cocos > Cocos nucifera. Next base: position 53,676 of record QRFJ01003249.1, read on the forward strand.
GCTTAAGACTCTACTTTGACCAATCTTGATGCCATCCAAGGATGTTTGAGAGGAGCTCTCATCTGATTGGATCAGGTGATATCATTCCATCAATCAGATTTAGATTTGATTACATGAAAAAATGTGATTGGCCGGGATGATGTGGTACTGCATGGCGCAGCAGGATCTATATAAACCCTATCTGCGCCTAGGTTTCAAGAGTTCTTTTCTTGCCCATGCCATATAGCCCCTCTCCCCTCTTCTCCATGCCTACCTCTAATCTTCTCTCTCCTCTCCACGACCAAGAGGCCTTGGGCTTTAGTTTGGTGCGATCCAGGCAAGAGAAAGGCAACAAGAAAGGAAGAAGGTAGCACTGCTGCAAGAGATGACATCAGATCTTCAAAAATTATTTTGAAGATCTTCAAGACCAAATCCAAATCTGATCTTTGGAGGATAGATTGAGAAGGAGAAAATCCTCAGATCCTATCTGAGTGGATATCGATAGAGGCCAGATGATTGCGTGGCTGCATCCAGAACTTTAGACAATCAGCAGGATCATCACAGGATAATAGGATTACCCAACAATAAGGTACAAATTAAATCTGATTTGATTTATTTTTATTTTATTTATTAGATCTATTTAATCAAATCTAAGAAGTATTAGATCTGATTTAGATCTAAGAAAAAAAATTTTGAAATATTTTTCTTAGTCAAATCAGATCTGAATGAACTTGATCCAAAAAATAGGATTTTTCCTTCATTAGCCACCTTAATACCTCTTAAACCAAGCCTTAAGATCCCTAGGATCTGATAGAAATGGTGTACAGCGTGGAAGCATGAATTTCAAAGCAAAATTATGAAATCATACAAATCAAATCTGAACCCTAGGACCACCTTATTAGCAATTAAATCATATCACATGCATTTGTAATATAAAAGAAAGTATTAGAACATCCATCTTATCCCTAAACCCTGAATTGTCCCTAATTGCCGGCAGCAGTCCGTCAGGGGTTCCACCAGGTGCCCACATGTTCACCCTCCAATGTTGATCTACACGGAGACTTGATTAAGACACCAGCACCTCTGATTTATATATAATTAAAATTCTAATAATAAGAACCTTAATTAAATAGGCAAGACCTTCCTTAGCCTTTATGTCACCTTCCTTGCCTCTCCTTATCTATCTTTCTTTTTCCTTGTCTTCTTAATTTTTCTTCCTAATCTTTTAGTCTTAAGATGACTTCTTATCCTTATAAGGACAAGGTCTGGATAAGAGAAGGGAAGAAAGAAAATTGGACAAAGAGGAAACTCTTGTCAGAAAGAAAGATATTTTTTCACAATCCTCCAAACTCATGGTACGCACCCTTATTTATAATGTACGTAAGGGTGCCAATACATTTTCTCGCACCCTTTCAAAATATTATCCCATGTCCCTTCAGCCAATCACATGCCTCATCAGATAATAATGACATGTAGACTTAGTCCAAGAGGTGCCTTAAAGCAGAAGGACTCTCGGACTAATTCTACATAAGTTATTTATGAAGAGTCGCAGGCTTTCATTCTTGGTGCCATCATTTTCAACCATTAGATAAAAAAAGAAGGCCATCCAATGGCTTTAAAATGGGATGCCCATTCAGCAAAATGGCATGGAGATAATCTTTGAATAGTCAAACCTAGACTCCTTGCCGCACTCTTTTCCTTGGCGCCTCTTGGACCAAGTCAAAGTCTAAGAGTCCTGGGTGACAAAAATTAAAATGATAACAGAGTTTTTTACCTACAGAAGGACTCTTTTGCACCCCATATCTGATATTCATGCCCATATAAAAAATTTAGGTGACATGAAAAATAGAAAAAGTCAAAGAAGGTAGGCGCTAACTTAATCTCATGCGCTAAAGACTCTTTGCGCATGAAAGACTTCCCACGCACAAGAGAGAGACTCTCTAGCATGTGGGATTTTAGTATGTGATGCCCCATCTAAAGTCCAATCAGTTTAGGTTAATCCAATTCAAGACCAAATCCAATTTGGCTCAAATTTATCCTTAATTAGCCCAAATCGGAAGTTGATTCGAAACCAATTCGAATCTAGGTGCTAGGGCTTGCAACATGTGCTAGCATGTTCATCTTGCAAACATGATCGAATCCAATTAGATTCTTAATCAATTTTCTTTGTGTGTGGCCCATTGGGTTCCACATTTAACCAGCAGTGGGTCTGGGTGTGATTTGACCTAATTTGGTTAGAATTCAACCAAACTGATTTAGGTCAAAACCAGTTTACCCAATTTGACTTAATTAGAACACTTTTTAATTTAATGAATAAATTAAAATTTTAATTTGATCGAATCTATAAGACATGATTGACGTCTAGCAACATATCGTGACTTTCCAAAAGATGTGAAATTTTGATGAAAATACCAAAAATATCCTTCAGTGTAAATTACTATGCAACTAGATCCTTCGATCTTCCTGCATCCTGAATATGACTCTGAGCATGGAAATATGTCAAACCCAATATCATATTCATTTCTCTTTCAATCTTATGATGATGATTTATTTAATAAAATATTTAGAAATTATTTCTAATTTTCATCATGCTTTGATCAAAGTCTTCCTGAATCATCATTTGTTTGAAGCAGGTAGGATGCAATTTTTTCTTACCAGGAATGATCGATTTCATGTTAACCTACTCACAACCTTCATATATAATCCACCATATCTAGATCGACCCATACATAACTGAGTCATGAATGAGTATGAACCAACATATAGATTTATATATATAAGGTTCTATGGTAGTTTCAGGTCAAAGGATTACATGCATAATTCCACTATGAGAACCATCTATTGACATGTAGATAAGACTCCATTAGATATTCTCGATTTGGATCAATTTAGTGAACTCATTCTCTAATGAATACCCGCATTCTTGTATTAATGTCATACACAAGTAATTGTGAGATCAATCATCCTCTCAATCAAGCATACAAAGGATGTGCTAGTCTTATCGAAAAATATTGATCTCCAACTCAATGTCCCATTAACTAGAAATGATTTAAATTAAGGTTTTAAGATTTTATGTCTCACTAGTATGATCTTATCATAATCCTAAAACCATAGTCCTAATTTATGGGGTACATTATAATCTTAAATAAATAATAAGACACTACATATGATGAAAAAAATACCTTTATTTATTTTAAAATGTCATTATATGAGTTTGGAAGACAAAAAAAAAGCCTAAATAAATAAATAAAATTTGATTGGCTTGAGGGCATTATCCTTTCAATCTCCTACTTGCACTAAAGTCAGTCGCCCTTATATTTTAATGCCATATAATCAAGGTGGCGATCAAATAGTTGCAGTGGTAAAGCCTTAGTGAATGGGTCTGCTATGTTGTTCTTTGTGTCAACTCGTTCTATGACTACATTTTATCTTTCAATAATTTTACAAACGAGATGGAAGCATCTCAGAATGTGTTTGGATTTATTATTAGACCTTAGTTTCTTTGCTTGAGCAACAGCTCCAGTATTATCATAGTAAAGTGGTACTAGATTCTTAATTTCAGGAATAACACCCAATTCAGTGATGAACTTTTTCATTCAGATAGCTTCCTTGGCGGCTTCACTTACAAATATGTATTCTACCTCAGTGGTTGAGTCAGCTATAGTTGGCTGCTTAGTACTCTTCCAATCTACCGCTCCACCATTCAGAGTAAAGACATATCCTAAAATGGATTTGCTATCATCTGGGTCTGATTGAAAACTAGAGTTAGAATATGCTTCTAGTTTAAGATCAGAACCACCATATACTAGAAAAATATCTTTAGCCCTTCTCAAGTACTTAAGAATATTTTTCATAGCTTTCCAATGATCCTCTCCTGGATCAGCTTGAAATTTACTTGCAATGCCTAAAGCATAAGCAACATCAAGCTTTGTACATAACATGGCATACATTATGGATCCAACAGCCAAAGCATAAGGAATAGAACTCATTCTATTTCATAGAACTCATTCTATTTCTCTCTTTAGGTGTCTTTGGAGACATCTTTTAGAGAGATGTATGCCTTGACTCATGGGTAAGTAACCTCTTTTACTCCCATCCATACTAAATTTTTTTAGTATTAAGTCAATGTACCTAGATTGGGACAAGCCTAGCATTCTTTTAGATCTATCTCTATAGATCTTTATTCCTAGTATATAGGATGCTTTTCCCAAGTCTTTCATGAAAAATTTATTTGATAGCCATAATTTAACTGATTGCAACATTGGGATATCATTTCTAATGAGGAGTATGTCATCTACATACAGAACCAAGAAGACTATGGTTCTCCCACTAGTTTTCTTGTACACACACGGTTCATCCACATTCTTGATGAAACCAAACTCTTTGACTGTTACATCAAAATGGATGTTCCAACTCCTTGGTGCTTGCTTTAATCTATAAATGGATCTCTTAAGTTTGCATACCTGATTTGGTCTCTCATTTGACTCAAATCCCTCTGGCTGTGACATATAGACCTCCTCCTCAAGGAAACCATTAAGGAAGGTGGTCTTCACATCCATTTGCCATATTTCATAATCGTGGTATGCTACTATGGCAAGCATAATCTGAATAGATTTGAGCATGGCAATAGGTGAAAATAGTTCATCATAATCAATCCCCTATTTTTGCCTAAAACCTTTAGCCATCAATCTGGCCTTATAAGTTTCAATTTGACCATCTACTCTAATCTTTTTCTTAAAAATTTATTTGCATCCAATAGGATTTATATCCTCTGGTGCATCCACCAAAGTCCATACTTTGTTGGTGTGCATGGATTCTATTTCGGATTGCATGGTAGCCAGCCATTTGTAAGAGTTCTTACTTTTGATTGCTTCTGTATAGGTCAGAGGTTCATCATTCTCAATAACTTGGGTTTTATTGTTCTCAATAATGAACCCATACCTCATAGTTATATGTCATACTCTTTCAGACCTATGGATAGGAGTTATGTATTCTGATTCTTTTATGTGATTATTTGATTGAGAAATTTCTATTTGTTTTTCTTGAACTTCACTAAGTTCAATATTTCTGCCACTGCCCTTTTCTAGGATAAATTCTATTCCATGAAAGTGGCATGCCTACTTACAAATACCTTTTATTCAGTAGGGTGGTAGAATAAATATCCTATACAATTTTTAGGATATCCTATAAATAGACATCTGTCTGATCTAGCATCAAGCTTATGTCCAAAATTTCTTTTGACATATGCTGGACAACCCCATATCTTAAGATACTTAAGATTAGGTTTTTTACTTCTCCATATCTCATATGGAGTAGTAGATATAGATTTAGAAGGTACTCTATTCAAGATATAAATTGCGGTCTCCAGGGCATGACCCCAGAAGGAAATAGGTAATTTAATGAAGCACATCATGGACCGTACCATATCTAATAAGGTACGATTTTTTCTTTTGGCTACACCATTTAATTACGGTGTATAAGGAGGTGCCCATTCAGAGAGAATCCCTTTTACTTTAAGATAGTCTAAAAACTCACTAGATAAGTATTCTCCTTCTCGATCAGATCGAAGGATTTTTATACATTGTCCCGTTTATTTTTCGACCATACTTTGGTACTCTTTAAATTTATCAAAGGCTTCTGATTTGTGTTTCATAAGATACACATATCCAAACCTAGATAAATCATCAGTGAATGTTATAAAATAAGAGTATCCTCCTTTGGCTTAAGTTGTCATAGGACCATATACATCCGTATGTATAAGTCCTAATAATTTTTTTGTCCTTTCTCCATGTCCACTAAATGGAGTCTTAGTCATTTTACCCATGAGACATGATTCACAAGTTTCTAATGATTCATAATCAAAAAGGCCAAAGAACTTTTCTTTGTATAACTTATTAATCCTAGCCTCACTAATATGACCTAATCGATAATGTTAAAGTAAAGTATTATTTATGTCATCTCTCTTACATTTTTTATTTTTATCAATATGAAATATATTATCATCCAAACATAGAGTCAACAAACCATTGCTAAATATGCCAAAACAAATATTTTCATTAGAATATTTGATCGAGCAACCTTCGCTCGTTACATTAAGACTATAACCTTGTTTTAATAATAAGGGTATAGATATAATATTTCTAATGATCTTAGGCATATAATAATAATTTGTAAGCTCTAAAATCTTCCCAGAAGGTAACTTCAATATATTTGTCCCTACAGCTTCTACATGAATAGACTCTCCTCCAACGCCATAGAGCTTGAAATCACCTTTCTTCAAACTCTTAATTTTTTGTAGCCCCTGCAAAGATTTACAGATATTAAAACCACAGCTGATATCTAATACCCAAGTGTTTGAAATAGAAGAATTTAATGATAATATAGTATGTATCTCATACATGTCTTTTGGTACATTATTTGTACGAGACTTCATGCTTGCGAGGTAAGCCTTGCAATTCCTCTTCTAATGACCTATTTTGCTGCAATGAAAATAGGTCATCTATCCGAAGACCTTTTCCTTTTTCTTCTTATTTATACCACCTTTAGGGTTCAACCTTTTCTTTGAACCCTTTTTGCCCGCTTTCTTCTTGGAGATCCCATCCACAAGAAGAGGAGGAGCCTTATCCTTCTTGATATGGCTTTCTACTGTCTTGAGCATATTTAACAGCTCAGATAAGGAAGAATTTAGTTTGTTCATATGATAGTTTATGACAAACTGAGAAAATGATTCAGGGAGTGATTGCAGGATCAAATCCTGATTTAACTCTCCATCCATAACAAAACCTAATTGACTTAATCGAGTGATTAGGTCAATTACCATCAAAACATGATTTTGTATGGATGTTCCTTCTATCATTCTTGCATGGAATAATTGCTTAGATATCTCATATCTAGCAGTTCTACTATGCTCTCTATTAAGTTCTTTTAGATTGAGCAATATGGACTGAGTGTCCATGCCATCATGCTGCCTCTGTAATTCATTACTCATAGAGGCAAGTATGATGCATTTGACAGTAAGAAAATCATTTTGCCACATCTTGTATGTGGACTTATCTTCATCCGTGGCATCTTTCCCTAATAGTTTAGGATCAGGGGCATCAAGAATATAGGAGAATTTTTCTTGATTGAGTACTATTTTTAAGTTTTTCAGCTAGTCCACATAATTTTGATCAATTAATTTATTTTAATCCAAAATTGAATGCAATGAAAGTGAAGAAGCCATTTAATCTACATAATAAAGAATAATACATAAGCAAACAACTCATGATAACAAACATAATTAAAATAGGATTTTAATTATGTCTCCCACTATTTAATCAAAAAATCATAACCCTCTAATTGATTTTCTTAGTGAGAATAAGACCCTAATTCCTTATAAAAGATCTTATGGCTGCACAACAAACCTGTTATAAGTTCAAAGATAGGAAACTCTTTCCAATTGCATTTTATATAACTCTCAAAAAATTTTTTGCCTCTAAAATATTAATAGCCTTATGTTAGCACAACAAACTTTAATATTTTAGTTTAAATAGAATCCTTCATTTCTATACAGTCAAAATAAAATATAACTATTTTTGTGGTTATACAATAAAGCAATATATTCAAAATATTGTAAGCATCTCAATGCACTAGATTAATATTACATCATTCCCCATGATAGATCTTGTGGTTACACAACAAAACTAGTATGGTTCTGGACATAATAAGAACCTAGTATAAAGGAAAGCCTTAATGTAGTGAATATAATACTAAGCATTTCAATCTAGAATTAAATTAATCAAATTGGCCAGGTAAGTAGGAGAGAAGTGGGAGTCCCCTCGTTGCTTTCCTTAGATACCAATAAATTGGCTAGGTTAGACAATGGAACCAATTAAAAAATCATGTTCTCTTTACCAATCATGAACCATTTATCCTAGACATCGATTGATCAATTAGACATCCCGACTGATTTAGCTATAGGTTAATTACACTACAACTTAATATAATTTTAAAGAGGATTTAAATGGTCTCGATGCACATTTTAAATCAAACTAAATGTATAAAAGCATCAATTATGATAAAATATATATTAACATGTATAATTATTCTAGGACAACCATCATTACATAGTGAATACTTTCCATTATGTCAGGGCAATCTTTACAGAATAATATATACATCATAATCTTATTATGATAAATAAAAAATATGATCTCATCATATAAATAACATGCTAATAAAAAGATTATATCATATTTTTCATTTATGCTATTATATTATAAGCAAAGTATTATATGATTTAACCTAATAAGGCTTGCTCTGATACCACTGATAGGAATGGTGTACAGGACGAAAGCATGGATTTCAAAGCAAAATTATGAAATCATATAAACCAAACCCGAACCCTAGGACCACCTTATTAATAATTAAATCATATAACATGCATTTGTAATATAAAAGAAAGTATTAGAATATACCTCTTATCGCTAAATCCTGAATTGTTCCTAATTACCGACAGCAGTCCGTCAGGGGTTCCACCAGGTGCCTATGTATTCACCCTCCAACGTTGATTCACATGGATCCTTGATCAAGACACCAGCACTTCTGATTTATATATAATTAAACTTCTAATAATAAGAACTTTAATTAAATAGGCAAGACCTTCCTTAGCTTTTATGTCACCTTCCTAGCCTCTCCTTATCTATCTTTCTTTTTTCTTGTCTTCTTAATTTTTCTTCCTAATCTCTTGGTCTTAAGATGACTTCTTGTCCTTATAAGGACAAGGTCTAGACAAGAGAAGGGAAGAAAGAAAATTGGACAAAGAGGAAACTCTTGTCAGAAAGAAAGATAATTTTTCACAATCCTCCGGACTTATGGTACGCACCCATATTTATAATGTACGTAAGGATGCCAACACATTTTCTCGCACCCTTTCAAAATATTATCTCATGTCCCTTCATCCAATATCATGCCTCATCAGATAATAATGACATGTAGACTTAGTCTAAGAGGTGCCTTAAAGTAGAAGGACTCTCGGACTAATTCTACGTAAGTTATTTATGAAGAGTCACGGGCTTTCATTCTTGGCGCCATCATTTTCAACCATTAGATCAGATAAGAAGGCCATCCAATGGATTTAAAATGGGATGCCCATTCAGCAAAATGGAATGGAGATAATCTTTGAATAGTCAAAGTCCTAAAGGACTTTGACTTGGTCTAAGAGGCGCCAAGGAAAAGAGGGCGGCAAGGAGTCCAAGGCGGCAAGGAGTCTTGGGTGACAAAGAGTCCTGGGTGACAAAAATTAAAATGATAACAGACTGTTTTACCTATAGAAGGACTCTTTTGTACCTCATATCTGATGTCCATGCCCATATAAAAAATTTAGGCAACATGAAAAATAGAAAAAGTCAAAGAAGGTAGGCGCCAACTTAATCCCATGCGCTAAAGACTCTTTGCGCATGAAGGACTTCCCACATGCAAGAGAGAGACTCTCTAGCATGTGGGATTCTAGTATGTGATGCCCCATCTAATGCCCAATCAGTCTAGGTTAATCCAATTCTAGAACAAATCCAATTTGGCTCAAATTGGTCCGTAATTAGCCTAAATCGAAAGCCGATTCGAATCCAATTCGAATCTAGGTGCTAGGGTTTGCAACATGTGCTAGCATGTTCATCTTGCAAACATGATCTAATCCAATTAGATCCTTTATCAATTTTCTTTGTGTGTGACCCATTGGATTCCACATCTATCCAGTAGTGGGTCTGGGTGTGATTTGACCTAATTTGGTTAGAACTCAACCAAACTGATTTAGATCAAAACTAGCCTACCCAATTTGACTTAATTAGAACACTTTCTAATTTAATGAACAAATTAAAATTTTAATTTGATCAAACCCACAAGACATGATTGACATCTAGCAACGTATCGTAACTTTCTGAAGATGTAAAATTTTGATAAAAATATCAAAAATACCCTTTAATGTAAATTTTTCTGCAACTAGATCCTTCGATCTTCCTACATCCTGAATATGACTCTGGGTATGGAAATATGTCAAACCCAATATAATATTCATTTCTCTTTCAATCTTATAATGATGATTTATTTAATAAAATATTTAGAAATTATTTTTAATTTTTATCATGCTTTGATCAAAGTCTTCTTGAATCATCATTTATTTGAAGCAGGTAGGATGCAATTTTCTCTTACCAGGAATGATCGATTCCATGTTAACCTACTCACAACCTTCATATATAATCCATCATATCTAGATCAACCTATACATAACTGAGTCATGAATGAGTATGAACCAAAATATGAATTTATATATATAAGGTTCTATGGTAGTTTCAGGTCAAAGGATTACATGTACAATTTCACTATGAGAACCATCTATTGACATGTAGATAAGGCTCCATTAGATATTCTTGATTTGGATCAATTCAGTGAACTCATTCTCTAATGAGCACCCACATTCTTGTATTAGTGTCATACACAAGTAATTATGAGATCAATCACCCTCTCAATCGAGCATACAAAGGATGTGCTAGTCTTATCGAAAAACATTGATCCCCAACTCAATATTTCATTGACTAGGAATGATTTAAATTAGGGTTTTAAGATTTTAGGTCTCACTAGTATGATCTCATCATAATCCTAAAACCATAGCCCTAATTTATGGGGTTCATCATAATCTTAAATAAATAATAAGATACTGCATATGATGAAAAAAATGCCTTTATTTAGTTTAAAATATCATTACATGAGTTCGGAAGACAAAAGATAGCCCAAATAAATAAATAAAATTTGATTGGCTTGAGGGCATATTCCATTCAAGATCAACCCAGATCCTAGCCCAAAATAGACCCTCGCGTAACTTTGCCCATGCACTGAGTCGGCTAAGTTCTACTGGGTCGGCTCAGACTGAAACTGAGCCAGCCCAGTTCTATACCATGCCAATAGTCCCGAATGCGTAGCTCTCTATTTTGCCTGTGCACTGAGACTTAGCCAATCTAGTTTTAGATTGAGCCGGCTAATCTGCAAAAAATCTTCTTTCTGTAGTTTTGATTTTCTGACTTTGGTTCCTTGCTCACCTTATGTCTCAGATCTCCGAAGTATCAACCAAGCCCCTGGAATCCCCGGAGCCAACCCCCTGACTCCTCCTATGGCCTTCCAAAGCTTGGGAGTACCATAAATCCTCATAGTTGAGGAATTTCAGGTGGAGCCCATTGTGAGACTATGCCATTATCTTTGAGATAGTCTAGAAATTTTCGACTAAAGTATTCACCCCCTCGATCTGATCAAAGAACCTTAATGGATTTTCTTATTTATTTTTCTATTTCAAGTCTAAATTTTTTAAACCTTTTAAAGATTTTTGACTTATGTCGCATTAAATACAAATACCCATACCAAGATAAATCATTAGTAAAGATGATGAAGTAGATATAATTGCCTCTGGTTGGTACATTAAATGGGCTGTACACATTTGTGTGTACCAGGGCAAGTAGGTTTGTGGCCTTTTCCCCATGTCCTATAAAAGGAAGCTTGGTCATTTTGCCATGAAGGTATGATTCATAAATCGAATATAACTCAAAAGTCAACGAACTCAATAGTTTGGATTTTTTAATTTGTTAATCCTATTTTTCACTATATGACCTAGCCTAAGGTGCCAAAGATATCTATCATTTAAACTATCCTTAGATCACTTTGATCCTATGGCATTCATGTTTTGCTCGATATTAAAAATAGAAACATCAATATGTAATTGATAGACACCATTTATAAGAAAATCATTTACAATTTTATTTTTTTCAAAAAGAATATTACAATGGTCCTTAAGAAAACTAATTACATAGCCTTTCTGTGCTAAACATGAAATAGAAATCAAATTCCTACTTATTGTAGGTACATAAAAATAATCCCTAAGAACTAAATCTAATCTTGATGGTAGTTGAAGAGGGTAGGTTCCCACGGCCATAGCAGCAATTCTGAAGGAGAATCCTGATTTCCTGGGGTCAGGTTCGTTCAGATTTGATTGGATCGAGAGGCATATTTCAAAAATTTTCTCTTAGATGCTAATCAGATCTGACATTTTCCAGATTTGATTTTATGATCTAATAAATAAAAAAATTAAATTAAATTAAATCTAAATTAATTTTATCTTGATATGGGTAATTTGATTATCCGTTGATGATCTTGCTGATTGCCTGAGGTTCTAGATCTAGCCATGCAAGCATCTGGCCTCTACCGGTATCCACTTGGGCTGGATCTGGAGATCTTCTCCTTCTTTATCTGATGTTCAAAAATCAAATCTGAATCAGATTTGGAGAATTTTTAAAACTCCTTTCGAAGATCAGCAGTCATCTCTGCAGCAGTGCTGCCTTCTTCCTTTTTCATCAGCCTTTTTTTGCCTGAATCACACTAATCTGAAGCCCAACTATCCTTGGGCATGGAGAGGAGAGAGATGGCCTGAAGGTGGCATGGAGAAGGAAGAGGGACAGCCTTGGGGCATGGCTAGGAGAGAAGTCTCTTGAAAGTTGGGCACAGACAGGTTTTTATATAGACCCTACTACGCCATGCAGTGCCACATCACCTCGGCCAGTTATGTTGCTTCATTTAATCAGATCTAAATCTGATTGATGGGATGACATCACCTGATCCAATCAGATAAGAGACCCATAGATTCATCCTAAGGTGGCACTTAAGACTGGTCAAAGTCCATAGGTGAGGGTCACCTAGTTTGAATCTAAGAAGCAACCCGGAGTCCCATCCGTATGGGACTTCAGGCATCCCTATTCATGGGCACACGCCATCCTAGGCATGCACCCCCTCCTTTCTAAAATCCAGTAAGGGGACAATCCTCTATCTGCTCTCCAATAAGTGCATGACACATGGATAGATGTCCAAAGGTTAAAGGTCAACGTTTGACCAAAGTCAAAGGACAAGATTTAGCAGGTGATGAAAAATGGCAGGTGTTGTCTTAAATTTATTTCATAAATTAAGATAACCCTTTTCTAACCTGGACAAACTCCAGTCAGATCAGGCAAAGGTACCTAAGTGAGCACAAACTCATTTGGCTTAGTCGAGATAACTTTTAATGATAGAAAAAGAAGAATGTTAGGCTCAATCGTGTGCTAGCACGATTTTCTTGAACCTAATTGAATCTAATTCAAATTAATTAAACTGGGTTAGTCCAATTGATGATATCCAGATCCAAACCCTTGTTTGTGTAATCTAGTTAGGTTCAGTTCTGTATGGTAATGGGATATGTCATGATCTCTATCATCGACATCATCGAAACTTCTTTCGATGGATTAGAACTCTTCTGATTCAGACAACTAGAATGATTGATTATCTAAATCATTCTAATTGCTCCCAAAATCCACCAGTGACACCTAGCAGTATATGGTGGCAACCCATCAAAATCAAAAATGAACCTCTCAGTGCAGCTACTTGTGTGATTAAGTTCTTCTATCTTGAGCCCCGATCAGATTAGGTTTGAAGTGAACTCGTCAAACCCTAATTTCTATCATATAATTTAATCATTCGATTCAAGTCCGATGTGAAAATCTTAATAGAAACTTTTTCTATTATTTCACTCTCTGCCATGGCCATGGGCTTATGGACTTGATTCTCATGATCATCATAGGGCTACTTCTCATCCATCGAGGTAGATAGATTCCATCTTGGTGCAATCCAATTCCTACAATGAAAATGCTATAGCCAACATATACCTCAGGGTTCCGAATTGCTAGGAGACCGAGTCATGGTGTAGTCAAACTATAACACTCTCAAGATGAACTATCGATGCACCTCAGATCAAAGAATTAGACACACTACTATAGCTTCAAGTCAGTCATCGACGAGAAGGTAGACTTCCTTATGACTACTCGAGGTGGTCACGCTCAGTGCCCTCATTCTCTAACAAGTATCTGTACTCTCACTTCGGTGTCTCTACATCATAGACTCAAGACTCATATACTATAAAGAAGCGATTGTACAGTAACCTTCCAGATCAATCACTATCCTAATGATGATCCTACGGTTAGGAGCATTTTATGAGTTAATAATGAAAATTCTTGTCTTAAATTTTCAACTCTTGAAAATAAGAATTATCATTACCATTAACTCAAGAAATGTATCACAGACACTAAATACACTTATGTGATAGAAAATAATTCATTTTATTATTTATAACCAAAATTATAATTTTGCCCTTAGAAGTGTATTACAAGTGTCAGCCAATTCTGGCTTCTAGGGCACACATATCTAATAAACTCCCACTTGACCTAAAGCCAATTGGCTACAAATCTAAGTCCCATCTTCTCAAGGTGGGATTCGATCTTCTACTGGTCCAACGACTTTGTAAGCAGATCTGTTGTATTATCTGCGGAGTCGACTCTCTTGACCTCGACATAACCCTTCTTGAGGTAATCGTGGATGAGGTGGTATCGCCGCTCGATGTGCTTAGATTTTTGGTGAGACCTCAGCTCCTTAGCAAGGGCTATGGTGCTATTATTGTCGCAGTATAGAGAAATACATCTGATGGCATCACTTCGATCTCCACAGCAAACTTTTATACCAGAATGTCTTCTTTGCAGCTTCTGACGCAGCGATATATTCTGCTTCCATGGTGGAATCTACTATCACTATCTACTTGAAACTTTTTCAACTGACAGCTCCACCATTGCACACAAATAGACTTCCAGATGTCGACTTTCGATCATCTACATCGGACATAAAGTCCGAGTTTGTATACCCCTGGACTTGGAGTTCTCCATTGTCAAAGACTAGTAACATATCCTTAGTTCTTCCAGTGTTCTTCACTTAGATTCAACTGATATCTACTTGTGACACTCACGGCATGGGCTATATCAGGTCATGTACATAACATGGCATACATGAGACTCCCTATTGCTAAAGCATAAGGGATCTTGCTCATACATTCTATTTCCTCAGGTGTGCTAGGGCACATCTTCTTAGAACGATGAATGCCATGCCTGAAGGGTACTAAATCCCTCTTCGAGTTTTCCATACTAAACCTCTTTAGTACTTCCTCGATGTACATCTTCTGTGAAAATCCTAGCATCCTATTTGGTCTATTTCTATAGACCTTAATTCCTAGAATAAATGATGCTTCTCCTAGGTCTTTCATGGAGAATTCTTTAGATAACCACATTTTAACTATGGTCAACATGGGAATATCATTCCCAATAAGGAGGATGTCATCCACGTATAATACGAGAAAGACAACAGCGCTCCCACTGACCTTTTTGAAGACACATGGCTTCTCCTCATTCTTGATGAAACCAAACATTTTGATCACATTATTAAAATGAGTATTCTAGCTCTGAGATGCTTGCTTAAGTCCATATATGGACCTTTGCAGCTTGCAAACCTTATGATCATCATCACTGGATGTGAAACCTAGCAGTCGTTCCATATAGATATCTTTCTCAAGATATTCATTTAAGAATGCCATTTTCACATCCATTTGCCATATTTCATAATCAAATAGGCTGCAACAGCAAGCAATGTGCGGATGGATTTTAGCATAGCTACTGGCGAAAAGGTATCCTGATAGTCAATGCCTTCACGTTGACTATAACCTTTTGCCACTAATCTTGCCTTGAATGTCTTTACATTCTCATCTACACCAATCTTTCTCTTGTAGATCCATTTACACTCAATAGGTACTATACCTTCTGGTGGATCTACCAAGGTCCAAACTTGGTTTGAGTGCATCAAGTCAATTTCTGACTTCATTACCTCTAACCATTTCTCGGAGTCGATATCTGATATCGCCTTGTTATAGGTTTTGGGATCATCACCATGAACCCCATTACCTACGAGAAATATTTTCTCTACATCCTCTGAAATAGTACCTAAGTACCTCTCAGGGGGATGAAAAACTCTTTTCGATCTACGAGGTGGAGGAGGTAGTGTATGAATTGGCTTAACCTGATTTGGTTCCATTTGATCCTTAGCTCGTTGCTCTTGTGAGACTTTCTCATCGAGCTTGATCTGCTTTCCAATGCCGCTATCTTGAATAAACTATTTTTCAAGAAAGATGGCATGTCGACTCACAATTACATTATGATCTTCTGAAATGTAGAAATAATATCCTAATGACTCTTTAGGATATCTTATGAATCGAGCTCTAAAGGACCTAAAGTCTAACTTATCCGCTTGTTGTCTTTTGACATGAGTCGGACAACCCCAAATTCTGAGATGACTCAAACTTGATTTCTTACCATGCCATATCTCATACGGTGTGGTAGGAATGATTTTAGAAGAAACCCTATTCAGTAAGTATATTGCAGTTAACAAATAGTATCCCCAAAGAAAATCAGGGAGGTCTGTGAAGCTCATCATGGATCGGACCATATTCAATAGGATCCGATTCCTCCATTCTGAAATTCCGTTGAGTTGAGGTATCCTTGGTGGAGTCCATTGAGAGACTATGCCATTTTTCTTGAGATAGTCCAAAAATTTTCGACTAAGGTATTCACCTCCTTGATCTGATCGAAGAACCTTAATGGGTTTTTCAATTTACTTTTCTACTTCATGTCTGAATTCTTTGAACTTTTCAAATGCTTCAGACTTGTGTCTCATAAGATACACATACCCATACCTAGATAAATCATCGGTAAAGGTTATGAAGTAGACTAGGTTGCCTCTAGCTGGCACATCAAATGGGCCGCA
This sequence comes from Cocos nucifera, assembly GCA_006176705.1. Taxonomy (NCBI): domain Eukaryota; kingdom Viridiplantae; phylum Streptophyta; class Magnoliopsida; order Arecales; family Arecaceae; genus Cocos; species Cocos nucifera. The sequence goes on from QRFJ01003249.1 coordinate 70,335, forward strand.
CACATCTGTATGTACTAGGGCAAGAAGATCCATGGCCCTTTCCCCATGTCCTACAAAAGGAAGCTTAGTCATTTTGCCATGAAGATAGGATTCACAAATTGGATATGACTCGGAAGTCAACGGACTCAATAGCCTGATTTTCTTTAATTTGTTAACCCTATCTTCTGCTATATGACCTAATCTTAGGTGCCATAGATACCTATCATTAGGACTATCCCTAGGACGTTTTGATTTTATGGCATTCACATTTTGCTCGAAATTAAAAATAGATACATCAACATGTAACTGATAAAGACCATTAATAAGGAAATCGCTTGCAATTTTATTTCTTTTATAAAGAATATTACAATGATCCTTAAGAAAACTAATTACATAGCCTTCTAATGCAAGGCAAGAAATAGAAATCAAATTCCTGCTTGCTGCAGGCACATAATAACAGTCTTTTAATACTAAGTCTAAACCAGATGGTAGTCGAAGAGGATATGTTTTTATGGCCATGGCAGCAACTCTTGCTCCATTTTCAATGCACAGGATCATCTCACCATCCCTCAGCCTCCTACTATCCTCAAGACTCTACATAGAAGTGCACAAGTGAGCACTAGAACTAGAGTCAAGCACCCAACTGGATGCAGAAGAAATCGTAAGGTTAGACTCAATAACGAGCATACCTCCAAAAGGACTTGCCTCCTTCTTCTTTAGGGTGGCCAGGTAAGTAGGGGCAGTTCTGCTTTCAATGGCCGTCATTGTTACAATGGAAATACTTTTCTTTGTCAGCGGCCTTCTTTTTTAGCTCTGCCTTTCTCTTCTTTCCTCCTTCCACCTTCTACTTTTTTATAGACTTATTCTTCTTTCCAAAAGACTTTCTCTTGAAAGAAGTCCATTCCATAGCAAGTACTAAGCCTTTAGAACCTTTCATGAAAATCTCAGCAGTAACCAGCATGTTTATAAGTTCGACTAAGGAGTTTTGAAGTTTATGCATATGGTAGTTCATGATGAACTATCCATACGCATCAGTCAAGAATTATAAAATTATATCATTCTGTAGATCTAAGTCCAACCTCACTCTGAGCTTTTCAAGCTCTTCCAAGTCCTTGATCATCATCAGACAATGATCTTGGACTGACTGTCCATCACGCATCTTAGCCTTGAACAGTCGTTTAGTGACTTGATACTTGGCTGCGCGACTCTGTTCACCAAACATCTCCTATAGGTGAGCCAACATTTGGTGAGCAGTCCTGATATCTTCATGTTGGCGTTGAAGTTCATCAGACATCGAGTCCAACATGTAGTATTTGGCCTTGTTATCATCATCTGTCCACTTATCCAAAGACGCTCTTTGTTCAACGGATGGATGAGCTGGTAAGGTGGGAGGGTCCTGGTCCAATACATGAGTTAACTTCTTGAAACCCAAAAAGATTTTGAAGTTTTGGAGCTAATTCTTATAATTTGGTCTGGTCAGTCTATGGGTGTTCAGGATTCATGCTAGTGGGTTGGATGCAGACATTTTCCTATAGAGAGTCAAAATTTCTAGTTAGATATTATAATTAAGACTTAACATATTTATTTAGGAATTTTATTTTTAAATAAATTAGCTCCCACTATTTTCTCAGATTCCTACACTCTCTTTGTAGAGATGCAAAAATCTCCATGATTACTGATTTTTAGTGGGTGGTGCAGTCCCATCGACTTACTCATCACCTCACCTAATAGTTATTGGTGATGGGTTAGCCAATGAGTGAACAACTCTTGTTCAATGATTCTCTAATCATATGCACCCAAACTTAGTCTCTAATTCATGAATCTCACCGTGTTCGGAATATTGATCCACTCCTTAGTTAAGTCAGATCCACCATTTGCACAGATTGGATTCCTAATTGAGTCTCTCACTGTATCCAAAATATTGAGCCCAATCCATTCTCCAGCCTGTAGCATCCAATGCCTAATAGACATAGTTACATCTTTTTGGTGCAATTGAGCCATTATAACCAGTCGAAAACAATCAACCCCAGAAAGGGCCCACACATCTACAATGGTGGAAGACCTTAGACTTAATCTTTTCTTAGGAAGATTTGATTTAGGTCTCATTAAACTAGACTTGACATAGTCATAACCATTATGACTAACCTAGTGGCATGGGTTAGCTCAGATTATTGACCACCTCAGATCAGAACTGAGTCAACAAACATGGCCAGGTAAGTAAGACCGGTGGAAGGGATATGCCATTAACTCGATAAGAATGCATTCGAGTCGAGTAGCTCCTAATTAAAAATCAGTCGATCATATCTGCCAAACTTTCCTTAGACACCAAATTATTGAGCTAGAACCAATCGGGTTAGTGTACAATCCAGACTCTAACCACTAAGCCTAATTAGGTCTTAGCTTGATCGATCACTCACGTGACTCGATCTTGATCCAGACTTAATCCCATTAGGCTGATCAATTTAAGCATTATTGATCCCATCTAACCAACTCTTGATTTGGTTTGATTAACCGCTGAGACCTAATTAAGCTACCCAAGCCCGAACCCAATTTTATGAACATGTCTTAGATCTAAAAATTCTTAATTTTAGACCTAATATGTTTCATAATCTTAATTCTTAATTAAGTTTAGGGTTCATAAATAAAATATGCAAATAAGATCCTAAGATTTTGCAGAAAGTAAGTTTTTAATTTTTGATTAAGGACGAAGATGCAGCACCCCTACACATCATAAGAACACCCCATCGAATGGGAGGAGAGGGTCTTTAAGTCCTACTTTATTTTTATGACTAGACGGCCAAGGGGAATGTCTTAATCAGAAATACAACTAATCTATAAAAACTAATTAGATCTAAGCATATATCTCATATAAGAAAATTGATCTAATTAAAATATATTTTGCATACATCTCATGTAAAATGCATGCATATTTTTCAAATCTAAATTATCTCATAATTATCTAAAAAATTAAATTTAAATTTGGTCTCATCAAATAAAATTTAATCTAGACCTATTTGTAGAACTATTCTACAACTAGTCTAAACATGCAACTATCATATCTCATATGAACAAATTAAATTAAATTTATTTTTTATTTTCAAATCTGATTATAACATTTATAAGATCAAAAAATAATAAATAAGTAGATCTTAAAATTATATTTAATTAAATAAAAATTATGATTATACTAGACTACACAGAATAATTCTATTCCTAGTCTAGTTATGTATCTCATACATATTAGATCTAGATTGATTAATTTTAATTTTTTAATTTTTTGATTTCAGATCTAATCACATCTCATGTGATATCTAAAATCACTAATTTATTAGATTAAATTAGATCTAAATAAATTTTATAAGAACCTGGCTCTGATACCAGTTGAAGGGGAAATCCTGATTTTTTCGGGGTCAGGTTCGTTCAGATCTGATTAGATCGAGAGGCATATTTCAAAAATTTTCTCTTAGATCCTAATTAGATCTAATATTTTTCAGATCTAATTTTATGATCTGATAAATAAAAAAATTAAATTAAATTAAATCTAAATTAGTTTTACCTTGGATATGGATAATCGGATTACCCATTGATGATCGTGCTGATTGCCTGAGATTCTGGATCTAAGCCATGCGCAAGTGTCTGACCTCTATAGGTATTCCACTCAGATTGAGATCTGAGAGATCTTCTCCTTCTTTGTCTCATCTCCAAAAATCAGATCTAGATCTAATTTGGAGGATCTTCGAACTCCTTTCGAAGATCAGTAGTCATCTCTGTAGCAGTTCCGCCTTCTTCCTTTCTCGTCAGCCTTTTCTTTGCCTGAATCGCACTAATCTGAAGCCCAACTATCCTTGGGGCATGGAGAGGAGAGAGATGGCCTTGAAGGTGGCATGGAGAAAAGGGAGAGGGACAGCCTTAGGGGCATGGCTAAGAGAGAAGTCTCTTAAAAGTTGGGATGCAGATAGGTCTTTTTATAGACCCTACTACGCCATGCAGTGCCACATCACCTCGGCCAATCATGTTGCTTCATTTAATCAGATCTAAATTTGATTGGTGGGATGACATCACCTGATCTAATTAGATGAGAGACCCATAGATTCATCTTAAGGTGGCACCTAAGACTGGTCAAAGTCCATAGGTGAGGGTCACCTAGTTTGAATCCAAGAAGCAACCTAGAGTTCCATCCGTATGGGACTCTAGGCATCCCTATCCATGGGTGCACGCCATCCTAGGCATGCACCCCCTTCTTTCTAAAATCCAGTAAGAGGACAATCCCCTATCTACTCTCTAATAAGTGCATGACATATGGACAGATGTTCAAGGGTCAAGGGTCAACATTTGACCAAAGTCAAAGGACAAGAATTAGCAGGTGATGGAAAATGGTAGGTGTTGTCTTAAATTTATCTCATAAATTAAGACAATCCTTTTCTAACCTGAACAAGCTTCAGTCAGACCAGGTAAAGGTACTTGAGTGAGCACAAACTCATTTGGCTTAGTCGAGATAACTTTTAATGATAGAAAAAGTAGAATGTTAGGCTCAATCTTGTACTAGCACGATTTTCTTGAACCTAATTAAATCTAATTCAAATCAATTGAACTGGGTTAGTCCAATTGATGATATCCAGATCCAAACCCTTATTTGTGTGACCCAGTTAGGTTCAGTTCTATATGGTAATGGGATATGTCATGATCTCTATCATCGACATCATCGAAACTCCTTTCGATGGATCAGAACTCTTCTAATTCAGACAACTAGAATGATTGATCATCTAAATCATTCTAATTGCTCCCAAAATCCACCAGTGACACCTAGCAGTATATGGTGGCAATCCATCAAAATTGAAAATGAACCTCTCGGTGTAGCTACTTGTATGATTAATTCTTCTATCTTGAGCCCCGATTAGATTAGGGTTAAGGTGAACTCGTCAAACCCTAATTTCTATCATATGATTTAATCATTCGATTCAAGTTCGATGTGAAAATCTTAATAAAAACTCTTTCTATTATTTTACTTTCTGCCATGGCCATGGGCTTATGGACTTGATTCTTATGATCATCATAGGGCTGCTCCTCATTCACCGAGGTAGATAGATTCCATCTTGGTACAATCAAATTCCTATAATGAATATGCTATAGCCAACATACACCTCAGGATTTCGAATGGCTAGGAGATCGAGTCATGGTGTAGTCAAACTATAACACCCTCAAGATGAACTATCGATGCACCTCAGGTCAAAGAATCAGACACACCACTACAGCTTCAAGTCAGTCATCGACGAGAAGGTAGACTTCCTTATGATTACTCAAGGTGGTCATGCTCAGTGCCCTCATTCTCTAATGAGTACCTATACCCTTGCTCTGGTGTCTCTACACCATAGACTCAAGACTCATCTACTATAAAGAAGCAATTATACACTAACCATCTGGATCAATCACCATCCTAATGATGATCCTACGGTCAGGAGCATTTTATGAGTTAATAATGAAAATTCTTGTCTTAAATTTTCAACTCTTGAAAATAAGAATTATCATTATCATTAACTCAAGGGATATATCACAAATACTAAATACACTTATGTGATAGAAAATAACCCATTTTATTGTTTATAGTCAAAATTATAATTTTGCCCCTAGAAGTGTATTACAAGTGTTAACCAATTCTGGCTTTTAGGGCATACATATCTAACAAATTCTTGCTCCATTTTCGATGCACAGGATCATCTCACCATTCCTCTGCCTTCTTCTTTTCTCAGGACCCTGCATAGAAGTGCACAAGTGAGCACTCGAATCAGAGTCAAGCACCCAACTAGATATAGAAGAAATCATAAAATTAGATTTTATAATGAGCATACCTCCAGAAGGACCTATCTCCTTCTTGTTCTTCAGGCTGGCCAAGTATAGAGGGCAGTTCTGCTTCCAATGGCCATCGATGTTGCAATGAAAATATTTTTCTTTGTTCACAGCCTTCTTCTTTGGTTCTTCCTTCTTCTTCCCACTTTCAGTCTTCTATTTTTTTGCAGACTTCTTCTTCTTTCCAAAAGACTTTCTCTTGAAAGAAGTCCACTTCATAGCAAGCATTGAGCCCTTTGAACATTTCAAAGAGAGCTCAGCAGTAACCTAGAGTACATTGAGCTTATGCATCTGGAAGTTCATAATGAACTGCCCATATGCATCAGTCAAGGACTACAAGATCACATCAATTTGCAAGTCCTTATCTAGCTTGATACCGAGCTTTTCAAGCTCTTCTAAGTTCCTGATCATCATTAAACAATGTTGCTCCAAGAATTGATTTTGATGATTACAAAGCATTTAAGGAGATTACTAATGAATTTGGCTTAGAAAAAGACTTTTTGTATTTCAAGGATAAAATCATAATTTTATCAAGTTTTGATCTTAGAGCCTCAAGAGCAAGTATAGAAGATTTTTAATCTTTTGGAGGTAGTCCCATGATTTTTGGATGCTTATTTTGGGAGAAAATCAAGTTTGAAGTGAAAGGATCGACCCCTAGGTCATCCCCTATTGAAAAGGACTGTTTGACACGCTGTCTCTGTGCCAAAGGTCGACCCTAGGGTCGACCTCTACTATTTCGAAGGCCAAAAATATAGAACGGCTATTTTTCTGGATTTTGTCTCAGAGGTCGATCTCGAGTGCCATGAGTCGACCCATGAGTCGACCCCTGCAATGGAACTTTTCTGCAATGACTATTTTTTTCTTATTTTAGTAGGTTTTAATGATTTCTTTAATATCTCCAATGGCTACAAATCTTGCCCAGGATTCTTTCCTCCACCTATTGAAGATTTAAAATACTTTAAATAGAAAAAAACACAAGAGATTGAAGAACTAATTATCAACCCTAAGCAAAAAGTATTCATCAAGAAAAGAAGCTTTCATCTCCAAGTTCACCAACCTCTCAAGAGCTTATTCAAGTCTCCATCAACCTTGAGGAAAATCAGAGAAGCTTCTTCTAGTATTGTGAAAAGCATTTTTAAGATTTTATTTGCTCACAAAGGAAGCTATACTTGTATTTGATTGTTATTAAATCTTTTACTCAGCTTTATTATTTTGTTTCAAGTTTTGGGAGGAGTTCCAAAACTTGGAAAGATTGATCCTAACCTTGAATAGGATTGTATTGGATTATCTTGTACCCAAAAAATAAGTGTTCTAGCTTGGGATAGCTAGGGTTGGAGGTTTCCAACGGTGTATTCAGTTTGAATATAGTTAGTAGATTTTAATTTCCATGTAAGATCTTGGAGAGTGGTTGTAGGTGCAAGAAAAGCACCGAACTACTATAAATTTTGCTTGTTTATGGTATGCTTGCTATCTTTGTTTCCTCAATTTGCTAAATTCTTGCTCTCTAATCTTTTATATTTTTTTTTACTTAAATTGCTTCACACACACGTCTTACATATCATCATTTAGTCTTGATATCTTTAATTTAGCTTTAGAATTTTAAAAATCCAATTCACCCCCCCTTGGGTTGCATAGCTAGGAAATAAGTGGTATCAGAGCCCAGTGCTCTAGCCTTACTTTGATTTAACCATCAAAGAGCCAAAGATCTATGGCAACCCAAGTTAGTATTTCTCTAGTCGAGGGGCAGTCCACAAACCGATCTCTACTTTTCAATGGAACAAACTATACTTATTGAAAAGCTCGGATGAGAATTTTCATACAAGCACTTAACTATGATATGTGGAGTATCATAGTTAATGGACCATACATACATACTAAGATAATTGATGGTGAAGAATCAATCAAACCCGAAAAAGAATGGGATGAGATTGATAAAAAAATAGCTCAACTCAATGCAATTGCCATGAATGTTTTATATTGTTCCATAGATGCTAATGAATTTAATCATATTTCAACATGCATATCGGCTAAGGAAATATGGGATAGATTAGAAGTAACTCATAAAGGCACAAATCAAGTTAAGGAGTCAAAAATTAACATGCTTGTATACAAATATGAACTTTTCAAAATGAAGCATGATGAGCCAATAAGTATAATGTTTACTAGATTTATGGATATTATAAATGGTCTTAAAAGTCTTGGCAAGTCTTATTCTAATAGTGACCTTGTGAGAAAGATTCTTAGGTCTTTGCCAAGGATACGGAAGGCCAAAGTGATTGCAATCTAAGAAGCCAAAGATTTGAATATTTTACCCTTAAAGAAGCTTCTAGGATCACTAATGACGCACAAGCTAAGCATGAAACAACATCAAGAAGAAGATGTCAAGAAAAAGAAGACAATAGCCCTTAAATCCACTACTCAACAAGATGAGGAATCTGATGAAATGGAAGATGAAGAACAAGATGAAGATATAGCCTTCATCATAAGAAAGTTTAAGAGATTTTTGAAGAGAAAATAAGGGATGCAGAAGAGGCTACCTACCAAAGGGGAGCATAGCAAGGAAAAGGATAGGGAGTAGCCCCTTATTTGCTATGAATGTAAGAAGCCGGGACACTTTAGGTCTGAATATCCTCAACTTAAGAAGGTTCTCAAGAAATACAAGAAAAAGGCTATGGTGGCAACATGGAGTGATAGTGACGACTCAAGTTCTGAAGAGGAAGAAGCTCATGAACAAGCCAACCTATGCCTTATGGCACATGAGAATGAGGTAAGTGCTGAAATCTCAAATAAATTTACATTCGAAGAATTTTAAGAACCCTTCTATGATTTAGTAGATGATTTAAAGAAGTTAGGAACTAAAAACAAAGATCTAAAATTAAAAAATTAAGTCTTGCTAAAAGAAAATGAAACTATCCTAAGTGAAAAATTAGTCTTAACTTAAGAGAATCTGAATTTGAAAAATAAAATCTGCAATTTAAAATAGATAGTTGAAAAATTTACTTTGAGTTCAAATAAACTTCATATGATTCTTGAAATTCAAAAGATTGTTTATGATAAGGTCGGTCTAGGCTATAACCCCCTAAGAAAATAAAAATTTTTGAAAAATATTTTTGTAAATTTATAAAGCAACAAATTTTTAAATGTTACTTGCTTTAAATGTGGTAAACTAGGATATAAATCTTATACACACTTCTTTAACAATTCAAATATAAAGAAAATATGGATTCCAAAAGGAACTATTGTAACTAACCTTAAAAGACCCAAGAAAACTTGGGTACCTAGAGTAAGGACTTGATTTTGCATGTAGGTGTATCTTGCATCGAAAGAAGAAAATCGAAGATGGTATCTTGATAGCAGATGCTTAAGACACATGACTGGTAATGAGTCCCAATTCATCATGCTTGATGCTAAAAATGGAGGGATGGTTACATTTGGAGACAATGGCAAAGAAAAGATCATTGGTATAGGTAATGTCAGTATCACTCCCTCCAAGTATATTGAAAATATTTTATTAGAATATGGTGTAAAATACAATCTCTTAAGTATTAGTCAACTTTGTGACAAGGGTTACAAAGTTGTTTTTGAATCTTCATTATGTATTGTAACTAGTCCCAATGATGATGGCATTAAGTTAGTTGGTCATAGGTATGGTAATGTTTATATGGTAGATTTGAATGATTTTTCTATGATAAACATGCAATGTTTAGTAGCTATGAATACCAAAATTAATGAGACTAGTTGGCTTTGGCATCGTAGGCTTGCACACATTAGTATGCATTCACTTTCAAAGCTTATCAAAAAAGAATTAGTTACCGATTTACCAAAATTGAACTTTGAAAAAGATAAAATTTATGATGCATGCCAACTAGGTAAACAAACAAGAGTTTCATTCAAATCTAAGAACATTGTTTCAACTTCTAGGCCATTGAAACTTTTGCACATGGATTTGTTTGGTCCTACAAGAACAGCAAGCTTAGGTGGAAAATGTTATGGTTTTATAATTATCAATGACTACTCACATTTTTATGGATTTTCTTTTTGGCACACAAAGATGAAACTTTTCATGTTTTTATAAAGTTTTATCAAAAAGTTACAAATAAAAAAAAAAATTAATTTAAAGCATTCGAAGTGATCATGGAACCGAATTTGAAAATCAAGATTTTGAAAAATTTTGTGATGAAAAAGGAATTAGCCATAATTTTTCAGCACCTAGGACATCCCAACAAAATGGAGTAGTAGAAAAAAAAAATAGAACTCTAGAAGAAATGGCCCATACTATGCTATGTGAAAGCAACCTTCCAAGATACTTTTGGATGGAAGCAATCAACATAGCATGTTACATCTTAAACCATGCCCTAATCAGACCAATTTTAAAGAAAACATCTTATGAGCTTTGGAAAGGAAGAAAACATAACATTGCTTATTTTCATATTTTTGGTTGCTGATATTTTGTTTTGAACAATGGTAAAGAAAAAACTAGATAAATTTGATGCAAAATTTGATGAAGCTATTTTTCTTGGTCATTTTTCTTTTAGTAAAGCTTTTAGAGTTTTTAACAAAAGAACCTTAGTAGTAGAGGAGTCAATACATGTTATTTTTGATGAGACTAATGATCTTCCATCAAGAAAGAGTGAGGGTATTGATTGATACAGATCCTCTTATAGAAGGAATGAAGAAGATCACCCTAAAAGATTCAACAATTCAAAATGAAGAGACTCATGAAGACAAGCAAGAAATTGAGAATGAAGCACAACAAGAACAACCTCAGGGTATAAATAATCTTCCAAAAGAATTAAGGTATGTTCACAATCACCCCAAAGAACTAATTATTAGTGATCCTACATATGGGGTAAGAACTCGCTCTTCATTTAGAGATGCATACAATCATTTTGCATTTGTTTCACATTTTGAACCCAAAATCATTGATGAAGCCGAAAAAGATTATACTTGGATAAATGCAATGCAAGAGGAACTTAATCAATTCGAAAGAAATAATGTATGGACCTTAGTATCAAGACCTAAAAATTATCCAATAATAGGTACAACATGGGTATATAGAAATAAATTGGATGAAAATGGAAATATAATTAGAAATAAAGCAAGATTAGTTGCAAAGGATTATAATCAAGAAGAGAAAATTGATTTTGATGATATCTTTGTACCTGTTGCTAGACTAGAAGCAATTAGATTTTTACTCGCTTATGCATACTTTATGAATTTCAAGCTATTTCAAATGGATGTTAAAAGTGCTTTTCTAAATGGATATATTGCCAAAGAAGTTTATGTAAAACAACCTCCCGATTTTGAAAATCATGCTTTTTCAAATTATGTTTTTAGATTAAACAAAGTATTATATGGTTTAAAACAAACACCTAGGGCTTGGTATGAAAGACTAAGTAAATTCTTGCTTAATAATGAATTTTTAAGAGAAAATGTAGATACAATCCTTTTCATTAAAAGAGATAATGATGACATCTTAGTAATACAAATATATATTGATGATATTATATTTGAATCTATTAATAAAATTTTATGTCAAGATTTTGCTAAGCTCATGCAGGAGGAGTTCGAGATGAGCATGATGGGTGAACTAACATTCTTCCTCAAACTTCAAATCAAATAAACAAAAGAAGGAATCTCCATCACTCAAAGCAAGTACATAAGAGAACTACTTAAGAGATTTAGGATGGAGAGCTCCAAAGCAATTGGTACCCCCATGAGTTCATCATGTAAGCTTGACAAGGATGAAGGAGGTAAAAGTGTTGATCAAAAATTTTATAGAGGCATGATTGATTCTTTATTATATTTAACTACTAGTAGATCAAATATCATGTTTAGTGTTTGTTTATGTGCACAATTTCAATCTAATCAAAAGAATTACATTTAAATGCTATAAAAAGAATACTTAAATACCTAAAAGAAACTCAATCCATAAGTTTATGGTACTCTAAGAATTCATCAATTGATTTAATTGGATATTCAGATGTAGACTTTGCTGGATGTAAATTAGACAGAAAAAGTACTAGTAGAACTTACCAATTTTTAGGAGTTAACTTAATCTCTTGATTTAGCAAGAAGTAAAATTCAGTAGCATTATCTACGATCGAGATCGAATACATTGCAGCCAAAAATTGCTGTGCACAAATTTTATGGATTAAGCAACAACTTGAGGACTTTGGTATCAAACTAAATAAAACTCCCATAAGATGTGATAATACTAGTGCCATAAATCTAACTAAGAATCCAATCCAACACTCTAGGTCAAAACACATTGAAATAAGACATCATTTCATAAAAAAACCAAAATAGTGATATAATTCTTGAATATATTTCTACTAAAAAATAATTGGCTGATATTTTCACTAAGTCCTTGAGTGAAGATAAATTTTTTGAAATTAGGAAAGAATTGGGAATTCTAGATTCTTTTGCTTAAATATCCTTCTTTTGATCCCAACTTATCCTCTACTAATATTTTTGGATCAATCCTTGAGACTTAATTTCATTGCTTTAAGTTAAAAATTATCCATCCTTCTTATTTTTTTCTTGATTATAAGAAGAAAAATTATTTTTGAACTTAATAAGAAAAATCATGGATAAATAATTATACTTTATTTATCTCATGAATTTATTTGAGCATTCTAATCAAGAAATCATTTTTGATCTTAAAAGAGGATTATTGATAAATATTCATTCCTTGTTCAAATTAATTAATTTTAAAAATAAATTTAAGAAAATACTCTTTTTAAGTCTTTTGATATTGATGTCAAGCAAAATATTTCAAAGAAGCTATTAAAACTAAATATTCAAAGAAGACTTTAGTTTTTAATCAATTGATTTCAGACAGCTTGACATTTATCTTATATTTTATTGATCTTAAAATATATATATAATAATAAAAGAAAAGAAGAGGTGATCCCTGAAATACTGAATATATCTTATAATTTGCTTTGAATGATCTATTTAAAATCTTTAATCTTTAAAATATTCCATCTCTCTTGAATCTTTGAAGTTCAAAATAATTTTATTTAATATATTTATATTATTCAAAAAAGGGGAGATGTGTTTTTAATTCATGTTGTTCATAAATAGAATTAGAAAAAAAAAGAGAAAAGATATTCATTCTAAATTTATTGTGTTCTTTCAAAATGGAAAAGAAAAGCTCTAATCTCTTAAAGCTTAAAAGTACATGAAAATCTATTTAAAGAATCATATTCATTCAAAAAGAGGGAGAGCCTTTGATATTTGAGTTTAAGTTAATTTTTTGTAAAGAAAGAAATTTTAAATGATAAGCTTCTAAAGGAGAGCTGATTCATTTGTTTTGATCCAATTTTTTGAATTTGATACATCTATTATTTGACACACCCCATCACATCTCTGATTTTTCATTTGATTCAAATGCTTCTAACCGTGATCTCTACTAGATTTAGTTTAGTCATCTTTGTATTAGATTATGATCTAGTATCTCTAAGTTATTTCTATGAGTTGTTGATCAAGTCATAGTTGATTATATATTTTTTTTGGATCAAACTTATGGCATTGGTACTATTGGCTATTTGGATCATGGATAGTTGTATCCATGAATTTTGTATGTTTTGATGGTCTAATTCTCATGAATACTTTTGATATCTTTATATTTTATGTTTTTAGCATTTATATATTTTGATGACTTGATGTTATGATAATCATTTGGATGTAAATATGTGATGATGTCATTTAAATGATGTGAAATAAAATCTTTGTAAATTGGCTAAATTTTATTATGATCATTATGTTGTAAATTGAAAGTTTTATTATAAACTCTTCTTCTAACAGAAAAATATATGGAATAACTTTAGAGGGAGACTTTTTTATTTTTAAATTTTAAAATCCTTTAAGATCTTACTTAATGATGTCAAAAAGGGAGAGTAAAGTAAATAAAATTGGGCTATAAGCAAAATTGAAGTAAAATTGATAAAGGAAATAAAATAGAAGTAAAATTGATAAAAGGAATAAGTAAGTCAAACACTTTTGCAAATTATTTAAATGCCTAACTATAAGTAATTATCAAACCGCTCTTGATGCCATATTGATCAAATAATTAAATATAATATTCTAGTATGTAATGTAGCATGTTCCTTCAAAATTTTTGAAACCCTCAATCAATGCTTCTACATGCTTTATTTTTTCTTATGCTCAAATATTTTGTCATCATCAAAAAAGGAGAGATTGTTGCTCCAAGAATTAATTTTGATGATTACAAAGTATTTGAGGGGATTACTAATGAATTTGGCTTGGAAAAAGACTTTTTATACTTTAGAGGCAAAATCATAATTTTATCAAATTTTGATCTGAAGGCCTCAAGAGCAAGTATAGAAGATTTTTAATCCTTTAGAGGTAGTCCCATGATTTTTGGATGCTTATTTTGAAAATCAAGTTTGAAGCGAAAGGGTCGATCCCTAGGTCGTTCCCTATTGAAAAGGGCTGTTTGGCATGCTGTCTCTATGCCAAGGGTCGACCTCTACTGTTCCGAAGGCCAAAAATATAGAATGACTATTTTTCTGAATTTTATCTTAGAGGCCGACCTCGAGGTCGACCCCTATGCCATGAGTCGACCCCTATGCCATGAGTCGACCCATGCAATGAAATTTTTTCTGCAATGACTATTTTTTTCTTATTTTAATAGGTTTTAATGATTTCTTTAATGTCTCCAATAGCTACAAATCTTGCTCAAAATTCTTTCATCTATCTATTGAAGATCTAAAAGGCTTTAAATAGGAAAAAATATAAGAGATTGAAGAACTAATTAGCTCTAAGCAAAAAGTATTCATCAAGAAAAGAAGCTTTCACCTTCAAGTTCACCAACCTCTCAAGAGCTCATTCAAGTCTTCATCAACCTTAAGAAAAATCAGAAAAGCTTCTTCCAGTATTGTGAAAAGTATTCTTAAGATTTTATTTTCTCACAAAGAGAGCCATACTTGTATTTGATTGTCATTAAATCTTTTACTCTGCTTTACTGTTTTGTTTCAAGTTTTGGAGGGGTTCCAAAACTTGGAAATGTTGATTCTAATCTTGAATAGGATTGTCTTGGATTGGCTTATACCCGAAAAATAAGTGTTCTAGCTTAGGATAGCTAGGGTTGGAGGTCTCCAATGGTGTATTCAGTTTGAATATGGTTAGTGGATTCTAATTTCCAAGTAGAAGCTTGGAGAGTGGATGTAGGTATAAGAAAAGCACCGAACCACTATAAATCTTGCTTATTTATGGTATGCTTACTATCTTTCTTTTCTTAGTTTGTTAAATTCTTGCTCTCTAATTTTTTATATTTTTCTTATACTTAAATTGCTTCACACACATATTTTGCATATCATCATTCAATCTCAATATCTTTAATTTAGCTTTAGAATTTTAAAAATCCAATTCACTCCCCTTTTGGGTTGCATAGCTGGACAACAAACAATGATCTTGGATTGACTGTCCATCATGCATTTGAGCCTTAAAAAGTCTCATTATAACTTGATATTTGGCTGTGTGACTCTCCTCACCAAACAACTCCTATAGGTGAGCCAACATTTGGCGAGCAGTCTTGATGTCCTTATATTGGAGCTGAAGCTCATTAGAAATCGAGCCCAACATATAGTACCTAGCTTTATTATCTTCGTCCATCCACTTTTTTAGAGATGCTCTCTATTCGATGGATGGATGGACTGATAAGATGGGGGGTTTTTGGTCCAATACATGAGTCAGCTTTTCAAAATCCAAATTAATTTTGTAGTTTCAAAGCCAATCCTTGTAATTGGGTCCGATCAGTCTATGGGTGTCCAAGATATGTGCTAATGGGTTGGACGCAGACATTTTCTTATAGAGACTCAAAGTTTTTAGTTAGATTTTATAATTAGACTTGACCAATTTATTTATAGGTTTTATTTTTAAACAAATTAGGCTTTCACTATTTTTTTGGATCCCTACACTCCCTTGGTAGAGATGCAAAAATTTTCATGATCAATTGATTTCTAGTGAGTGGGGCGGTCTCATCGATAGGCTCACCACCTTACCTAATAGTTATTGATGATGGATCAATCGATGAGTGGATAACTCGTGTCCAATGATTCTCTAATCATGATGCATCCAAACCTGGTCTCTAATTCATGGAGCTCACCATGCCCAAAATATTGCTCCACTCCTTAGTTAAGTCAGACCCATCATTTGCATGAATTGAATTTCTGATTGAGTCCCTCACCATATCCAGAATATTGAACCCAACCCATCCTCCAAATCATAGCATCCAATGCCTAATAGACATGGTTGCATCTCTCCAGTGCAACTAAACTACTGTATTCAGTCAAGAACAATCAACCTCAAGAAGGGCCCGCACATTTACAATGGTGGAAGACCTATGAAAAGATTTGATTTAGGTCTCTTTAAACTTGACTTGACTTAGTCATAACAATTATGACTAACCTAATAGCATGCATTAGCTTGAATTGTTAGCCATCTCAAATCAGAACTGGGTCGACACAAATGATCAAGTAAGTGAGATCGATGGAAGGGATATGCCATTAACTGGATAAGAATGCATTCAAGTCGAGTAGCTCCTAATTAAAAACCAATCGATCATATCCACTAGACTTACCTTAGACACCAAATTATCGAATCAAAATCAATCGGATTAGCCTACAATCTAGGCTCGAACCATGAAGTCAAATTAGATCTTGACTTGGTCAACCATGTTTGAATGTGAGTGAACTTTGACCCAGACTTAATTTTATTGGACTAGTCAATTCTAAGCACTCTTAATCCTACTTAACCAACTCTTGATTTAGTTTGATCAACTGCTAGACCTAATTGAGCTACCCAAGTTCGAATCCAATTATATGAAGATATCCTAGATCTAAAAATTCATAATTTTTAAATCTAATTAATTTTATAATCTTAATTCTTAATTAAGTTTGGATTCATAAACAAAACATATAATAAAATCCTAGGGTTTTAGGATCTAGGTTTTGCAAAAAAATAAGTTCTAATTTTTGATTAAGGATGAACGAGCAGCACCCCTACATGCCGTAAGAACACCCCATCCAATGGAAGGAGAGGGCCTTTAAACCCTATTTTGTTCTTATGATCGGATGGCTAAGGGGAATGTCTTAATCAAAAATATATTTTCTACTACAAAACAAGTTAGATCTAAATCATATATCACATATACAATTAATGATCTAACCTATATATACTTTGCATACATCTCATGTATTATAACTTAATTAAACATGCATGCTTTCAGATCTGATATATCACATATAATATCTAAAAAATAGAATTTAAATCGATGACATCAAAATAAAATAATTCTAGATAGTTCATAGAACTATTCTACAACTAGTTTAAACATGCATCTTTCATATCTCATATGAATAAATTAAAGATTAAAAATTATATTTTTTATTTTTAAGATTTGATTATAATATTTAGAATATTAAAAAAATAAAAATAAAAAAGATCTAAAATTATATTTAATCAAATTAAAATATGATTATATTAGACTACACAAAACTATTCCATACCTAATCTAGTCATGCATCTCATACACTATAGATCTAAATTATTTAATTTTTAATTTTTTGATTTTAGATCTAATCATATCTAATGTGATATCTAAAGTTTTTTAATATCAAATCATAAATAAAATTAAAATTAGATCTAAAATAGATCTGAAGAACTGCTAATGCAACTCTGATACTAGTTGAAGGAAAATCTCATTTTCCGCCATAGGATCATCCGATCTGATCAGATCTAAGATAGATTTTTATAAAAAAATTTCTATGATCTAATTAGATCTAAGAGTACTCATATTTGATTAAGTTGATCTAATATTAAAATAAAAATTAAATATAAAATATGAAACATCTAATGTCCTTGATTAGGGTAATCTGATTACCCTGATGATGATCCTAATGCTCCTGAGATTCTAGATTGAGCCACGCACGCACCTAGCCTCTACCAGAGTCTACTCGAGCAGGATTTGGAGTTCTTCTCCTTTTGAATCATGGCTCCAAAGATTAGATTTGGATCTAATCTAAATCTTCTTCAAAAACTTCTTCTAAAGAAGCAGCAATCATCTCTCAAAATAATGCTGCCTTCTTCCTGATCTGGGCACTTATCTTCCTTGAGCTGCTTTTCGATTTGTGCTCAATTCCTTGGGTGTGGAGAGGGAAGAGAGAGGACTAGAGTGGGCATGGAAAGGATTTTATTTTAGCAGCATATGGCTCCTTTTGGTGTAAGCATTAGAACCCTAGGCATAGACAGGATTTAAATAGATCCTGCTGCGCCATGCAGTGCGACATCATCCCGGCCAATGAGAGGCCTTTGATCAATCAGATCTAAATCTGATTGGTGGGATGATGTCATCTAATCATATCAGATAAGAGACCCCTCAAAGTCTCCTAATGTTGGTGCCAACACTGGATAAGCCCAGTGAAGTTGGTGCCAAAGAGTTAGAAGCTATCAGGTAACCCTAGAGTCCCATCTATATGGAACTCCTCCCTCTTATCCCATGGGTGCACACCCAAGCTGAATGTGCACCCACTCTGGGTGCACATTTAGTAGGTGGACATGCCCCAGATACTCTCTAATGGTCATATGACAAGTGGCCTTCAGTCCAAGGTTCTAGGATCAACTATTGATCGATGTTCGAAACAAGAAAATGGTAGATGATAGGAATTGGCAGGTGTTGTCTTTATTTATCTAATAAATTAAGATAACTCTTTTCTAAGCTGGACAAGCTCCAATCAGACTGAGAGAAATCTTCTCAAGGTCTCCAGATGAGCCAAATCAAATTTGGCTTAATCAAGTCAAACCAAAAAGATTACAGAAAGAGAATGTTAGGCTCAATCATGTGCTAGCATGATTTTCTTGAATCTAATTGGATCTAATCCTAATCAATCGAACTGGATTAGCCCAATTGATGACATTCAGATCCAAATTCTTATTTGTGTCACTCAGTTAGGTTCAATTCCGTATGGTAATGGAACATGTCACGATCTCCATCATCTCCATCATCAAACTCCTTTCGATGGATCAGAACTTTTTTGATTCATATAATTAGAATGATCGATCATTAAAATCATTCTAATTACTTTCAAAATCCATCAATGACACCTAGCAGTATATGGTGGCAACTCATCAGAAGTAAAAATGAACCTCTTGGTGCAGCTACTTATGTGATTGGGTTCTTCTATCTTGAGCTCTAATAGGATTAGGGTTAAGGTAAACTCGTCAAACCCAATATCCATCATATGAGTTAATCATTCGATTCGAGTCTGCTATGAAATTCTAATAAATTTTTTATTATTATTTTATTTTGTCATGGCCATGGTCTTAAGAACTCGATCTTACAATCATCATAGGACTACTCTTTTACTGAGATTGATAGATCCCATCTTGATGCAATCTAGTTTCTATAATGAATATGCTATAGCCAACATACACCACAGAGTTTCGAATGGCTAGGAGACCGAGTTATGGTATAGTCAGACTATAACACACACAAGGTGAACTATCCATGCACCTTAGGTCTAAGAACTAGATACATAACTGCAACATCGAGCTAGTCATCAACGAGAAGGTAGACTTCTTTATGACTGCTCGAGGTGATCATGCTTAGTACTCTCATTCTCAATGAATACCTATACTTTCATTTTGATATCTCCACACCATAGACTCAAGACTCATCTACCCTAATAAAGCGATCGTACATCAATCTTCTGGATCAATCACCATCCTCATGATGATCCTACAATTAGGAGTAGTTTATGAGTTAATTATAAAAATTCATGTCTTAAATTTTTAACTTTTGAAAATATGAATTATCAAGTCCATTAACTCAAAGGATGTATCACAGACACTATGTACACAATGTGATAGAAGAATAATCTTTTTATTAATTTATAGTTAAAATTATAAAATTATCCTTAGAAGTGTATTACAAGTGTCAGCCAATCTGACTTCTAGGACATACATTTAATAGGAAGTACTTTGAAATCCATAAAAAAATACAATGCAATAATTGATGTTGCAAAATAAGATGAATCATTTTTTTGCATGAAAGATACATCTTGAATTTATGCATAGATCCTTAGATTGTTGATTGAAAGGATCTCGGTATTATGGAAACCTCACTTGCTCCTTGCTAGATATTATTATTAACCCAAGGATTGATTTTGATAAGTACAAAATTTTTGAGTATGATACTAATAATTTTATGTTTTTAGAGGAATTAATTTATTTTATAAAAAGTATAATGCATTTGAATATTTAAAGAAGCATGGTGAAGTTTAAAAGAACAAATCTTAAAGTTGAAAAAGCATTTAAAGTATTTTGAAAGCAAAAGAGGATGATTGGATAAAGGTGTATCATGAAAAATCAAGTTTGATAGGCCAAAACATAAAAAATATGAAGTTGGAAGGTTTTGAGTCGATTCTGAGATGTTTAGTCGACTCTAGTACATTGATATTAAGTGGCACAGACTTGAGTTGATTTATGAAAAGCTTGAGTTGACTCTCTTAGAAAAATAGAGAGCAGATTTTCTAAATACAGTCTAGGAGCTGACTTCTGAAAATTAAAGTCGACCCATGCATAATTATAGTTGACCTCTTCAGAATTGAAGTCAATCCTTATAGAATTATAGTCGACCTCTACAGAATTGAAGTCGACCCCAAGCATAGCGTTAACATAATGGTTAGTTTTCTGCACTTTTTCAATAATTAGTTTTTGGCTCCAATGGCTAATCCAAGCTTTCCAGTGGCCAAAACTCATTCTCCAGCAACTCTAAGCCTATTAAGAGCTAGATAATCATTTGGAAAGAAAAGGATCAAAGTAAAAAACTTTCAGATTTGAGTAAGCTCCATTGAATATCCAAAAGAAAGAAAAAAAAAGAGGAACCAATCATAAAATTAAGAGGACTTTCAAGAGCAATCATCTACTACTTCTTCCACTTCCTCTGAAGCTTCAAAGAAGAGAAGACAAAGCATCAAAGAGCAAATCATTTAACCTCTTCTTTGTGCATAAGGAGTTCAAATTTTCTATTTTTATTTCATGCTAAAATTCAATTTTTTGTATTTTATTTTTTTTACAAGTTTCTTTGGAGGAAAAAAACTTAAGATAAAGGAATGTCTAAGTCCAAAATTGGATATTATAGATTTTGGTTGGTGAGCCCGTAAAACTAACTAGATTAATTATGACCCCAAAAAATAATTGGTGTATAGATTTTGAATAATCTCAAAAAATCAACTAGATTTATTTGTGTGCTCGGGGAAAACAAACATACTATAATTAAGTAATAATAGTGAAATTCCTAAAAAAAAGCTTAGAAAGTGGACATAGGTGTAGGGTTGCACTAAACCACCATAAATCTTATTATGTTCGTGATGTGCCTTTGCTCTCTTGCCCTGCATACTTTTAACTCTTATTGAACATTATTTTAACTATTGCATTACTTACTGAATTTGTTTAACTTTTGGTTAGCTTTGTTTAATTCTTGCTTAGCTTTATACATATTTGATTCTGCTACATACACTACACAATCATATTAAGTTAAGTTAAGTGAAGCGCATAATTATTTTAGATTATTGATTTAACTAAAATTTTTAAAGAACCCAATTTATCCCCTCTCTTGGGTTGCTACCATCTGGACAATAATTGGTATCAGAGTGAATGTTCTAATATTTGATTGTTAACTTAGTGGTCAAAGAGTAAAAAATTATGATAATCTAAATTGAGCCCTTGCTTATAAAAGGCCATTCTATAGATCGCCATCACTTTTTAATAGCTCAAATTATATTTATTAGAAAGCTAGGATGAAAATTTTCATATAAGTATATGACTATAGTTTATGGAGGATCATAGTTGATGACTCACACACTTCCAATGCATTAATTAAGCATAATAAAAAAATAATCAAGTTGAATGTTAAGACAATGAATATTCTTTATTGCTTATTAGATATAAATGAATTTAACGTAATTTTTTCTTATATTTTAGCTAAATAAATTTGAAAGAAATTGGAAACAATCTTTGAAGGAGCAAATCAAGAAGAAATATCAAGCTCCCAAAAAGATAAAAAGGCTTATCCCAACTGATGCCTCATTGCTCATGAGGATGAAAAGAAGAAAAAAAAGAAGAAATAAAGGAGAAAGAAAGCCAAAACTGAGCAGGGCAAAGAAGAGAAAAATGAGGACAAAGAGGAGGATATTACAAATTGGTACCTCATGGCTCACAATAATGAGGTAAACAATGAAAACCCTCCCGAATTTTCTTTTAATGAATTATTAGAAGCCTTTCATGAATTAATGAATGATTTCAAAATATTAAGGCTGAAAAATAAAGAGCTTAAAAAATCAAATCATCTTCTAGTTTAAGAAAATAACAAGATCTTAATTGAAAAAGAAGATCACTTGAAAGAAAAAAACTCTTTAGTTGAAGAAAAAAAATCTTATGAAATCTAAAAAATCTCTTATGGAAGAAAATAAAAAGTAAAGAAAAAAGATTGAAACATTGAAGTCCATACTTGACAATTTTATTTGGATCACAAAAGCTTTAATTAATATTAAATAATCAAAAGTCTATTTTTAATAGAGCTAGAATTGACTATAATTTTTTTAAAAAAAAAATTATGAAGAACATGTTTAGCAAAGCTTTATTTAAAAATTATTTCATTACATATTTCAAATATAATAAAGTAGGCCATAAAATTTCTAAATATAATATTAAAAAAATTGACCATACTTTAATTAAATAAATTTAGATTCGAAAAAAAATTATATGCTTTAACCTTAATGGACCTAAGATGGTTTGGATACCAAAAATTAGAAAATAAATTTTGCAGGTATGTTAAGCATCCAAAAGAATGAAAAAAGCAAATTTCTAAGAAATGGATGCTTATAATTTAAAATAGATGGATAATGATGTTTGGTAAAAGCTAAACCTTCCCTACATCATACAATCAATATATAATGAATTTTTTTAGAGTGAATAATTGATTTTGATGAGTTATTCATACTTCTAATGATCATACTCCAAGACTTGAATGTTTTGATGTTTTACTTAAAACTAGTATATCATTTTGATCATTTATTTTTAAGCTATGTTTTTATCCTAAATTCAGTATACTTGCTCAGTCCCTTATATCATGTTATCATTTGAAAAACTAAAAATAAAATAAGCATGATTATATAAGGATTCTTTTGATTGCAAAATTTATAAATTGAATAAATTTTTGACATTTCCTACATAAAATGCTTAATTATTGAAATTTTTTTAAAAATTACATGATCTAAGCACTTAAAGATAAGATACTCTAGTCATAAGAGATCAAATGTATGATGTGTTGATATGCATTACATCTTAGGTTTATCCTTAAGAATTTGAAATTTTCTAGTTGAACTAAATCCCATAGAACTATTTTCTAGATTCCCCTTAATTTGATAATACTTGATTTGTTTAATTATCATACCTCCAATTGATTGATTCTTGATCCCCTAAATCAATATGAATATCCATCTTGATCATTGATTTGATTTTTTTTAATCTTAAAAGAGAATTTATTGATAAATATTTATACTTTATTCTGATTGATTGATTTTAAAAATTAAGTTTGAAAAATACTCTTCTTGAATCTCTTGAAGCTGATATCAAGCAAAATATTTCAAGAAAGCTATCATTTATTTTTAATGCTAAACATTTAAAGAGAAGTTTATATTTAATTAATTAGTACAAATAACTTACTATTTGTTCTATATTTGATTGATTTATCTTTAGATAAAAAGAGAAGAATATCTTTATTTTAAATCTGATTTTGCACAGCAATATTCTTGATATGATATCATTTAAGATAAATTCAAAAATACATACATTTTCTGAATCTAATTGCTTGATATTTATTAAAAAAAAGAAAGATGATCATTTTGAAGAATAATTAAAAATCTCTTTATGATTTGCCTTGACTGATTTGTTGATATATACCAATTTAAATTGAATTATCATTATAAATCCTCAAAACTATTTTATTTAAAATGATTCATGTTTATCACTTCAAAAATAAAATAATTGGTGTCAAATTGAATTTGAAAGATTTCAACTTTTACAAATAAATTTGATTATTATAAAGAAATAAATTTAACAAACATTTTTTTAAATCTCTAATTGGTATCAAGAAATCTTTTTTTTAAGAAAATTATCAATTGATTTGAATCTTAAAGTAATTAATATCAAAAAAAAATTTTAAAAAAATTTTGTTAGATATGTGTGCCCTAGAAGCCAGAACTGGCTGACACTTGTAATACACCTCTAGGAGCAAAATTATAATTTTGACTATAAATAATAAAATAAATTATTTTCTATCATAAATGTGTATTTAGTGTATGTGATACATCCCTTGAGTTAATGGTAATGATAATTCATATTTTCAAGAGTTAAAAATTTAAGACATGAATTTTCATTTATTAACTCATAAAATGCTTCTGACCATAGGAACATCATGAGGATGGTGATTGATCCAGAAGGTTGGTGTATAATCGCTTCTTCATAGTAGATAAGTCTTGAGTCTACGGTGTAGAGACACTGGAGTGAGAGTATAGGTACTCGTTGGAGAATGACGGCACTGGGCATGACCACCTCGAGTAGTTATAAGGAAGTCTACCTTCTCATCGATGACTGACTCGAAGCTGTAGTGATGTGTCTGGTTCTTTGACCTGAGGTGCATCGATAGTTCACCTTGAGGGTGTTATAGTTTGACTACACCATGACTTGATCTCCTAGCTATTCGGAACCCTGAGGTGTATGTTGGCTATAGCATGTTCATTATAGAAATTGGATTGCACCAAAAAGAAAATCTATCTACCTCGGTAGATGAGGAGCAACTCTATGATAATCATAAGAATCAAGTCCATAAGCCCATGGCCATGGCAGAGAGTGAAATAATAGAAAGAATTTCTATTAAGGTTTCTAGTCGGACTTGAATCGAATGATTAAATTATATGATAGAAATTAGGGTTTGACGAGTTCACCTTAACCCTAATCTGATCGGAGCTCAAGATAGAAGAACTTAATCACATAAGTAGCTGCACTGAGAGGTTCATTTTCAATTTTGATGGGTTTCCATCATATACTACTAGGTGTCATTAGTGGATTTTGGGAGCAATTAGAATGATTTAGATGATCGATCATTCTAGTTGTCTGAATCAGAAGAGTTCTGATCCATCGAAAGGAGTTTCGATGATGTCAATGATGGAGATCATGACATATCCCATTACCATACAGAACTAAACCTAACCGGATCACACAAATAAGGATTTGGATTTGGATATCATCAATTGGACTAACCCAGCTCAATTGATTTGAATTAGATTCAATTAGGTTCAAGAAAATCATGCTAGCACACGATTGAACCTAACGTTCTCCTTTTACTATTATTAAAAGTTGTCTCGACTGAGCCAAATATATTTGTGCTCACTCAGGTATCTTTACTTGATTTGATTGGAGCTTGTCTAGGTTAGAAAAGAATTGTCTTAATTTATAAGATAAATTTGAGACAATACCTATCATTTTCCACCACCTGCTAATTCTTATTCTTTGACTTTGGTCAAACGTTGACTTTTGATCCTTGGACATCTATCCATGTGTCATGCACTTATTGGAGAGTAGATAGGGGCTTGTCCCCTTACTAGAATTTGGAAAGGAGGAGGTGCACGCTCAGGATGGCGTGCACCCATGGATAGGGATGCCTGGAGTTCCATATGGATGGAACTCCAGGTTGCTTCTTGGATTCAACTTAGGTGACCCTTACTATGGAACTCCAGGTTGCTTCTTGGATTCAACTTAGGTGACCCTTACCTATAGACTTTGACCAGTCTTAGGCACCATCCAAGGATGAATTTATGAGGCTTTCATCTGATTGGATCAGATGATGTCATCCCACCAATCAGATTTAGATTTGATTGCACGAAGCAACGCGATTGGCTGGGATGATGTGGCATTGCATGGTGAGCAGGGTCTATAAATAAACCCTATCTGCGTCCAACTTTAAGAGAGTTCCTCCTAGACCACACTCTAAGGCTACCCCTCTCCCTCCTCCATGCCATCTTCTAATCCTCTCTCTCCTCTCACACCCAAAGGAAGTTGGACTTCAGTTTGGTGCGATCCAGGTAAGAAAAGGCTGACAAGAAAGGAAGAAGGCATCACTGTTGTAGAGACGACTGCTGATCTTCGGAAGGAGTTTTGAAGATTCTCCAAATTAGATTCAGATCTGATTTCTGGAGAGGTGATAAAGAAGGAGAAGATCTTCAAATCCAGTTTGAGTGGATACCGGTAGAGGCCAGGCACTTGCATGGCTAGATTCAAAATCTCAAGCATTTAGCAGGATCATCAAAGGATAATCAGATTACCCAGATCAAGATATAAATTAAATTAGATCTAATTTATTTTTAATTTTATTTTTAGATCTATAAAATTAGATCTAAAATATCTCAGATCTGATATGGATGCTTCTTAAAAATTTTTGAAATATCTCTCTTGATCCTGAATGAATCTGATCCAGAAAATCAGGATTTCTTCTTCAAATTTATCATAATTGGTATCATAATTCTCATAATTAGTATCAAATAGTTTATTCTTGCTTTAAATTTCATCATTTTATTTTTTGAAAAAAGAAAGATAAACTATATCTCAAATTTGAATTTTTATGACTATATTCTTGCTATTACATCATTTAAGATAAATTCTTATGATATATTTTTGAATAATCTACTTTAGTAACAAAAAGAGAGAAGTATTTTTAAGGCTATATTACTAAAAGAAAATTTATCTCTTTTGAATCTTTAAAGCTCAAAGTAATTTTCTTGCTGAAATTTTGATTTTAATGCTCCAAATCTTTAAAATTAAAAAGTTCCATAGCTATTTCCTAAACACATTATTGAAATTATATTTTCTAAAAATAACTTTGTTTACAAAATTGAGGAGAAAATATTAAAAAAATGATTAGTTAATTAAAAATAATTTTAAATTTGAAAATCTAAATTTAAACATTAAATTCATGTTGAATGTGCTTAATTTGAAAGAAAAAGAGGAAGAAAAGTTGAAAAGTAAAATTATCTAGCAATAATCATAAAAATAAGTGGAGAAAATATTATTAAAATATTAAAAGAAAAAATAAATTTTTGAATATGTACTCTTAAAAATAAGGAAGAGATATTATCTAGCTTTGATTAAAAATTCTAATTAATTTATGTTGAAAAAATTAAATTTTAATCTTAAATTCTCAATCAATTACTTTATAATATTCTTAATTTGAGCTTTTATGTGATTATCCAATTTGATTTACATGATTTGATTACTATATCTTGTTTTTGGATAATTAGTTGAAGTTAAATTAAATTAAAAATGCATTCTTACTCTAAGAAATAAATTTTCAAATTCAATTTTGAAACTCATTTGAAAATCTGAATGTAATATAGAATTTTTGATATGCCTTGAGAAATCTTTGTAAAATCATTTGTATCAAAGTAATTTTTATCAAGAAATGAATCAAAAAAAGTAACTCTCATTTGCACTGATACTATATGTTAGAATCATTGATTTGCTCGATACATTCTCGATACATATCTTTTCTAAATTTAAATAACTAATTTTTATTAGAAAAAAGAAAGAATGAATATTGAAATAAATGTTATGCTTGATTTCACTGCTCAAATCTTTTGGAATGCTCTATTCTTTTTAGAAGCTCAAAGTAATTGCATACTTCTTTGAAATCTAATTAAAGAGTTAAATTCATTCAAAAAGAGGAAGAGCTAGTAGTATTTGAATTTAAGTTAATTTTTTTTTTAAAAAAGATATTTTGAGCATATTTTGAACAAAGAGACATATTTTTGAAAAGGGGAGATGTGTCATAAGTTCTAAATTTGATACATTCTTGAAGTTGAATTAATTTTGATTTTTTGAATTTAATACACCTCTCAATTTGATACTTTTCTTTTAAACTCAATTTGATTGATTTGATGATCATTTTGATCCTTTTCATGCACTTTTTGATGCCATCAAAAAGAGGGGGAGTTATGTTGAGTATATGCTTGATTATATGCTTGAAATGCTCCTATGCTAAAAATGCTCATTTGTTTACTTGAAATAATCATATAAAATAAGTAAATGCTGAATATTTTTTAAATATGTATTGATCTATGATATTTGAATTTAAGATGACATGAAACATTCATGAAGTATATGCTTAAAGTATTTAGTGATTCACTACATGATTAATATTGAAAAGTAATTGAAACACATTATATATTTTACTATGCATATACTCAAAGTTTTATCATCATTAAAAAGGGAGTGATTGTTGACCCAAGGATTGGTTTTGATGAACATAAAATTTTAAAGTATGATACTAGTGATTGTGTGTTTTGGGGGAAATTAATTTATTTTATAAGGAGTACAATGAGCTTGAATATTTAAAGAAGCATGGTAAAACTTAAAAGAACAAATCCTAAATTTGAAGATGTTTGATGTGTGCCCTAAAAGTTAGATTGGCTGATACTTGTAAATACTTTCCAAGGGCATAATTATAATTTTGATTTATTACTAATAAAATAGATTATTTTTTTTATTATATATGTGTATTAAGTGTCTATGATATATTCATTGGATTAATAGATATGATAATACATATTCTCAAGAGTTAAGAATTTAAGATATATGTTGTCATAATTAACTCATAAACTACTTTCGATTGTAGGATCATCATGAGGATGGTGATCGATCTGGAAGATTGGTGTATGATTGCTTTCTTAGGATAGATGAGTCTTGAATCTATGGTGTGAAGACATCGAAGCAAGAGCACAAGTGCTTGTTGATGTTAGATATTATATCCTAAAGCCAATCATTTAGATTGTAGATGATTGAGCTGTATGTAATTTATACTCAAATTATAATAAATAAAATTATTATTTTGATATTTTATTATATTTGTGTATCTTTCCATAAATGAACTCTTTTATGATAAAGTCCTTAGGATTATTTAGACTCGATAAAGGAGGATTTATCGGTTAGTTCTTAAACCTATTCGTGACCAAATGATACGTCGTTACTTAGGATGACAACGTTATCGAGTGTAGGTCATTGCATGTCACATGAGTTGGTTGTCCTCTTAACTAAGGAGTATAGAGATAGTGATCTGGTATGCAGGTAAAGTGTAAGGATATATTTCATTGAACATGATTCAATTATGGAGCTCTCTACTGTTAAGAGTTGCTCGCGAAGGATATGGATATAAGTTCCTTTAGACCTGAGATCACCATGGTGACTTGCAAGTAACTCACTATATTTTAGTACCAGACTAGTTGAATTTATAATTTAGTGATCGAAGGTTACTGGATGCAGTCAAGTACTTATTTAGTTGGTGCATGAGTCAAGATAGGATTGATCCCTCTAAGTGTTGGAGCAAATGCATCACTGTATTTCAATTTAGCAAAACCTCGACCGCGATGGTCCATTTGATGGATACTAAAATTTTAAAATATAATGTGAATGATTTTTAGGGTTGGAAGTTAAATCCTAGTTTGTCCTTTAGGCTTTTGGATCAAGGGGATGAATTATACGGTAACCATATGTCATAGGTTTATTAAAATTTCATTATGACTATTTGACTTATTTGGATATCGGGTACCATTGCTAGATGGTCACATCGATTGATATAAAAATTGATTTCTATGCTACTGACTTAGGGTTTGAACCTATGGGGTCACACATAATAGGAGTTTCTACCTAATCTGATGGCTGATCAAGAGTCCCAATGATTTGGGACTCTATGGTCAAGAGTTTCACTGGACTGAGACTCTATCTTTGCAGATCCTATTGGACTGAAAATCTAATATTATTAGAGAATTAATTAGCAATTAGATTGATAATTAGATTAATTTGATTGAGTAATGAGGATTTGATCAAATCTAATTGAATTTGATTTGATTGGATTTGACCCGATCAGGTCATGAGATGACCTAATCGCTATGGAAGATTGGACCCTAATTTGATTAGGGGTTGGACTTGATTAATTTTTAATTTGATTAAATTTTAATTAGATTGGATTAAGCTTAATTTGGTTAGGTTTAACCTTGTCTAATTAGGTCTGGACAAATTGGTTTGGATGAAATCAATTTGAATAGGTTAAATTAGATTTAAAATTCAAACTTCAAATTCTCCATGTGCCACCTTGCCTTTGACTCACATTTTCTCCATGCAAATTCAGAATTTGTGTGAGAGTTTCCCATGCCTAGAAGTGTTTGTGCACCCCTCCTCTATCTACCTTTGACCTGGTCCAAGGGTTGGACCGGTTCAAAATAAGTTGAATTTCAAATTCAACTTAAGTTGTTGAAACTAATCACCCTTATCTATTCCCTTCTCCATGCCCTTATGGGTTTTTGTCACACTTTGTTTTCTGAATTTTGGCATGGGCACATAGAAGGAGAGTCCTTCTATGTGTGAAACACCCTGGATTGGAGTTGGGAGGAGATAAACTCTTCACTTGAATTTTGAATTCAAGTGTTTAGTTGAAACCATCTAACCTCCATCTCCTTATCTTTTCCACGTGCATTTCACACTTGTTCGCCAACTTTAAAAAGTGTTTTTCCCTAGGCATGCATGGGGATGTGTGAAGGGTTTCCTAGGGAGAGAAAATCAGAGAGGGAGCACTTGTCCTAGGCATGGAAAAGTCCAGAGAGAGAAAGGTTTACTTGCACCAACATTCCACACATGCCACTTCTTGTATTTTTCTTATCTTTGGTTGCCCATTTGAAAGGTATTTTGAGAGTAGGTGTATAGTAGAGGGAGTATCCCTCGATCCATGAAAATTTGTTTCATGAAAAAGTTCCAAAGAGAAAGGGCATGAGGGCTTTTTCGGGCGTCAGTTTTTTTTTTTGTTGTGTGAAACCCTAGGATTTGGATCCTGGGTTCGGATGGAGAGATTGGGCGTTGTGAGTGCCTGATCACCACCAATTTTTCACCACCACCTCATCATCCTCCATACTACTTCTTCTAACCTTATGGAGTGTTCAGAAGATCGGGAGATAGATAGTTGATTGGATCAACTATCAGCCGTCGAAGGCTTCGACGAGGAGCTAGCACTCCGATGGAGCTGGTAGGGACGAGGAGCTCTGTATGGACTATCCGTAGAGGTCGAACGAGTATGCAGCTATATTGTGATGCAAGTGGCTTCTTCCTTCGATTTCAAATTATGGAGTTTGACTACCTGCACTCAGCTATTGTATTTTGAATATAGGTCGATCAACAAATGTGATTTGTTGATTGAATGCATTTAAATTTTCTATTACATATAAGCATGTCTAAATCCATGTGCATGGTTTATGATTAGATCATAGGATGTATAAAATTAATATTAGATTAATTTTAGCTTCTACTATAATTTAAATTAGAAAAAATTTTGAAATGCATGCTTTAAATCCTGAATGATATGTGCTATCATGCTTGTTAACTCAAAGAATATATCACAAATACTTTAATACACAATATGATAGAATAATTAATCATTTATTTATTTTAAGTCAAAATTATGAAAATACTTTTAAAAAGTATTTTATAAGTGTTGGCATCTAACAAACTCCCACTTGATTTAAAGCCAATTGGCTACAAATCTAAGTCCCATCTTCTCAAGATGGGCTTTGATCTTCTGTTGATTTAACGACTTCGTTAGTGGGTCAACCACTTTGTCTGCGGTGTTGACTCTCTTAATCTTGATATATTCTTTTCAAGATAATCATGGATATGGTGGAAATTGCTATCACTATTTGCTTGGAACTCTTCCAATTTATAGTACCACCAATTCATACAAACAGACTTCTAGATGTTGACTTTTGATCATCTATGTCAAATATAAAATCTGAGTCTATAAACTCCTGGACCTACAGTTCTACATGCGAACCACTTCAACACCTCCTCTATGTCCATATTTTGTGAGAGACCCAGTATCCTCATTAGTCCCTCATCGATTTGTCCCCATAGATCTTAATTTTCAGAATGAGGGATGCTTCTTATAGGTCTTTCATAGAAAACTTCTTAGATAACCATACTTAGACTGAGGTCAACACAAGAATATCATTTTCGATCAGGAGGATATCATCCAGTATAGTACGAGAAAGACAATAGTGCTCTCACTAACCAATTTGAATATATAGGGCTCCTCCTCATTATCGATGAAATCAAACAATTTGATTACATCATTGAAATGACCATTCCAACTCTGAGATGCTTGCTTTAGTCCATAAATTAATTTTTGCAGCTTGTAGATCTTATGATCACCATCACTGAATGTGAAACTAAGCGACTATTATATATAGATATTTTTTTCAAGATATCTATTTAAGAATGCTATTTTCACATCTATCAACCAAATTTTATAATCGAAATAGGCTACAACAGCAAGCAATTACGTGGATGGATTTTAATATGGCTACTGACGAGAAGGCATCCTAATAGTCAATGCCTTTGCATTGACTATATCCTTTCGCTACTAGCCTAGCTTTGAATATCTCCACATTTCTATCTGCACCTATTTTCTCTTGAAGATCCATTTACACCTGTTGGGGATAAATCCCGCTCCTGCCGAAGCCCGGCCCGACGCTCAGCCCAATGTAACCAGTAGCTGCTGAAGAGTTTTAGCGCCAGGCGCCAGGCCGAGCCCCTACCACGGCCGAACTACCTAGCTGCCGAACTCCCCAGCGCCAGGCTCCGGGCCGAACTCCCACCGCCAGCCGAACTTCCTGATGGCCGAGCTCCTTGGACTCCAAGCGGCAGGACTTCTTCGGGAGATGGACTCCTCCCAGACGCCCGTTCGGCCATCCGAGCTCCTCCCGGGTTTTCCCTTCAGCCGAACTCTCCTACAAGTCCGAACCCATTCGGACCCCACGGCCGAACTCCTTCGGACCGACTTCAGGCGAGCCCAAGTGGCCGAACCCCTTCGGACCGACCCTAGGCGACCGAACTCCTCAGCGAGCCCTGGCCGAACCAACTAGCAACCGAAGTCCTTCAACTGGCCAGCCGAGCTTCTTCGGGCCTCTCAGCGGTCGAACTCCTCGGCAACCGTCCCGCGGCCGAACTCTACAGATGGCCGACCCTTCAGCCAGACGAACTCCCCCAGCTTCCCCCTCGGCCGAACTCTGTTACAAGTCCGAACTCCATTGGACGAACTGTCGCCTGCAGCAAGACCGGACGGCGCCTTCCTCTCCGTACCGGACTCCATGCGGCCCGACGACTCGCCAGTACCGGACGATGGACTCCTCCCACGATCCCACGATCTACCGGACGACGCCTTCCTCTCCGTACCGGACTCCATGCGGCCCACGACTCGCCGGTATGGCTCCCACGATCTACCGGACGACGCCTTCCTCTCCGTACCAAACTCCATGCTGCCCGACGACTCTCTGCCAGACGGCACAGCCGTCACCATCAACTAAGCTCCGCTATAAAAGGACCCCTCCCGACATACTAAGGCTAAGCTCTCTGAACTCTCGACTCTCTAAGCTCTCCTCCTCACCTCTAAGCTCCGGAACTCATTCCGAGCACTCCATTACTGTTGGCCGGAAACTAACTTGACCGTCGGAGGGTCCTGCCGGAGCCACCACCCCACCGGTTCCGGACGGGACTTCGTTTTGCAGGTCCCCGGCGGCGCCCAGCGGCCTCGATTGCGGCGACCTCCGGCGGCGACGGATTTCTGCACCAACAGATTGGCGCTAGAGGAAGGGCCTGAACCTTCGAGGTTCCCTTGTTCTTAAAGGAGTGCTCGGCGACCCTTCTCTTCCCTCTCCAGAGATCTTCCTTTTCTCTTTCGAAGAGAAAACGCCACCCAGGAGAGCTTCCGCACGGCGTTCGGTGGCCTCTGCGACCCGATCCCGTCCAGGCCCGTCTGTTCCTGCTTCAGCCCCGGCGGCCTAGGTTCCACCTGCACCCGCGGTGGATGTGAAGCAGTTCGGCCTGCTTGACCGACAGATCCGTGGCCGTGGCCTCACGGAGGCGTTGCACGCTTTACAGCAGCCTCCGGTAGCGACTCCACCAGCAAGCCCGCCATGAGGGCGTGAGAAATCAGCCTTAAGGAAGAGCCCAATCGCCCCGAAGAGAGAAACAGAGAGCAGAAGTTTCCCCGCCGAAGCGGAAAGAAGTTCGGCTCGGAGAAAAGCCGGGCTCCCCCCAAAGCTCGGCATCAAGGTAAAATGAAGCTCGGTGGAAAGCCGAACTCCTCAACTCAACCTCCAAAATAAAGTTCGGCGCCGGCA
Source organism: Cocos nucifera (assembly GCA_006176705.1). Lineage (NCBI taxonomy): Eukaryota > Viridiplantae > Streptophyta > Magnoliopsida > Arecales > Arecaceae > Cocos > Cocos nucifera. The sequence continues at coordinate 104,459 of QRFJ01003249.1, forward strand.
AGGACGGAACGAAGCCCCCCTCCCAGAAGGTTCCGCAACTACGACCCGCTCCTCTAACTCGAATTCTCGGCAAAGTTAAGAGCCAACCGCCAAGACCTGAAGGACTACGGCCTCTCCAAACATGCGCGATCAAGGAGAAGATCGGCTATAGGCACTGCCGTAACCTGGAAAAGACAAGAAGGTTGGCCGTCCCGCGGCGTCATCAACGCCACCCCGGGGAGGAGCTAGGAGCTAGCTACATCGGTGATTGTCATCCCCAGCGACAAAGTCAAGAGAAGCATGGTCCAAATTATGAAGGCCGGCATGAGATAGAGGAGGTCGTCTGGACGGGACTTGCTGCTCGAGGGAGCTCCGAGGAACAACGCCCCGTCGACCCCTCAAACGAGAGCGCGCTGTCCACGATTTCCCTTCGGTAAAATTCTCCCCTCTGCATAATATTATTTCTGGATGCGAAAACTATGCGATGACAGGAGAGCAGCAGTCAATAATCGCCGCGTTAGGAACAGGAGGAGAACCTCGTCCTAACGCGAGCAACAAGCTCGGCCGCAGGAGATAAGATCTCCCCCGAGCGCGCACCTCGGCCGCAGGAGATAAGATCTCCCCCGAGGGAAGCTCGGCCGCAGGAGATAAGATCTCCCCCGAGCCCCGCGACCTCGCACATCAACCTCGGCTAGAGATAAGATCTCTCCCGAGCGACCGTTGACAACCTCGGCTAGAGATAAGATCTCTCCCGAGCGACCGTGAACAACCTCGGTTAGGAACAGGAGGAGAACCTCGTCCTAACGCGAGCATCAACCTCGGCTAGAGATAAGATCTCTCCCGAGAACAACCTCGGTTAGGAACAGGAGGAGAACCTCGTCCTAACGCGAGCATCAACCTCGGCTAGAGATAAGATCTCTCCCGAGCGACCGTTGACAACCTCGGCTAGAGATAAGATCTCTCCCGAGCGACCGTGAACAACCTCGGTTAGGAACAGGAGGAGAACCTCGTCCTAACACGAGCACAACCTCGGCTAGAGATAAGATCTCTCCCGAGCGACCGTGAACAACCTCGGTTAGGAACAGGAGGAGAACCTCGTCCTAACGCGAGCATCAACCTCGGCTAGAGATAAGATCTCTCCCGAGCGACCGTTGACAACCTCGGCTAGAGATAAGATCTCTCCCGAGCGACCGTTGACAACCTCGGCTAGAGATAAGATCTCTCCCGAGCGACCGTGAACAACCTCGGTTAGGAACAGGAGGAGAACCTCGTCCTAACGCGAGCATCAACCTCGGCTAGAGATAAGATCTCTCCCGAGCGACCGTTGACAACCTCGGCTAGAGATAAGATCTCTCCCGAGCGACCGTGAACAACCTCGGTTAGGAACAGGAGGAGAACCTCGTCCTAACGCGAGCATCAACCTCGGCTAGAGATAAGATCTCTCCCGAGCGACCGTGACAACCTCGGCTAGAGATAAGATCTCTCC
>QRFJ01003249.1:106923-163608 GCA_006176705.1 Cocos nucifera
AGAACCTCGTCCTAACGCGAGCGCGCACCTCGGCTGCAGGAGATAAGATCTCCCCCGAGAGAAGCTCGGCCGCAGGAGATAAGATCTCCCCCGAGCGCGCACATCCACCTCGGCTAGAGATAAGATCTCTCCCGAGCGACCGAATCAACCTCGGCTAGAGATAAGATCTCTCCCGAGCGACCGTGAACAACCTCGGTTAGGAACAGGAGGAGAACCTCGTCCTAACACGAGCACCAACCTCGGCTAGAGATAACATCTCTCCCGAGCAACCGCGAAAAGCCTCGGTTGGGAACAGGAGGAGAACCTCGTCCTAACGGGAGCACCAACCTCGGCTGCAGGAGATAAGATCTCCCCCGAGCGCGCACTTCAACCTCGGCTGCAAGAGAGGAGGTCTCCCTCGAGTCAACTTCAGCTGATGAAGACAATGTCGCCCCCGAGGAGCTCAAATCCGACCTCGACCGTAGGAGGCGAGATTTACTTCGGCTTCAACATCAGCTTCATCGACTTTAGCTGGAAACGAGTTCCATTTCAACTCCAAACATCGACTGGAGATGAGGTCTCCCCCAAGCCTCAGCCTCAACTTCAGCGACAATATTGGCTGGAGATGAGACCTCCCCCGAGCTTCAGCTGCAACAAATGCGGAGCCTGGAAGAAGACTTCGGCAGTCGCCTGTTTTGGTACTCCCTTCCTTCAATTTTTGAACTCGGGAGTGGGGGGGCTACTGTTGGGGATAAATCCCGCTCCTGCCGAAGCCCGGCCCGACGCTCAGCCCAATGTAACCAGTAGCCGCTGAAGAGCTTTAGCGCCAGGCGCCAGGCCGAGCCCCTACCACGGCCGAACTGCCTAGAGGCCGAACTCCCCTGCACCAAGGTCCGGGCCGAACTGCCTAGAGGCCGACTCCCCTGCGCCAGCCGGGCCGAACTACCTAGGCCGAACTCCCCAGCGGGCCGGGCCGAACTCCCACCGCCAGCCGAACTTCCTGACGGCCGAGCTCCTTGGACTCCAAGCGGCAGGACTTCTTCGGGAGACGGACTCCTCCCAGACGCCCGTTCGGCCATCCGAGCTCCTCCCGGGTTTTCCCTTCAGCCGAACTCTCCTACAAGTCCGAACCCATTCGGACCCCACGGCCGAACTCCTTCGGACCGACTTCAGGCGAGCCCAAGTGGCCGAACCCCTTCGGACCGACTCCTAGGCGACCGAACTCCTCAGCGAGCCCTGGCCGAACCAACTAGCAACCGAAGTCCTTCAACTGGCCAGCCGAGCTTCTTCGGGCCTCTCAGCGGTCGAACTCCTCGGCAGTCGTCCCGCGGCCGAACTCTACAGATGGCCGACCCTTCAGCCAGACGAACTCCCCCATCTTCCCCTTCAGCCGAACTCTGTTACAAGTCCGAACTCCTCTGGACGAACTGTCGCCTGCAACAAGACCGGACGACGCCTTCCTCTCCGTACCGGACTCCATGCGGCCCACGACTCGCCAGTATGGCTCCCACGATCCACCGGACGACGCCTTCCTCTCCGTACCGGACTCCATGCGGCCCACGACATGCCAGTATGGCTTCCACGATCCATCGGATGACGCCATCCTCTCCGTACCGAACTCCATGCCGCCCAACGACTCTCTGCCAGACGGCATGACCGTCACCATCAACTAAGCTCCGCTATAAAAGGACCCCTCCAGATACGCCAAAGGGAAGCTCTCTGAACTCTCGACTCTCTAAGCTCTCCTCCTCATCTCTAAGCTCCGGAACCCATTCCGAGCACTCCATTACTGTTGGCCAGAAACTGACTTGAGCGTCGGAGGGTCCTGCCGGAGCCACCACCCCACCGGTTTCGGACGGAACTTCGTTTTGCAGGTCCCCGGCGGCGACCTCAGCGGCCTCGATTTCGGCAACCTCCGGTGAGGATGGATTTCTGCACCAACAACACCCAATAGGTATAATACTTTTAGGTGGATCTTCTAAGGTCCAGACTTGGTTCGAGCGCATTGAGTCAATCTTTAACTTCATTGCCTCTAGCCACTTCTCAGAGTCGATATCTGATATCATCTTATCATAGGTTATAGGATCATCACCATGAATTCCATTTTCATGAGGAACATTTCCTCTACATCCTCTATAATACTATCTAAGTATCTTTTAGAAGGACAAAAAATCCTACTTGATCTACGAGGTGGAGGAGGTAGTGTTAGGGTTGGCTTAGACTGATTGGGTTCTCAAGTTCTTTGGCTCATTACTCTTCAGAGACTTTCTCCTCGAGCCTAATCTATCTTTCGATGCCACCATCTTGAATAAATTATTTTTTAATAAAAATAGCTTGTCAACTCATAATCACATTATGGTCTTTTGGAAGATAGAAATAATATCCTAATGACTCTTTAGGATATCTAACAAACCAAGCTTTAAAGGACCTTGACTCTAACTTGTCCACCGCCAGACAATCCCAATTCTAAGATGATTCAAACTTAGCTTCTTACCATGCCATATCTCATATGGTGTGGTAGGTACGATTTTGGATGGAACCTATTCAGTAAATCAATAGTTGTCATTAAATTATGTCTCTAAAGAAACTCAGAAAGATTCTTGAAGTTCATCATGGATCGGACCATATCCAATAGAGTCCAATTTCTCCATTCTAAAATCCTATTGAGTTAAGGTATTTCAGGTGGAGTCCATTATAAGATTATGCCATTATTCTTGAGATAGTCTAAAAATTTTCAATTAAGATATTGACTTTCTCAATTGGATCGAAGAATCTTAATGGGCTTTCTGGTTTGCTTTTCTACTTCATGTCTGAATTTCTTGAACTTTTCAAAGGCTTCAGACTTTTGCCGCATTAGGTACACATACCCATACTTAGATAGATCATCGATAAAGATAATGAAGTAGATATAATTGCCTCTGGCTGGCATATCGAATGGGCTGCATACATCTATATGTACCAAGGCAAGTAGGTTTGTAGCCCTTTCCCCATGTCCTACAAAAGAAAGCTTGGTCATTTTGTCTTGAAGGCATGATTCATAAATCGGATATAACTCAAAAGTCAATAGACCCATTAGTCCAGATTTCTTTAATTTGTGAAACCTATCTTCGGCTATATGACCTAGCCTAAGGTGCCACAGATATCTTTTATTAATACTATCTCTAGACTATTTTGGTCCTCCTTCCTTTTTGTTCTTTAGGCTAGCCAGGTATGTAGGGCATTTCCACTTTCAATGACTATCGAAGTTGCAGTAAAAATACTTTTTCTTCTCCACGGTCTTCTTCTTCGGCTTGCCCTTCCTTTCTCCTTCTATTTTTTAGGTTCTTCGTAGACTTCTTCTTCTTTCTAAAAGATTTTTTCTCGGAAAAAGTCCACTCCATAGCAAGAATGAGCCCTTTCAACCCTTCAAAATCTGTTAGCAGTAACCAGCTATTCATTAACTCGGCTAAGATGTACTCGAGCTTATTCATATAAAAGTTCATGATGAACTACCCATACGAATCACTCAAGAACTATAGGATCACATCAATCTATAGATCCTTATCCTTCAAGACACCGAGCTTTTGAAGTTCTTCTAGGTCCTTGATTATTGTCAAGCAATAATCTTTGACCGACTGCCCATCACGCATCTATGCCTCAAGAGTCTTCTTAAGACTTGATAATGCGCTGCACGACTCTATTCACCAAACAACTCTTATAGGTGAGCCAACATTTGGTGTGCAACCTTAATGTCTCCATATTGGTGTTGCAACTTATTTGACATTGAGCCCAACATGTTGTTGGGAAATATATCCTAAAGTCAATCATCTAAGTCGTAGATGATTGAAATTAGTATATGAATTATTTAATAATAATAGTTATTTAGCTGGTTCATCATAAAAGTTCTATCTTTCTTAAATGAACTCCTAAATTATGATGAAATTCTTAGAATCATAATTAATCAATAAAGAAGGATTTATCGGATAATTCTTAAACTATTCACGATCAAATGATAAGTTATTAATAAGGATGATAACTTATCGAGTATAGATCACTGTATGCCATATACGTTGGTTATCCTCGTAACCAAGTGGTGTGAAGATATTGGTATGGCATCCAAGTGAGATGTAGGAGAATATCTACACTGAACATGACCAATGTAGCACTGTACTGTCAAGAGTAGCTAGCTAAGGCTAATGGATATAAGTATTCCTTCGATTTATGATCACCATGGTGACTTGCAAGCAACTCACTGTACTTTGGTACTGGACTGTCTGTATTTTTAATATAGGTTTGAAAGATTTTTGAATATAGTCAAGTACTTATAGAGTCGGTTGTGAGTCAAGATGGGATTGACCACTTCTGATTAACTTCAGAAAGAGAATGACTCATTGTATTTTAATTTAGCAAAACCTAGGCTTGGGTAATCCTCGTGAGGAGTCATAGAATTTACAAAATTTTGAGATATAATAGAGATAACTTATATGAGTATTGATAGCATACTTGAAGTCATCTTAAGCATTATTAGTCAAAGAAATAAATTATATGGTAACCATGAGCCAGGATTCTAAGAATGTTGCTTTACATATATTCAACTTATCTAGATGTCGGGTACCACTGCTAGATGGTCATTTTGATTGGTACAAAAATTGATTCTTGTGCTACTAACTTAGGTTCAAACCTATGGGATCATACATATTAGAGATTATAATATGACCAGATGGTTAATTGATGATTGAGAATCATTCTTAGGTCAAACTATCAATACGATTGATGTTTAACCTAATACAAGTATTGTAGGAGGATCGATTAATAATTGAATTGGTAATTAGCTTAATTTGAATAAGCAATTAGGCTGAAATCAAGTCTAATTAAATTAGATTTAATTAAAATTAATTTAAACTTAATTATATTAAGTTTAATTGATTTATTGAATAAGCCAATTATAAGGGAGAACAAGTTCCTGTTCGACTAAGACTTGAGTCCATCTAATTTCTAATTTAATTAGAAATTAAAGTAGTTTAAGATATGATTTAAATCTAATTTAATTAGAATATTAATTATATTATAATTGCTAATTAAATAGGTTGACTCAAATCTAATTAGAAAAAAGAATTTTATTGGGTTTGACCTAGTGTATAAGAGAATCCTAGTTTGACTATGATTCCATCTTCTCCCTTGCACCACCTAAGGAATGATCTCCATGCCCCATATTAATTTTTTATTATTTTTAGTATGTTTTCCCATGCCTAAGAGAGACCTACCACACCCCATATTATGGGATTTTTGAATCAAATCTGATTTGGTCCATTATGGAAAGTGGTTTGGTTTGTTTCCTTTTGAAAGAGTCCCTTGATCTCAAAACTTCTCCTCCACTCTTTACGCCATACAAACCCATGCCCAAGTTATTTTGTTTGCCCAACTTTTCTTTCATTTTGTACATGAAAACATGGGTCCTCATGCCAAAATTTAAGGGAGGGGGCATCCAACTCTTGGATGCCCCATAGGATTCTTTGGATTCCTTTTAAGACTGGGACTTTGACCCAGTCTTAGTCCTTTGAATTGGTGCCTCCTTTTAAGGAGGTTATGAATGTGAGGATGGCTGGTTTTTCTACGCACAAATAAAAAAGAAAGAGGAGAAGTAGAGTGGAGGTTGTGGCACCATATTTCTTAGAGAAGGCCCTTTCTTTTGGACATTAATTATTGATGTCTTGATGAAGACAAAGGTAAGAGAAGATTGTCTTCTCTTTATTTTTCTTTTAAGTATTTTTTTATTTATTTTATATAATTTTATATGATAAAATTTGAGAGAGAGAGAGAGAGGAAGATGGCATGGGGATTTGTGCTCCAAGGTATTGGGGCATAATGATCTTTTTGGACATGGCCTGATCATATCCTGATGAGAGAAGAAGAAGAGAAGAAGGTCTTCTCTTAGGTTTCTTTAAAAACCCTTCTTCTCCATATTATGTGAGATTTTTTTATGAAAAATGTTAGTGCAGAATTTGGTTGACATCGGATCGAGCTGGAGTTGGGGAAGAAGAGGTCACTGTCATGACCTACAAAATAAAGTCTCATTCGGAGTCGCTGGTGGTGGCTCTGGTAGGATCCTCCGACGATCAAGTCAGCTCTTTTGACCAACAAAAATTGAATGCTCAGGCAAGAATTTAGCAGAGTTCTGGAAAGGAGAAGAGAGCTTAGAGAAAATGTATCTAGAGGGTCCCTTTTATAGACAAAGTTTGGAGCAGATTAATAGTGACAACCATAATCGTTCGATCGTGGGCCGCTCGAGGTCACGTAGAATTTATTATGGAGAGAGGTGTCGCCCATAGTAGACTAATAATGACAGTCGTAACCATCCAGTAGTGGGGTCGCCTATAGCAGACTAATAAATGATAGTTGTAACCATTCGGTAATGGGGTCGCCTATAGCAGACTGATAAATGATAGTCATAATCATCCAGTAGTGGGCCGCTCGGGGCCACATGGAGTTTGTTATGGAGAGAGGTATCCATTATCGTGATGTGCCCATTCATTAAGATTTAATAGTTAAAGTTTGAAGGAAGCAGGCATTGATTGGTGAAGAGCTTTGACATATATCAATTCTAGAAGAGTTTGGACTTCTAAAAGAAATACGACTAGAGGAGATCATCTAGGAGGAATACTACTTGGATGGAGTTCGACTGATGGAGAAGTCTAGAAGAACTTCGGCTCCTAGAAGAATCCGACTGATGGAGAAGTTTAAAAGGAGTTCGGCTCCTAGAAGAATCCGACTGAAGAAAAAGTTCGAAAGGAGTTTGGCTGCTAGAGGAATTCGATTGAAGGAGAAGTTCGAAAGGAGTTCAACTGCTGAAGAAATCCGACTGAAGGAGAAGTCCGAAAGGAGTTTGGCTGTTGAAGGAATCCAATTGAAGGAGAGGTCTGGAAGAAGTCCAACTCCTGAAGGAATCCGACTGAAGAAGAGGTTCGAAAGGAGTTTGGCTCTTGAAGAAATCAGACTGAAGAAGAGGTCCAGAAGGAGTTCGACTCCTAGAGAAATTCGACTGAAGGAGAAGTCTGAAAGGAGTTCGGCTGCTGGAGGAATCCAACTAAAGGAGAAGTCCAGATTAAAGGAGAATTTCTGATCGAAGCTGCTGAAGGAGTTCGGACTGAAGGAGAATTTTCGATTGAAGCACTTCTATGATTATCAGTTACGTTAGGCTAAGCATCAGACCGAACTTCGACAGGAGCGGGGTTTATCCTTAATAATAGTCCTCTTACTTTCGAGTTTGAAATTGAATTCAAAATTTGAAGGAAGAATAAAAAAGGCGGCAATCGAATTCCCCGAGCTCGACCTAGGCTTTCTAGAGGAGGAGGAAGACGACATGGATGCGGGACTGTCTAATGTTGTAGTCGATCTCTCCTTTGACGAGCTCGCTTCTGGCCTGTCTGAACCTACCGTAGAGGTGCTCGAACTAGTTTGGAAATCTGAGGCTCATTTTTCTCTCTATCGTCTTCTTATGAAATGCTTGTTGTGAACGCTGAGCTCATTGTGGACATCGGGCTTATTGTGGACATCGAACTAGGACCTCTTTTGCAAATCAGGAAAATGTTCTATCTTTTGCATTTGACGTAGTTAGGTTGTCATGGGAAAATAAGTGTAAGAATTCTCCACCGAGCTTCTTCCTTCTCCACGTCTTTGGTCTACGAGATTTAGACTTTTGCTCATATTAGGATGAGGCTTTCCTTCTATTCTTATCATGGCTTACGGGGGTGCGTTAGGGGCATCAGTAGGGTCTCTCCCTCCATCCCATCTTATATCGACGAGGTCGTCGACTTTGCTCACGTTACGACAAAGTTCTCCTCCTATTCTGAATAGACTGTTTGGGCACCTTAGGGTTGTTGTCAGGGCCTCTCCCATCATCTCGTCTAAAATGAACGAGATCTTCAACTTTGCTCATGTTAGGACAAGGTTCTCCTCTTATTCCTAATGGGCTATAGGGGCACATTAGGGTCATTGTCAGGGCCTCTCCCCTCATCTCATCTAAAATGAATGAAGTCTTTGACCTTGCTCACATTAGGATGAGGTTCTCCTTCTGTTCCTAATGGACTGTAGGGGTATATTGGGGCTATTGTCAGGGCCCTCTCTCCTCATCTCATCTAAAATAAATGAGGTCTTTGACTTTGCTCACATTAGGATGAGGTTGTCCTTCTATTCTTAATGGGTTGTAAGAGTACATTAGGACCATTGTCAGGGCCTCTTTCCTCATCTCGTCTAAAATGAATGAGGTCTTCGACTTTGCTCATGTTAGGATGAGATTCTCCTCCTGTTCTTAATGGACTATAGGGGCATATTAGGGTCGTTGTCAGAGCCTCTTTCCTCATCTTGTCTAAAATGAACATGGTCTTCGACTTTGCTCATGTTAGGACGAGATTCTCCTCCTATTTCTAATGGATTGTAGGGGCACATTAGGGTCGTTGTCAAGGTCTTTTCCCTCATCTCATCTAAAATGAATAAGGTCTTCAACTTTTCTCATGTTAGGATGAGGTTCTCCTATTCCTAACGGGCTGTATTTGTTGTAAAATTAAGTTCGTGGGGTAGTCCTCATTTATCACTGGTATACAACAAAGATTATGGTATTAGAGTAGGAAGATTTTATTGCAATCAAATTATTGATAATACATTGATAAATTTTCTGAATTCCATGATCTAGGCAAGTCTGCCCCTTCAGGTTCCTTCAAGTAGTACATCTCGGATCGGATGACTTTCGTGACCTCGTAGGGTTCTTCCCAATTTGGGGCAAGCTTCTTCTAGCTTTAAGGCTAAGAGATAGCGGCTCACCAAAGTACTAAGTCTCCCACTTTGAATATTTTACCTCTAACTCTGGAGTTATAATATTGGGCCACCCTTCGCCTGTAGGCCACCATCCGAACATGGGCTTCTTCTCTTTTTTCTTCCAGTAGATTGAGCTTGACTTTAAGGTACTGTAAGTTACGTTGCTCATTGAAGGCCACGACCCATGCTGATGGGAGTTTAAGCTCGATTGGGATGATTGCCTCTATTCTAAAGGTCAAGGCGAATGATGTTTCCCCAGTCGATAGTCTTTGAGTAGTTCGGTATGCCCAGAGGATGTGGTAGAGTTCATCCGCCCAAACTCCCTTTGCTCTATCGAGCCTTGTCTTGATGCCTTGCAATAGGATCCGGTTGGTCACTTCAGCTTCCCCAATTACCTATGGGTGAGCTACTGACATGAAGTGATGGGAGATGTTTAGATCTTCATAGAACTCAATGAACCTCATCCCAGTGAACTATCGCCCATTATCTATTATGAGAGTTTAGGACAGACCAAACTGGCAGATGATTGACTTCTAAATAAAGTCCTGTAGCTTGGCCTCAGTAATTTTTGCTAGTGGTTCAGCTTCGACCCATTTGATGAAATAGTCGATTGCAACCAGGAGGAACTTTCATTATCCATATGCCATTGGGAAAGGGCCAAGTATATCCATTCTCCACTATGCAAATGGCCAAGGCACGCTTAGTGGAGTAAGCTCGGAGGTCGGCTATCTTTGTATGTTTGTATTTCTCTGATAGCGATCACATTTTTTGACATACTCTATAGAATCGTGGTACAAGGTTGGCCAATATTATTCTTGCTGAAGTAGTTTTTGTGATAGGGATCTTGCTCCTACGTGACTTTCATAAATTCCCTCGTGCACTTTCCATAATGTGAAGTTGGCCTTTGAAGGTCGGAGACATCTCAACAGTAGTAGCGAATACGACCTTTTATACAACTTGCCTTCATACAAAATGTACCGAAAGGTTTGATTCTTGAGTTTTCAAGCTTCTTTCGGATCATGAGGAAGAACTTTCTCTTTGAGATTGGCAACTAACGGGTCAATCTAGCTCGGCTCGAGCCCCGTTTGCATAACGAGCTATGATTCCTCTGAGCTTGGGCATTTTAGAGTTTTAAAAAAAACTTCTTTGGATAGTTCGACTGGGGCTGAAGTGGCTAATTTGGAGAGAAGGTCAGCTCTTGTATTTTCTATCCTTGGAATTTATCGAATGCCAAAACTATCAAAGGTCAGAGTCAAATTCTTTACTTTCTCAGGGTATTTCATCATACTTTTCTTCCATGCTTCAAAGTTGCCACTAACTTGACCGACCACTAATTGAGAATCACTATAGACTTGAAGTCAATATACTTTTAACTCTCTTACTATTTTTAACCCGATGATCAGTGCTTCATATTCAGCCCCATTATTAGTTGCAAGAAATTCAAAGCGTAGTGCATACTCGATGATGACTCTCTCGAGGTTGACTAAGACTAACCCCACACCTGCTCTCATAGAGTTGGACGAACCATCCACGTACAGGGCCCAAAAATCTTCGAAAAGATTGGTACTTTCTTCGAGGAGGCTTGATTGCAACCATGGGATGCCGATCTAATTTTGCTCAAGCTCGACTTCATCTAGAATGGTACATTCAACTATGAAGTTGGCCAGTGCATGAGCCTTGATTGCTGGCCGAGGTCGGTAGTTGATGTCGAATTTCATTAATTCAATGGCCCATTTTGCAATTCTTTCAGAAGCATCCATTTGATGAAGGATTGCTCTGATCGACTAGTCAGTGAGGAGCATTATAGCATGTCCCTAGAAGTAAGGTCGAAGTCTTTCTGCTACAATCAGAAGAGCCTAAGTCAATTTTTTCAACTTTTGTATGCCTGGTCTCAGCATCCCTTAGGATATGGCTTATGTAGTAGACTGATCAGTATACTTTCACCTCTTCTTTGATAAGGACTACCGCTAGCACCATAGGGAAGATTGTGAGGTAGAGAAATAGCTCCTCTCCGAATTTAGATTTGGCCAGTAGGGGGCGAGCCGAGGTAGCTCTTGAGCTTGTTGAATGTCTTTTGGCATTCCTGAGTTCAGTGAAAATCTTTCGATTTTCTAAGAATTTGGAAGAAGGGCATGCAGCGTTCGACCGACCTCAATATAAAACAATTCAAAGTTGCCATCTTTTCGATCAGGCGCTGAACTTTCTTGATGGACTTCGAAGCGGTTATCTCTTGGATAGCTCGAATTTCCTCCGAATTGGCCTCGATCCCTCGTCTCGAGATCATGAATCCCAAAAATCTTTTTGAGGCTACCCCAAAGGTGCACTTGGTTGGGTTCAGCTTCATTTTGTATTTCCTAAGTGCATCAAAAGCCTCTTCAAGATTAGCGACATGATTGACAGTCTTTTGGCTTTTGACCAGCATGTCGTTGACGTAAACCTTCATATTGCGGTCGATCTGCTCCTTGAAGATTTTATTGACCAAGCGCTGATAAGTAGCACTTGCATTTTTAAGCCTGAAGGGCATGACCCTGTAATAGTAAAGATCGTGGTTAGTAATAAAAGTAGTCTTCTTCTCGTTCTTCGGTGCCATCTAAATTTGGTTGTAGTCAGAGAAGACATCCATGAAGGTGAGGAGCTCGTAGCCTAAAGTCGCATCCACCAGTTGGTCAATTATGGGCAAAGGATAGCTATCTTTTGGGTAGGCCTTGTTAAGCTTCTTAAAGTCGATGCACATCCTCCACTTGTCATTAGCTTTTTTGACCAGGATCATGTTAGACACCTAAGTCGGATAGTTGACTTCTTGGATAAATCCGATATTGAAAAGCTTGTCGACTTCTTCTGCTATTACCTTCTGTTCTTTCTAGTTCATGGCCTCGAACTCTTTCTTTCACTGGTCGATGCTTGAGATCAATGGCCAGTTGATGTTCCATAACCTCAGCATCAATCCCAGGCATATCTGCTAGAACTCAGGTGAAGACGTCGGCATTCCTCCATAAAAAGGTGATGAGCTGCTCTCGAACTTCATCTTCCAGATTGGAGCCAATTTGCACCGTATACTCCGCATTTCCGTCATTCAGGAGGACGGTCATAAGATCTTCTATCAATTCTCCCCTTTCTTCTGTGAGGTCATCTGAGGCATCTAGCCCATCAATAGGATAAGGGTCGGACTATTCTTCCTTTCGTAGGATAATTGAGTAGCAGTGTCTTGTCAAAGCTTGATCTCTCCTGACCTCTCCAATCCCATAACTTATTGAAAACTTCATCTTCAAATAATAAGTAGATACCACTATCCGAAGCGCATTTAAACCAGATCGGTCTAGAATTTCGTTGTAAGCGGAGGGAGCCTTTACTATTAGAAAATTCACCTACGCTCTGGATTGTTTCAGATATTGCTCGGTACCCACAGCCAGAGTCATTACATCTTCAACTGGTACTGTAGCACTAGCGAAGCCTACTAGGGAGAGTTTATTGGTCCAAACTGACTATTAGATATTAACATTTTGGAAAAAGCATCATAAAACAACACGTCAGTTGAACTTTCATTATCAACTAGGATGCGACGTACATCATAGTCCATTATATTTAAAGAGATTACAATCGCATCATTGTGCAGAAAGTGTACTCCCCATGCATCTACCTCAGTGAAGGTTATGAGTTCTTTACCCATCTTTTTACTGATCCCCTAGAACTGCTGGCCTCTCTCGCTGAAGCTCTTAGAGAAGTGTGATGCTGAGAGACGATCGATCTCTGTTATTCCCTCTCTGATGTCTATGTGTAGTGCCCTCATCGATCTTGCTCTTGGCTTCAGGCCAATGTTTAAGGAATCAACGCCAGCCACCTCTCTTAATGAGCTCCTCGATCTCATCTTGTGCTAAATTCATCTCAGTATCGTGGCTGTGGTCGCAGATTTATGAGACAATATTGCTAGGATTGCGCTGCCAGGGTGAGTGCAATCCTTTCAAGCCTCGGTAGTTCTCTTAATGTCCATCAATACTTGCAATTTTTGAGCTTTAAGGGGGAAAGTTATTAACCTTATGGGAGAAACTTCTTCGTGCTTCTGTCGAGCTTTGATAACGAGCTCGAGGAGGAGTTCGGCATCACTTGCATTCGGAGGGAGTCCAGAGTATGTCGAACTTCATTCGTCACTATTCGTACAGGTTATTAGACTCACCTACCTACTGCTCTTCTGTGGCTTTCTCATTCTTCAATTTGAAGGTTTCTTCCACTCAAGCATATCCTTCAGCCCGAGCTAGCAGATCGGTAAAGTTCCTGAGACACTTCTTCTTCAGGAAGAATAGCAAATCATTCTTCTGAAGGTTATCCTTTAGTATGGTCATTATAACAGACCGATCCAGGTTTCGAACTTCAATGCAGTAGCATTAAATTGGGTGACATAAGCCTGGATAGATTCTGCCTTCTTCTGCTTGATATTCATCAAAAAATTCGAACCTCGACATGGATGTCAGTTGCTGACAAAGTAAGCCACAAACTGATGGCTCATCTAGTCAAAGAAGAAGATCGTACCCAACTTCAATGTCGAGTTTCAGTTTCTTGCTGCTCTCTTTAAGGTAGATGAAAAAGCTCAGCATAAGATGGCGTCTGGTGTGCTATGGAGTAGCATCATGGTCTGAAAGGCCTTTAGGTGATCGATCGGATCAGAGGTTCAGTCATAGCTTTTAAATTGGGAAAGCTTGAAGTTCGATGGAATGGGCTCTTGCATAATCCTCCAAGAAAAAGGAGGATCAGTGCTAATATTATTACCATGTGAGGAGGGAGTATGAAGGAGCTCTTTGATTCGTCGGCTCATTTTTTGGTGCCTTTGATTCAGGAGATCTTCACGATTGTTGACTTTAGATTTTTTGTTGGGATGGAGGCAAAGCTCCCCTTGTCGAGTCAAGTTCGAGCAAGAGCTCCACCCTCTGCTCCTCTTTTCGGGATACATCGATCGCTAGCCCAAGTCGGCCATCTTTGATCGGATCATGAGGCTCTGAAGAAGCCTGCTCCAGTCGAATTGGTGTCGGAGCCTGACGATGTATGGCCTGCACTGCCTTTGTGAGATCGCAAATCTACTAGATCAGTAGGTTGAACTATCCCACATCCACCATGGCTGTAGGTGGTGCTTGAGTTATCGGAGCTGAAGCGGGAGTAGATAAATCTAAACAAAATTTGGCTGCAGAGGTCGTTGATCGTCGGGTCAAAGCTTTTCTGAAAGGCATTTTTTCAAAAAGAACTCTAGTGAGAAGAGAAGATAATACTGCTGAGACACGTCCTTAAGAACAAGAGAACTTCAGAAATAGAGGAACCCTTTCTCTGCCACCAATCTTGTTTGGTGAGAATCTGGTTTGATGCAAATCAAGTGTGTTGGAGAAGAAGAGTCACCATCGTGACCTATAAAATAAAAGTTTCATCCGAAGTTGGTGGTGGCTCCGTAGAACCCTCGATTATCAATCAGCTCTTCGGCAACAGAAATAGAGTCTCAGCAAGAATTCAGCAAACTTTGAAAGAAGAAAGAGAGCTTAGAGAAATATATCTGAGGTCTCTTTTATAGATGGAGTCCGAAGTATAACTGATAGGACAACCATAACCATCTAGTCATGGGTGCTTAGAGTCACGGAATTTATTCATGAGAGAGGTGTCACTCATAGTAGACGATAATGACAGTCATAACTGTCCAGTAGTGGGGTCCACTATACAGTACTAAAATGATAGTCGTAACCATCCGATAGTGGGCTGCTCGAGGCACGAGTTTGTTATGAGAGAGGTGTCTTTGTTGTGAGTGCCCGTTCGTTGAGATTTAATAAGTCAAAGTCTGAGGAAAGTAGACGTTGGTTGATGAAGAGTTTTGACATATATCAATTCTAGAGAGTTCGGACTCTAATGAATAGGCTAATGGATCATCTAGAGGTAATACTACTGAAAATCTGAAAGTAATCTATTGAGAAATTCGGATGAGTTCAACTGATGGAAGTCTAGAAGGAGTTTGCTCCTGGAGAATTGAAAAGAAAAGTTCGGAAGGAGTTTGGCCCCGAGGAATTGACTGAAGAAGACATCCGAAAGTAGTTGCTCCTGGAGGATATTGACTGAAGGAGAGGTCCAGAAGAGTTTGGCTGCTGAGGAATCGATTGAAGGAGATGTCCGGAAGGAGTTTGACTCTGGAGGAATCCGATTGAAGGATAAGTTCGAAAAGGAGTTCAGCTCATGGAGGAATCCAACTGAAGGAGAGGTCTGAACGAAGTTCAACTGCTGGAGAAATCTAACTGAAGTAGAAGTCCAAAAGTGAAGGAAATTTCAAAATCGAGCTGCGAGGAGTCCGGACTAAAGGAGAATTTTCAATCGAAGCTTTTTTATGATTACTAGTTACATTAGGCTAAGCATCAGACTGGACTTCGACGGGAGCGAAATTTATCTCCAATAAGAAAAATCAGCAAGTGTAAGATTTGAAAACATGAAAAAAGTCTAGGAGAGAAGGTCTCCCCTTGTCCTAGCATAAAGATGTTTTCAGGATATCAATCATTGTTGTCCTGAAAGAGAAGATTTTGTCTCTCTTAGATCTTTTCTAAGTATTTTATTTCTGATTATTAAAAGATCCAAAGGTTGGACTTCTTCCTTATTCCTTCTCTTGTTCTTCATTTCTTGGAGTGTCCAAGAGATCCAAAAAATAAATTTTAGATTAAGCATCCAGAGGGATCCATGAGAAGCTAGCACTTCGAGCAAATCTTTATTCGACGAATCTTTGATTTTGTTGCAGTCTCGTATGGACTTTCTATAGAGGCTGGATACGTATGCAACTCCAAAGGCAATAACAAAAATCAACTGTAGAGTTCTTAACCCATGCGAAGGTAAGAGATCTAATCTCTCCTCTCATCTAGATGCGATCTAGGGTTTAGATCTAGAACTATTCTAGTACTAGGATATTATTTGATCAATATCAAAATATTTATTTTTTGATTTAAGAATGTATTATGATATGTTATAGGTCCTAGATGTAGAGTTTAGTAATTAGATTACATGCATTTATAGATTAAATGATTTAATTTACAACTTTTGTTGTGTTATATTTCAAAAAAATTTTGAAATTCAAACATGAAATCCTACATATTTTTCATCAGTGGTATTAGAGCAGCTAGATTCATTTATAACATAATTATATTTATATTAAATTAAATCTAAAAAAATTTAAAGATTGCATATACTGCTATAAGATTGTCTTGTTGTAAGATTTACCTCTTACAGTGGAGAGGTTGTCCCAGTATGTGCTAATCTATTCTTGAATCATGAGTAAGTTAGATATGATCTAAATAATTTTATGATTTATTTTTTGATTTTAAAATCTAAAATAAATAGATGTTAGATCTATTTTAGATTATTTAGTTAGATCTAATAATATTCGATTGCAATACTGTTATAAGGTGTCCTGCTGATAGGTTTATCCCTATAGTGAAGATGATTGCCTATTATGTGCTTAACCTGAATAACCAAAATAATAGATAATATATTAATAAAATTAAAATAATTTATAAATTTAGATTTTATAATTTAATTTAATAATTTATGATCTAATTCATATGATGTATTTTATGTTTAGATCTAAATCCTCTTATTGCATATGTTGATATGTAATTTTTAAATCTAGAATGTATATGATATATTTATTTTATAGAATTTAAATTGAGAACTTACTTTCTACAAAATTCTAGATTCGAAACCATAGGATATGATCAAAACATTAAAATAAATCAGATCTAAAATCATATATTGAATATGATTCAATGTAAACTGTTTATAATTTGAAAATATTTTAAATGATCGAATCAAAAATTAGTTTTAAGATTCCATAAATCCAAACTCATAAGGTTTGAACTTAATTAAGAATTAAGTGATTGTTTAGGATCTAGGTTTGTGATTTAAAGATCCTAAGATAATTTCATAAAATAAGATTAGAAAAATGGTTAGCTTTGATCATTCCTTAACTGTTAGTAGACCTAGATTAGATTAAATAGACTAAGGTTAAAAAATTGATCAATACACTAATAAAGTTAATTAGGATTAGTCATTTCTTTAGATCACTTTAATAGTTGTAGTTGATCAAAGTTCATACATCTAATAAAGGATACGATCATGTTCAGTGTCGAGCCTATTTTTTTTAGGCAACCAAATTAAAACTAATAAAGATTGTTAGTGTCTAAGATTAAGTCGGCATTCCAATTGATTAATTAGTACCCACTTATCTGGCCATTTTGATGGTGCTAAGGCAAGCCTTGGCAGACCCCCCATCGATCTCACTTATCTGCTAATGTGTTAACAGGTCTTGATTAGTTGCTCATTGATTCATGCTGTCTATTCACATAGAAAATCAGTGAGACTGATTTTATTCAGTGAGACTGTCTAGGTGCCCATGGACCGATGTTGATCCTAAGTCCTTATCAATGACTTGAGATTGTCAGTAGAGGATTTGACTTGGTAAGTCATGAGAGTAATTGGTTCATGTCCTTTCTATCCTTAAATCATAAATAATTTTTAAATCTCTAAAATTATAGGTCCCTTAAAATGATAAAGTTATGAAGAATAACGACATAGCCTTGCTATTAGTTGGATGATAATCGTAATCCATTAACTCAATAATCATTGAAGCCCAAAGGTCTGAACCTTATTATTATAATGAAATTTCATCAAAATATAACTTGAAGTCTCCTAATTTGGTAGGTTGGCCAACAGATTAGGCTTATTCATTATGGTTGGTTAGATCACCAAGATGGTCATGTAATGGTGGACCATAACTGGAATCCTTAACATGGAAGCCAATAACTATTGATTAGTGTTCGGGGCAAAAATTAATATAGTACTAGAAAGTTGTTAGATGAAACTAATATAATTAATTTACCGTAAATATCCATGGGTAGTCTAACCAAAGGTCTGTATGTTGTAGTCTTGTAGATCTAGTACCTACTAGAGAATTTAAAGTAATTTCTAATAGAGGTAGAGACTACATACAAAATAAAATAGGGAGAACACTTAAGATAAAGTCCAAAGCTCTAGCTTAAAAATAATTCATTTTTATAACTTATGCATTATCTCTTTCTCGAATATATACTAAATCCTAATAGCTCCAATCACTGTTAGATAGTCGATGCTTACGGATCCAACTTATATAATTTAAGTAATCAAAAGTTTATAATTGTTTCAGCATACGATTTATGGTTTTTATAGGAGCTTCTTAAGCCCAGTCTAATACAATTATCCTAAATATTTATCTAATCATCATTAGCCTTTCTACTATTAGAAGTCGAAATCATAGCGAATGAATGAATTGTCTTGCTTTCTTTTTAATCATAATGATCTCTATCAAAGAAAAGTAAGCAAAGTTTCTTATCAATGGATTTATATGATAACATCTTGAATTCTCTATATGAATTCAGCTACTTGTATTAATGACCGTGTTTTATGCAATCATGCCTATAGACTTGGTAAAGTGAAAGTTTGAAAATGGTAAGAGATTTTTAAAGTTATGAAGGAATCCTATTTAATTCCGTAGCTTAGGAATCATCAAGCTTATTTTCAAAATAATGCATTCTAATGTGATTGTCACTATTATCCATCATTATAGAAGAATATCTCATGCCTTTTGCAGATGTATGGTTTTCATTATCATATAAAGAGATTGTTATGATTATATTATGAATATATTTACAAATAAATACATGGATAATAAAAAAATAATATTAATTATTTATATAGTCGTTAAGTATTATAATTATACATATAATAAACATTCTCTATTAGTTATCAATATCTCTTACTCCTTGCATTATAGCTAATATCTAATGAAAATAGTAATAACTGTTTTAGCTGATAATGAAAAATCCTCAACAAAATTATGATCTGATAGCCTGTGAGTTTTCTTCTTCGTAAAGATAACAAAGTTATCTTTAATGGAAAAGGTGAAGAAGTCAATAAATTCTAAGTCTCATACAGATTATGTATATGGTAATTATGAAACTAAGTACCAAAGAAAAGATATAATACTCCATTATATTTACCGACCTATCGGCTATCTCATCTGCTTAATCATTTGAAATATCAAAACGATTCGATAAATGAAATAGAAATAAACTAAAAATGTATTGGAACTCTCGATCAGATCAAAGAGTGAATACTATCCAGTTAAGTTTGACAATATAGTCTAGGAGAGAAGGATTTCCTTTAGTGATTCTTTTGAACACAGTGTACAAAGAAAAAAATTGATAACTTTGTTAGACATGTTAAATCCATTATAAGTTCGACTGTCTGCCTATTTTAGTTGTGAATATTATGACTAACTTTTTAACTCTATAAAAATATAATAATAAATCCTTTGTAAAATCTCCATAATGAGATATGGATTAGGCCATAGACCTAAGACTTCCTCTCACCTTTGATTTGGAGTTGATTAGCCTATGTCAAGGTTGCACACAATAACTTGGATCCTGTCCAAAGTTTTTAACGGATATTTCAATTCTACCTGCTGAAAAATATATGATTCATTAACAGAGGACATTCCTTTTGAAAGGATTCCTATAGAGAAGAAAACTAATGCCGTATTAAAGTTGAACTTGGAGAGTTTGATTGATAAAAATTGAACCAAACAAAATCTTATAAACCTATATGAACCGAATTTGAATTATATTAGAACCCAGAGCCCATTAAAGTAGCACCCTTTAAAGAAATCCAGTATAGTACCACATTAGCCAAAAAGATCTTAGTATCCTGGTCCAGGATGGCGATCCTATTGAAGTTGATCATAACAACAAGGATCGCGATCACCTATAGGGATCAATGCAGGTCTGACTCTTGAGAAGTGGTTTGGAGCCATCAAATTCAGAATTGATCCATGAAAATTAATAGTGTATGGACACTAGTTGATTCACTAAGGATAAAATCCATTGAGTGTAAAATTTTCAAAAGGATCAAAGTAGCACCCAGATTGTGAAGGTAAAAAGACCTATAAAGCCCATCTCGCTAATCATTTTATAGTTGAACAATACATTTTGAAACGTATGTCTTTATAAATGACAAAGATAATTTCCCCTACAAAAATTTAAAAAAATAATTGGGGAAAACCAAAATGTTTTTCTATAGTATTATTCCTAGTGTTGTTGTGTAAAATTCTTTAAGTGGGAATTGAAGAAAATCCAATTTTTCGAATACAGGTTTCGTCAATCTGATCAGATTCAAAGAGATATATTTCAAAAATTTTTACTCTTTATAATCCCATTAGATCAGATTTGCAAGATTAATATTATTATTATTTTAAAAATAAAAATAAATTTAGATAAATTAAATCAATTTATATTATCTGAAGTGGGTAATCCTTTTTACCGTTGATTACCCTATAAGCAGTGGAAGGTTCTGATCTAGCCACGCAAGTCCCTGGCCTCTATCGATATCACATCAATTGGATCTGAAGATCCTCTTTTTCTCTATCATCTTCCAAAAAATTAGATCTAGATCTGATTATGGGAGGATCTTCAAAAACTCTCTTTGAAGATCAGCAGTTGTCCTTTGCAGCACGCCAGCCTTCTAGCTTCATCGCCTTTCTCTTCGCTCGATCACACAAACCAAGGTCCAAAACTCTCTTTGGACTGGAAGGAGAGAGAGAAGTGGGGTTTAGCATGGAGGAGGAAGAGAGAAAAGCCTTGGGCTGGAGAATTGTGCTGCACTTTGAGTTGGCGAGGGTCTTATTTAGATAAGAATTAGGATCCAACTCTTCTTCTTCCCAACCAATCAACAATCCTTTTGAAATCAGATCTAAATCTGATTGGTGGGAATAGAGTCCCTAGATTCCCTCTTAGAGGTGCCTAAGACCAGTCAAAGTGTTCTTAGGAGAACTCTAATTGAATCAAAATGAAGATGGAGTCCCTATCCAACAGGAACTCCCTGGGTGCCTCCAGCTTGAGCACACGCCAAGGGTGGCAGTGCGCCGCTCCTCCTTCCAGGTCTGGTAGGAAGACAGGCCCCCACCAGCTCTCCAATAGGTGCATGACATGTGGTCAAAAGTCAAAGTGTCAATGGTCAACATTTGACCAGTCAAAGGTCAACTTTTGACCAAAGTCAAAGGACGAAGAAATGGCAGGTGACCAAAAATGGCAGGTAATGTCTTACAAAATAAGACAACCTTTTCTGACTTGGACAAGCTCCAGTCAGACCAAAGTGAAGGCCTCTGAATGAGCACAAACTCCTTTGGCTCAGTCAGGACAACTTATTTATGATAGTAAAAGAAGAACGTTAGGTTCAATCGAGTGCTAGCACGATTTTCTTTGAACCTAATTGAATCTCATTCAGATCAATTGAACTAGATCAGTTTCAATTGATGATCACCAGATTCAAACCCTTGTTTGTGTGACCCAGTTAGGTTCAGTTCTGTATGGTAATGGGATATGTCATGATCTCTATCATCGACATCATCGAAACTCCTTTCGATGGATCAGAACTCTTCTGATTCGAACAGCTAGAATGATCGATCATCTAAATCATTCTAATTGCTCCCAAAATCCACCAGTGACACCTAGCAGTATATGGTGGCAACCCATCAGAGCTGAATGCGAACCTCTTGGTGCAGCTACCTGTGTGATTAAGTTCTTCTATCTTGAGCCTTCGATCAGATTAGGGTTAAGGTGAACTCGTCAAACCCTAGTCTCTGTCATATGATGTAATCATTCGATTCAAGTCCAATGTGAAAATCTAAATAGAAACTCTTTCTATTATTTCACTCTGCCATGGCCATGGGCTTCTGGACTTGATTCTCATGATCATCATAGGGCTGCTCCTCTACCACCGAGGTAGATAGATTCCATCTTGATGCTATCCAATTTCTATAATGAACATGCTATAGCCAACATACACCTCAGGATTCCATATGGCTAGGAGACTGAGTAATGGTGTAGTCAAACTATAACACCCTCAAGGTGAACTGTCGATGCACATCAGGTTAAAGAACCAGACACACTACTGCAGCATCGAGTTAGTCATTGACGAGAAGGTAGACTTCCTAATGACTACTCGAGATGGTCACGCTCAGTGCCCTCATTCTCTAACGAGTACCTGTACTCTCACTCTGGTGTCTCCACACCGTAGACTCAAGACTCATCTACTAAAGAGAAGCGATTGTACACCAACCTTCTGGATCAATTACCATCCTCGTGATGATCCTATGGTCGGGAGTATTTTATGAGTTAATAATGATTATTCATGTCTTAAATTTTCAACTCTTAAAAATATGAATTATCATTACCATTAACTCAAAGGATGTATCACAGACACTAAATATACATATGTGATAGAAAATAACCCATTTTATTGATATTAGTCAAAATTATAATTTTGCCCCTAGAAGTGTATTACAAGTGTCAGCCAATTCTGGCTTCTAGGACACATATATCTAACTGGAATGACATTCCAGCATTACAAGAAATAAAGGTTTGACTGTCATCTAATTTCTACATGTTCAAAATTAGATATGGTCTACTCACTAAGGATAGTGAGTAGATACCTATCTGATCTAAGAATCATTAGAAGATTATATAGACAATCCCTAAGTATTTAGAAAATACTAAGATCCAGTGACTCAAATATGAAAATACTGACTTAAAACATGTGGATATTTTAATTTCAGTCAGAATAAGATGACAACAAGAGAGTGTCAGGTCATACCCTAATTATAGGAGCAATATGCTGGAAAGGTTCCAAGATATTGTAGCCTATTCAGTTAGTGATGTACAATACATTATGGCATATGATGCTGCCATGTAAGCTGTGTAGTAGTTGAGGTTTATTAGCAGATTAGAAGTGACACCTTCTACTGATGGTCCAATTTTATCGTAGCACTGGAGCCATAGCTCAGACTAAAAAATCGAAGGACCAGCATATTCTGCATTGCTACCACTTTTGATTTTAGATTAGGATAACGTCAATTTTTGGAAGATCGATGAAAATGGAGAACTTGACCGACCCTTTTGCTAAGGCCTCGAAACTAAGGAGTTCTACGAACTCAAGTGAAAGATAGGATATTTGATATCATTCTGATTGACTTTAGTCTAAGTAGAAGTTGTTGAAAAATATATCCTAAAGCCAATCATCTAAGTCGTAGATGATTGAAATTAATATATGAATTATCTAATAATAATAGTTATTTAGCTGGTTCATCATAAAAATTTTATCTTTCTTAAATGAACTTCTAAATTATGATGAAGTTCTTAGAACCACAATCAATCGATAAAGGAAGATTTATCGAATGATTTTTAAATTGTTCATGACAAAATGATAAGTTATTAACAAGGATGATAACTTATCGAGTGTAGGTGGCTGTATGACATATGTGTTGGTTATCCTCATAACCAAGTGGTATAGAGATACTGGTATGGCATCTAGATGAGATGTAGGAGTATATCTGCATTAAACGTGATCAATGTAGCACTCTACTATCAAGAGTAGCTAGCTAAGACCAATGGATATAAGTATCCTTCCGACTTGAGATCACCACGGTGACCTGCAAGCAACTCACTATACTTTAGTGCTGGACTATCTGTATTTCTAATATAGGTTCGAAAGATTTTTGGGTATAGTCAAGTACTTATAAAGTCAGTGTGTGAGTCAAGATGGGATTGACTACTCCTGATTAACTTCAAGAAGAGAATGACTCGTTGTGTTTCAATTTAGCAAAATCTAGGCCTGGGTAATCCTCATGAGGAGTCATGGGATTTGCAAAATTTTGAGATAGAATAGAGATGACTTGTATGAGTGTTGACAGCATACTCGAAGTCGTCTTGAGTATTATTAGTCAAAGGGATAAATTATATAGTAACCATGGGCTAGGATTTTAAGAATGTTGCTTTGCATACATTCGACCTATCCGAACATCGGATATCATTGCTAGATGATCATTTTAATTGGTATAGGAATTAGTTTCTATACTACCGACTTAGATTTGAACCTATAGAGTCACACACATTAGAGATTGTAACCTGATCAAATGGTTAATCGATGATTGAGAATCGTTCTTAGGTCAAACTATCAATACGATTGATGTTTGACCTAATGCAAGTATTATAGGATGATCGATTAGCAATTGAATTGCTAATTGGCTTAATTTGATTAAGCAATTGGGCTGAGATCAAGTCTAATTAAATTTGATTCAATTAGAATTAGTTTGGACTTAATTATATTAGGTTTAATTAATTTATTGGATAAGCCAATTGTAAAAAAGAACAAGCCCCTGTTCGACTAGGACTTGAGTCCACCTAATTTTTAATTTAATTAAAAATTAAATTAGATTTAGATATAATTTAAATCTAATTTAATTAGGCTTTTAATTAGATTAGGATTGCTAATTAAATAGGTTGACTCAAATCTAATTAGAAAAGGATTATATTGGGTTTGACCTAGTGTATAAGAGAATCCTAGTCAATCTAATTAGAAAAAGGATTTTATTGGGTTTGACCTAGTGTATAAGAGAATCCTAGTCATCCTAGTTTGACTAGGATTCCATCTTCTCCCTTGCGCCACCTAAGGAATGATCTCCAAGCCCCATATTAATTTTTGATATTTTTAGTTTGTTTTCCCATGCCTAAGAGAGACCTTCCATGCCCCATATTCTAGGATTTTTGAATCAAATCTGATTTGGTCCATTATGGAAAGTGGTTTGGTTTGTTTCCTTTTGAAAGAGTCCCTTGATCTCAAAACTTCTCCTCCACTCTTTGCGCCATACAAACCCATGCCCAAGTTATTTTGTTTGCCCAACTTTTCTTTCTTTTTGTACATGGAAACATGGGTCCTCACGCCAAAATTTGAGGGAGGGGGCATCCAAGAGTTGGATGCCCCATAGGATTCTTTGGATTTCTTTTAAGACTAGGACTTTGACCCAGTCTTAGTCCTTTGAATTGGTGCCTCCTTTTAAGGAGGTTATGAATGTGAGGATGGCTGGTTTTTCTACGCACAAATCAGAAAAAAGAAAGAGGAGAAGTAGCGTGGAGGTTGTGGTGCCATATTTCTTGGAGAAGGCCCTTTCTGTTGGACATCAAGTGTTGATGTCTTGATGAAGACAAAGGTAAGAGAAGATTGTCTTCTCTTTATTTTTCTTTTAAGTATTTTTCTCTTATTTATTTTATATAATTTTTATGTGATAAAATCTGAGAGAGATAGAGGAAGATGGAGTGGGGATTTGTGCTCCAAGGTGTTGGGGCATAATAATCTTTTTGGACATGATCTGATCATGTCCTGATGAGAGAAGAAGAAGAGAAGAAGGTCTTCTTTTAGGATTTCTTTGAAAACCCTTCTTCTCCATATTATGTGAGATTTTTCTATGAGAAAAATCAGTAAGTGTAAGATCTGGAAACATGAGAAAAGTCTAAGGGAGAAGGTTTTCCCTTGTCCTAGCATAAAGATGTTTTCAGGACATCAATCGTTGTTGTCCTAAAAGAGAAGATTTGTCTTCTCTTAGGATCTTTTCTAATGTATTTTATTTTTGATTTATGAGAGATCCAAAGATTGAATTTATTCCTTATTCTTTCTCTTATTGTTCATCTCTTGGAGTGTCTAAGAGATCCAAAGAATAAATTTTAGATTAACCATCCGTAGGGATCTGCATGAAGCTAGCATTTCAAGTAGATTTTCATTCGACAAACCTTCGATTTTGTTGCAGCCTTATGTGAACTTTTTGTAGAGATCAGACACATGTGCAACTCCAAAGAAAATAATGAGAATCAACCACAAAGTTTTAAACCCGCATGAAGGTAAGAGATCTGATATCTTCTCTCACTTAGATGCGATCTAGGGTTTAGATCTAGAACTATTCTAGTTCTAGGATATTGATTTGATCAATATCAAAATATTTATTTTCTGATTTAAGAATGCATCATGACATGTTATAGGTCCTAGATGTAGGGTTTAGTAATTAGATTATATATATTTGTAGATTAAATAGTTTAATTTACAACTTTCGCTGGGTTATATTTTAAAAAAGTTTTGAAATTCATACATAAAATCCTACATATTTTCCATCACATGTAGCACCTAGCTTTATTATCATCATCCAACAACTTTTGATGAGATGCTCTCTGATCCACGGTCGAACATGCTGGTAATGTGGGGGGGTCCTGGTCCAATATATAGGTTAGCTTTTTCAAACTCAAAATAATTTTGAAGTTTCTTAGCCAATTCTTATAATTCGGTCTGATCAGTTTGTGGGTATTTAAGATTTGGGCTTGGGGTTTAGACGTAGACATTTTCTTGTAGAGAGTCAAAGTTTCTAGTTAGACTTGTAATTTGACTTGATCAATCTATTTAGGAGTTTCATTTTTAAATAAATTAGGCTCCCACTATTTTCTTGGATCCCTATACTTTCTGGATAGAGATGCAAAAATCTCTACGATCATTGATTTCTAGTGGATGGTGCGGTCCCATCGACTATCTCACCATCTCACCTAACAGTTATTGGTGATGGATCAACCGATGAGTGGACAACTCTTATCCAATATTTCTCTAAATATGGTGCACCCAAATTTGGTCTCTAATTTATGAAGCTCATCGTGCCTGGAATATTGCTCCACTCCTTAGTTAAGTTAGACCCATTATTTGCATGAATTGAATTTCTGATTGGGTCCCTTATCATATTCGAAATATTGAGTCCAACCCTTCCTCCAACCCGTAGCATTTTATGCCTAATAGACATGGTTGTATCTTTTTGGTGCAACTAAACTATTGTAACTAGTTGAGAATAATCAACCTTAGGAAGGGCCCGTATATGGAAGACCTATGACTTAATATTTTCTTAGAAAGATTTGATTTAGGTCTCTTATACATGACTTGACTTAGTCATAATGATTATGACTAATCTAGTGGTATAGGTTAGCTCGAATCATAAGCCACCTCAAACCAAAATTGGATCAACCCAATTGGCCATGTAAGTGAGATTAGTGGGAAGAATATGCCATTAGCTTATTATGAATGCATTCAGGTTGAGTAGCTTTTAATTAAAGATCACTGGTCAATCTGCCAAACTTATCTTAGACATTGATTCATCTGATCAGAATTGATCGGGTTAGCCTACAATCCAAGCTTGAATCACGAAGCCAAATTAGGTCTTAACTTGATCGATCATATGTGACTGTGAGCTGACCTTGACCTAGACTTAATCCTATTAGGCTAGTCAAATCTAAGCACTCTTGATCCTGCCTAATCAACTTTTGATTCGGTTTTATCAACTGCTAGACCTAATTAAGCTACCCACACCCAAACCCATGATTTATGAAGGTGTCTTAGATCTAAAAATTTATAATTTTTAGATCTAATTAACTTTATAAATTTAATTCTTAATTAAGTTCAAGGGTTCAAAAATAAAATATATATAAAAAATTCTAGGATTTTAGGATCTAAGATTTTGCAAAAAAGTAAATTTTGATTTTTGATTAAGGACAAACATGCAGTACCCCTACATGCCATAAGAGCACCCCATCGAATGAGAAGAAAGGGCCTTTAAATCCTTTTTGCTCTTATGATCGGACGGTCAAGGAGAATGTCTTAATCAAAAATAGGAATTGTACTACAAAACTATTAGATCTAAAGCATATAACTATTACATGATTTAAGATCTAATCTATACATATTTTGCATACATCTTATGTATCAAATTTAATATTTAAATTTATATTTTAGATCTGATTACATCTGATGTAATAACTAAAAATAAAATTTTATATAATCTCATCATAAAAGTTTTTAATCTAGACTACTTATGGCATAGATCTATGAAACTAGTCTAGACATGTATTGCATATATCATACATATAAAATTTTTAAATACATCTCATGCTTTCAGATCTAATTATATCATATATAATATTTGAAACTTAACTAATCAAATCATATAATCTTCAAAAAATTAAATAAATATTTCATAAAAATTTTGATCTAGACTATAACATTAAATTATAGATCTAGTCTAAACGTGCGCTGCCTATATTATATATGTCAAAATATTAAATTAGATCTTATATTTTATATTTGATTACATCTAATGTAACATCTAAAACTTAAATGATCAAATCATAAAAATTAAATTAGATCTAATCTAAAATATATTTGAAAACTATCATGATATAGAACTACAGATCTAGACTAGAACATGCATTATATATATCAAATATATATTAATTTAAAACATATAATTTTGATTTCAGATCTGATTACATCCCATGTAACATCTAAAAATTAAATAATTATATTATAAAAAAAATAATTTTAGATCAAAACTAAAGATAGATCTAGAATCGACAACTTGGTCCTGATACCAGTTGAAGGAAAAAACTAGTTTTTTCTGCCATAGGATCCATTTGATCGGATCAGATTTGTTAAAAATATTTTATTTTTTTTTATAATTTTGATCATATCTAAGAGTTCTCAGATTTGATTAGATTGATCTAAAATTAGAAGTAAAAATAAATTAAAAATAGTAATATCTGATATCACTTGATTGGGTGAACAGTTCATCCTACAATGATGATCTATTGTCATTGAGGTTCTGACTTTAGCTGCGCATGCATCCAGGCTCTACCAAAGTCTACTTGGGTTAGATCTGGATGTCGTCTCCTACTAGATCTGATCTCCAAAGATTAGATCTAAAGTCGTTCCATAGAGCCTTTGAACTGATCTTCAAGGGCAGCACCTTCGTCTCTCGATCTGAGAACTAGTCGCACAGCCTTTGCAGGATCAGGGACCAACAATTGATCTCTAATTTTCATCCAACTTCTTGGGCATGGAGAAGAAAAAGAGATTTGGAATATAAGGCATGAAGATGGAGATTTTGGCAGGGCTTCATTGCATAGTGTTGGAAAATGTGTTTCAAAGTTAATCATCAGCCTATTGACGGTTGAGCTATCTTATAATTATAATTAATTTATTAATAAATAAAATAAATATTTTGATATTTTCATCATAAAGTTTATATCTTCTAATAAACTTCATTATTATGATGAAGTCATCAGGACTATTTAGTTTTGATAAAGAAAAAATTTATCGATTAGTCCTGAAATTGTTCACGATCAAATGATACGCTGTTAATTAGGACGATAGCGTTTATCGAGCATAGGTCATTGTATGCTATATAGGTTGGTTGTCCTTTTAACCAAAGAGTGTGGAGACACTGGTATGGCATACAAGTGAGATGTAAGGATAGATCATCATGGAACGTGACCAACATCAGAGTATTCTGCTGTCAAAAATTGCTCTGATAGGATATAAGTATAAATGTCCCTTAGATCTGAGATCACCATAGTGGCTTGCAAGCAACTCACTGTATTTTGATACTGGACTAACTAAATTTTTAATTTAGTAATGAAAGATTTCTAAGCACAGTCAAGTACTTGTAAAGTCGGTGAGTGATCAAGATGGGATTGACCACTCTAAGAGTTGGAGAAGATGCATCACTATATTTCAATATAGCAAAATCTTGGATAAAGTAATCCACGAGATGAATTTAATTAGTATTTTGAGATACAATGTGGATGATCTAATTGGGGTTGGTAGTTAAACTCTGAGGTGTTCTATGAGTATTTTGGTTAAGGAGATGAATTATATGAAAACTATATCCACATGGGTTCTAAGGATGTTGTTCTACTTATTCAATCTATCTAGCCATCGGGTATCATTGCTAGATGGTCATTCTAATTGGTATAAAAATTTATTTTTATGCTATCAACTTAAGTTTGAATCTATAGAGTCATACATATAAGAGTTCTCAATCTGATCGGATGGTTGATCGATGATTAAGAATCATTCTTAGATCAAACAATCAATACGATTGATGTTTGACCTAGTGCAAGTATTATAGGAGGATCGATTAGTAATTAGATTGCTAATTGCCTTAATTTGATTAAGCCAGAGGATTGAGATTAAGTTGAATTAAATATAATTTAATTAAATTTAGTTTATGCTTGATTGGATCAAGTTCAATTGGTTTATTGAATGAGCCAATTGCAAGAAAGAACGAGTCCTACTTCAATTAGGACTTGTATCAACCCAATCTCTAATTTGATTAGAAATTAAATTAGAATTAAATCTAATTTAATCTAATTTAATTAGATTATTAGTTATACTAAGATCTATTCTAATTAGGTATAATTAATTTTGATTTAATTTGGTTCATAGATCACTTGGATCAAGTCAAATTAGGAGTCCTAGTATGACTAGGACTACCTAACCTTGCGCCACATTTTTCTCACACCCCCCATGCCACTTCTTTTGGTTTTTGTATGAAAATTCTCCATGCCTCAGGCTCTTCACGCATGCCTCACTCTCTCCCTTCCTTCTTATATGGCAATTTGTTAAGGACCAAGTCAAATGAGGAAGTTTGAATTTGATTTCAAATTCTATGGGATAGAATTTTAAGAAACCAAATAACCTCCTTCCTTTGTGCTGCCAACTCTCTATTTTTTCTCTATTTTTTATGATGAAAAGAAGAAATTTTTGTTTACCATACCCAACTGGTCCATGCCTAAAAAGGAGGAGACGCCCAAGAGTTGGATGCCCCAAGTGTTGCCCTATTTGGACAACCCTTGTCTAGGTATTTGACCTAGACAAGGATTTTTACCTATCTCTTTATAAAAAGGGTCTTTGGGCTTGATTTTTTCAAAGATTCTAGAGCTTAGAGAGAGGCCATTGGGTGTTGGAAGAGTTGGGAGAGAAAGACTTAGGGTGTGGGTTTTGTAAAGACACCAATCAAGGTGTCTAGGTGAGCGAACAAAGAAGAAGAAAGGTTCTTCTTCTAGGGTTTTCTTTTGATCTCTTCCTCCATTTTTTTTATGAGTGTTTTAGAGGTATCTCAGCTTCATAAAGATTCTTCCTCAACTTTTAAAAAATAGATAGTCCATGTTTTGAAGAAGAAAGATCCAGATCGATTGTTGAAGAAGGATCAGTATAGTACTAGTATACTGTGCTGATTTTCAGGCATTGGACTTCTGATCAGCGATCGAGGGTTTGTGTGGATAACCTGTAGAGGCTAGATGCATGTACGGCTTGGAGAAATAACCTCAGGCATAGATCAGCAAGTTAAGAAACTCGACTTGCAAAGGTAAGGGTAATATGATCTCCTTATTACTTACCTGGATTTGATCTAGTGTAGATTTATGTTAATACGATCAACATGTTTTCTTCTAATATTTTAAGTTTTGATTTAATGGCATGCTTAGATCATATAATAAGATCCTAGATCTAAAAGTTTTTTTTTTATATTTTTATGAATTAATATGATTAATTCATGTCTTCTGTTGCATAG
Organism: Cocos nucifera; assembly: GCA_006176705.1. Classification (NCBI taxonomy): domain Eukaryota; kingdom Viridiplantae; phylum Streptophyta; class Magnoliopsida; order Arecales; family Arecaceae; genus Cocos; species Cocos nucifera. Next base: position 137,993 of record QRFJ01003249.1, read on the forward strand.
ATTTAAAAAAGTTTCAAAATCTAACCCTGAATTCCTAGATCCATTTCCTTCAATTGGTATCAGAGCCATGTTACTTTATTACATGATTTTATGCATGTTTAGATTATTTTTTAGATTTGATCTAATTTATAATTTTATGTTTAAATCTAAAATTAAAAAAAAAAATATTAGCTCATACGAACTGATTATAAGCTTGTCCTGCTGTATGGTTTACCCCTTATAGTAGAGAGGTTGTTCTAGTTCATGTAGATCTTATATAAATCATAAATTTATTAGATATGATCTAGATTAATTTATAATTTATTAGATTTAAATTTATTTAAATATAAAAATAAATATTTTAGATTGCATGGACTGATTATAAGATTGTCCTGCTGTAAGGTTTATCCTTACAATGAAGAGGTTGTCCTACTACATGCTGATCTAAAATTCTGATCATAAAATTTTAGATTAAATCTAAAAAATTTTATGATTTGATAAAAAATATTTTAATCTAATTTTTATCATCATAAATATGTTAGATTTGATCTAAAATAATTTATGATTGATTAAAATTAAAATAGTTTCAATTACATAAATATGTTTAGATTAGATCTAAAGTAATTTTATATTTATTTTATTTGCGTATTGACTATGAATCAAACATACAACTAATTGGTAGAACCATAGTATAAAATATTTTATAAATATAAAAATTATTTTTAAAATACCAAACCCCAACCCTCATCCCAAAATTTAATTAAGAATTAAGAGTTATTTTGATTAGGATCTAGGATTGTGAATTGAAGATTCTAAGACACAAATCATAACATTTGGGTTAATGGATTAGTAGAAATTATATCCATTAATTAGGTTAGACCTAAGGTTAGATTAAAGAATGGACTTAATTAGAGAATTTAACTAAATCTAATCAATAGTTATTTTAGATTAGATCAAGGATTCTCTAGATCAATTATAATAGTTGTAGTTGGTCAAGTTCATATCTTTAATGAAAATCAAAATAGACTTGATTCTTGGGTACGCGATCTACACTATAACAAAACATATCTTTTGCAATGGATTTATTTACAACAAAAAAAATTCATTGCAAATAAGCTTATTAGTGATGAAAAAAATTTCATTGCAAAAAAAAATATTATTTACAATGAAAAAATTTTTCCATCATAACTAATCACTAATTTATGATGAAAAAATTTTCATCACAAATGATTGATTATTTATAATAAAAAAATTTATCATTAATAAATACCATTAATAAATAATTTTTAAAAAATAAAAAGATGAAATATTAGTGATGAAAATTTTTTATCGTAAATAATAGATCATTAGTGATGGAAAAAAAAATTTGTTATTAATAAGCTATCATTAATAAATAATTTTTAAAAATAAAAAGATGGAATATTGGTGACAAAAATTTTTCATTGCAAATAATAGATCATTAGCGATGAAAAAAAATTTTCATCGTAAATGATCAATTATTTACGATAGAAAATTTTAATCACTAATAAACTATCATTAATAAATAATTTTTAAAAAATAAAAAGATGAAATATTAGTGATGAAAACTTTTCATCATAAATAATAGATTATTAGTGATGGAAAAAAATTTTCATCATAAATGATGATTATTTACAATAAAAAATTTTCATCGCTAATAAGCTATCATTAATAAATAATTTTATAAAAATAAAAAGATAGAATATTAGCGATGGATACTTTTCGTATAAATAATAGATCATTAGTGATGGAAAAAAAATTTATCGCAAATGATCAATTATTTGTAATAAAAAATTTTCATCACCAATAAGCTAGCATTAATAAATAATTTTTAAAAAATAAAAAAAATTAAATTATTAGCAATGAAAATTTTTTGTTATAAATAATAGATCATTAGTGATGGAAAAAGATTCCATCATAAATGATGATTATTTACGATGAAAAATTTCAGTCGCTAATAAGTTATCATTAATAAATAAATTTAAAAAAATAAAAAGATGAAATATTAGTGATGAAAACTTTTTGTCATAAATAATAGATCATTAGCGATGGAAAAAAATTTCCATCATAAATGATCAATTATTTGTAATGAAAAATTTTCATCGATAATAAGTTATCATTAATAAATAATTTTTAAAAAATAAAAAAAGATAGATTATTAACGATAAAAACTTTCCATCGCAAATAATAGATCATTAGCGATGAAAAAAAATTCTATCATAAATGATCGATTATTTATGATGAAAAATTTTCATTGCTAATAAGCTACTATTAATAAATAATTTTTGAAAAATAAAAATATGAATTAATACTCATTCATTTGCGATAGAAAGTTTCCATCGCTAATACACCATTAGGTCGAGCAAAGTTTTAAATTAAAGAAAATATGGACTACTTTAAAAATAAAAAAGAGCAAAAATACGCCATGCATGGCCGATGCGATGGGGTCGAGGAGTTCGAGCGCGTCCACTATTAGCTCGCCTGCAAGCAAAAGAAGCATATTTTTTTATAATTTTTAAAAATAATATTCTTTTAAAAAATTTTATTTTTTTTAAATATTATATAATTTTATAATTTAAAATTCATCTTCATCATTTATTATTTAAATAGTTATTATGCAAGCATCGTCACAAAATATCATCTCGATCTGGTAGCTCTAGCTATGCAGATTGATAAAATTTGATTTCGATGGTCACAAATAACTGTATGATGATCTGATAGATAAAAATCACTGATGGATCTGAAAATTTATAACGATGATCTCTATAATATTTATAGTATATTATCAATATTTTACTTCAATCAAATATAATTATGATAGTCAATTTAGCATGGGATGATTTGAATCGTTAAATAAAAAATGAGGGATCAAAAGGCCAAATGACGTCTGATTATAAGATAATTTTTTGACAAATAATCTTTGCTACTATTTTAATTATCTGTATAATGATGATTGTAAAATCTAAACTCCATATATATGAATCATCTATGTTAAGTATATTTTACAAAAGCGTAAGTATAATTGCTTAAAAACTTTAAGAATGTGCATCAGGAGACGTGTAGTTTTATATAGTTTATACATACGTGATTTGCTTTTTATGATCACCATCATAGAAATGATCAAACTATTAGCAAAAATTATTTATCTAAAAAGATAATCTAATAAACACATGCCAATTAGTGTTTTAATTACTTATTTTTTATTTAACGGTCCAAATCATCCCGTGTTAAATTGACTATGATCATTATATCCGATTGAATTAAAATTTTGCTAGTGCACTACAAATGTCACAAAAATTATCATTGCAAATTTTCAAACTGATCGATAATTTCTATCTATCAGATCATTATACGGTTATTTATGACCATCGAAATCAAATTTTTTCAATCTACATAGCTAAAGCTACCTGATCAAGATGATATTTTGTGACGATGCTTGTATGATAATTACTTAAATAATGAATAGTGAAGATGGACTTTAAAATTTAAAATTATATAATATTTAAAAAAATAAAAATTTTAATTTTAAAAGAATACTAATTTTTTTAAATTTTAAAAAATATTAATTTTCTTACAGGCTAGCTAATAGTGGATGCGCTTGCACCCCTCAACCCCATCGCATTGGCCATGCACGATGCATTTTTACCTTTTTTTGATTTTTAAAATAGTCCATATTTTTTTAATTTAAAATTTTGATTGAAGTATTTACGATAGATTATTAGCGATGGGATTTTTTCATCATAAAAAATTTAATTATTTATGACAAAAATATATTTTCATCATAAATAATTAATTTTTTATGATAAAAAATATTTTTTATTATAAATAATTATTATTTATGATGAAAATATTATGTGACAAATACTTAGAGTTTTTTATGATTTATTATCGATAGATTAATAGTGATAAAATTTTTTATGAGGGAAAATATCATCATAAATAATTAATTATTAGTGATAAAAATTTGGTTCCATTGTAAATAACTTATTTTATTATTTTTTAGAGAGAAAAAAATTTAGTAAAATATTTGATGGAAATTATTAGCGACGAAAGTATTTATGATGAAAAATTTCATCGTAAATAACTAATATTAGCGACAAAACTATTTGTTCCATCACCAATAAGATTATTAGCGATGAAAATTACATCGCAAATATTTCGTTGTTAAAACCCTTTAAATATTTGCTCCCCACTCCCATGAAACCCACTCTCTCTCAGTTCGAAACCCTCTCCTCTCCTCTCTCTCCCCCCCTCCTCCTTGGCTTCCACCAGCTGGCGATTGCATTTCTCACTATCGCTCCCATTGCCACCGCCATTGCAATCACCATTATCGCTGTCGTTGCCGATGCCATTGCCGCCACCACTGTGCTTTAATCGATCGAAGGTTACTTAATTCGATTTCGATGGGCCGTGGGTTAGATTTTTTTATTTTTAATTTGCTCTTTCGATCTGGGAGCCACATGTGTTGTTGTGCAATGGCCGGTGGTGGGCGATGGGGAGTAAAGGGTCGGTGCTAGCTGCAGGCTGTGTGTGGTAGTTGATAGGCCTGGTGATGCCGCTAATGGTGGGAGGTGGAGGGTCAGTGCCGTAGGGGCTGGGGGGTTGCCGGGGGTGGGGCACCGAGGGATGATGGTGACGGGATGGGTGGTATGAGGTAGAGGAGGGTGCATGGGGCATGGAGGGGCGATAAGCAAGTGTTCTAGATGTTTGCTTTCAACTTAGTTTGGTGGTTATTTCAAAAGAATTTCTTTTTGTTAGTTTTTTGAAGTAACCATTTATGTGGTCTCTTGTATCAATGGTACACCACTGGATTTAATGTTTCAACACACACACACACATATATATTGGGTTGATGTTGGTTAATATTGGGTATGAATAGAACTGAAGCTCTATTTTTCTTCAGCTGATCTGAGATATCTAGCAAAGCAGTGACCGTTTCAAAATGAGAACATTATTCTGGATAATCTCTGAGTGATTTTTAACAACTTGATTCCATGTTGATAAGATTATATTCCTACAGCAATTGAATCCCTTGGTGCATTATTGGCATGTTGCAAACCCTATGAAGGAGAGTTGTCCTCTATGAAAGCTTGGTGGCATGTTCTCAAGAGTATAGAGATAAAGAAAGTTGCTTTCTTAGAATTTAAGATAGCATTTGGTGATCCAAATGAAAACCATGATGATCTAAGATCATTGATGATCCAAATCTTGTAGTGATATGATCATCAGTGATTTTGATAGGTTATGGTTTAGTGATTAAAGATCTTCAGATATCCATGGGTAATCTATTCATAGATCATATAATACCAAAACTATCTATAATATATTTTATAAAAATATATTTATTAACTATATAAATATATTATAAATAAAATATTATTATATTTATTAATATATTAATAATTAATAGATTATATAAAAATATATTTATTAGTCCTATAAATTATTAATCCTATAAAAGCATATTAATTAATATTATAGAATTAATATTTTTATTTATACTTATAATATATTATTTGTTAATATGAGTATTTATTTTGATTAAAAAATAAGATAAATAGAAGTAATATATTAAATATTTAGTAATATGAGTACCGACATATATTAAAAATAACTTCATATTTTATTAATTTATTAATATGAGTATCGACATCATATTTATTGCCACTAGTATGCTATAGTGCACGACCATGGAATGGAGGCAGTACGATAGCGGCCATATGACAGCATCACTATGGAGAACTAGGCTATCATATGCTACATGTATGAGGATGCAGCATCTTAAGTAACCTTTTTATTTAAAATTTAATAATTAAATATTATTTATTTTTAAATTTAGTTAGTTACTGACAAATTTGAATGTTAACTATGCAGGATTGATGTGCCAAAAATGTCGCAAATCGGGCGAGATAGATAGTCTCGCATTGTGGGGGTTCAAGGCCATTCATTCACCATATGGAGCAGATGGTAAGTAATTTCTATTTATTATATATTAACTCTTTAACTATTTAAAATTTTTTATTAATTAATCTCAAATTATAGAGAGATGTAGAGGGTGGTGAGCTTTCTAGTAGGATCGAGATCTACCAGCGAACACATCAGTGATGGTCAGAGGGCTGGATGATCGGAGGCTAGGAGCTTTATGTAAGCTTTTTCAACTATTTTTTTATTTATATTTTGATTTTCAGTATAAACTTAGAATAGCTATAAATTTAATTTTTAGGATCGTATGGTAGACATTAGATCCCAACCTACCTCAGAGAGCTCGACCACACCCATAGATGATGAGATCTATGATCGGGTGCTGGGTACGAGATCCTATTATGTTAGGAGACTAGGACTGCCATCTTTACATCCATCTAGGACTGACATCCATGTTGCCTGTGATGTTTGGCTGGTAGAGATACAAAAATAGGCTACTTAGGATCGACAGCAGGCTGCTGAGTTGACTGAATGCATCGATGAGTACCAGCTATTTCAGATGCAGATGATAGAGTGGATGGCACAGATGGAGCAGATGATGCACATGATGAGGCAACAGCAGGCCGGTCCGAGCTTCTCTAAGCACTCTCCTCCTTCTTCGGCCCATTCTCCTTCTCCAGATATTGTCGATGCTTGATGGCCGAGCCTATTTTTGTATATTTTTATTTTTATTTTAGATATTTTATATTTACAAAAAATACTTTCTATAATTATATTTTTATATAATGAAATAAAATTTATTTATGGATATGAATCAAATGATGAAATTTATTTATGGATGAAATGATAAAATTTATTTATGAATTTCTTATTTTTTATAAAATTATAATAATTAATATAAAAAATATTTTTTTATAATTTTTAAAAATTTAATTTGTAATAAAATTATTTATGATAGATATTTTTTCATCATAAATAAATAATTATCTATGATGGAAATAATCCATCGTAGATAATCGATTATCTACGATGGAAATTTTCTATCATAAATAATAAATTATCTACGATGGAAATAATCCATCATAAATATTACTTATTTGTGATGGATTATTTTATCGAGAAAAATGTTATTGGTGCTGAAAAATAAAAAATTTTCATTGCAAATAATTTCATCATAGATTATTAGCGACGAAAATCACATTTTTGTCACTAATTTTTATGTATGACCATATTTTTTGCAATGAACTATTAGCATCGGATATTCTATCATTAGTAATTATTAGCAATAAAAATTTATTATTTATGATGAAATTTTTGCATTGCAAAATATCTATTTTGTTGTAGTGCTAGCATGAATTGTTAGGTTGATCCAATCAAAATTAATTAATCAGTTAGTATCTAAGGTAAGTCTGGTAATCTAGATTAGTGATTTTTAATTAGCAACCCACTTACCTGGCTATTTCTGATGGTGTCTAAGGCAAGCTTTGGCAGACACTCCCATCGACCTCGTTTATCTGGCCTTCTTGGTGAAATTATATTTTGATCAGATCACTTGATAATTCGAGTTGATCCCATGCCAGCTAGGTAAGTCAGTATGACTGATTTAGGTGCTCCTAGATTAGCCTTATAATGGTCTTCCTTAATTTGACTTAGTGAAGCCAGTGGGAGGATCATAACAAGCTGGTTGATTGGATCTTCTTCCTTCTTTAAATCAAATTAATTAAATCCTCTAAAATTATTAGGTTCTTAAAAATAAAATAGTTATGGTGATAACTAGATCATAGCCTCTCATTAAGATGGATGATAATGGGTATAGTACTTTGGGTGGACATTGGAGGCACCTTATGCCTGGTGTTCATCAAGATATTGGAATTATCATTCATCATATGATGATTAGGTTGCACTCTCTGAATGGTAATTAGGTTAGCCAGAGTTTTTCTCGGGCCTGGTAATTGTTTGTTTGATGCACCGAACTAAATCATATTAATGGTTGGACCTAATCGAAACTTTCAGTGGAGGCCCTAGCCTATTGAAAAGATAACTCGGGCAAAACTTAATACTAGAAATTATTTAAAAAAATAATTGATTAAAAACTTACCCATAGATGCATATGGGTTAGTTAGAGCTTTCTTCGAGTTCGTATGCAGTCTGTATGGATTCTAGTATCCACTAAGAAATTAAGGTAATTCCTCAAATTGGAGGTAGAGGCTACCAATTTGAATAAAATAGTAAAAGAATCTTTTGATTAAAGTCCAAATCTTTAGGTTTGATAAATTATTTACTAATTCAGTTTTTGGTTCTCCTTTGTGCAGTTAAGGTTAAACCCTAGTTGCTCCATTCACTATAAGGCAGTGATATACTCATGGGACCCAACTTTGATAACAAGTATGGAAAGTTGAACATTGTTCAGTAGCATGAAGAGGTTTGTGCTAGGACTTCCATGCTTAGTCCAAACAAAAGGTCTAAGACTAACCTAGATCAGGTAGAGTTTTTCTATCGTAAGAAGCAGGGATGCTGGAAGAGGAACTGTCCTCAGCACCTTACTTCCTATGATCCTAATAGGCTAAACAAGAGAAAAGAGCAAGGAGTTGCTGATCAAGGATGTTATATGATAACACCTTGTAATTTCTCTATTTATGATACTACTACCTGGGTGTTGGATATCGAAAGTCCAATTTATATTTATAATTCATTATAAGGACTTTAAGTTAGTAGAATATTTAAAAATAACAAGCGATTTTTGAATGTTGGAGATGGAAGATCTATTCCAGTTCTAGCTATGAAAAGAGTTCAGCTTATTTTCAATGATAATATCATTTTTTTAGATGAATATCATTATTATCCTTCTTTTTTGATGAATATAATCTCTGTTGGTCTTTTGGCCAAAGATGATTATTATTTGTTAATAAAGGAAGACTATTGTGATATCATTATGAATGATGTTATGAAAAAGCAAGGACAACAAAAAAATAGGATCTACATTTTATCATAGCCTATGAGTGTAATGTACACTTCTAAAAAATACCTTAGATTAGATAATGTCTCTGATATCTACCTATGGCACTGTAGGCTAGGTCACATTAAAAAGAATAGGATAAATAGGTTGACTTAAGAGAGAATCCTTGAAGTCAGTGATTGTGAATCACTTCCAACCTATGAGTCCTATCTTCTTGAAAAAATGATCAAGTCATCTTTTATTGGAAAAGGTGAAACTGCCACTGAGCTCTTAGGTCTAGTACATACTGATGTATGTGAATCTATGAGCACAAGTGCTAGAGGTGGATATTTCTACTTTATCATTTTCATGGATGATCTATCCAGATATGGATATGTCTATCTGATGAAATATAAGTTAGATTCATTTGAAATATTTAAATGATTTTGAAATGAAGTAGAAAAATAAATTGGAAAAGATATTAAAATTCTACAATCAAATCGAGGAGGTGAATACCTATCCAGTGAGTTCTTGACATATCAAGGAGAGAATGAAATTCTCTCATAATGGACTCCTCCAGGGACACCACAGCATAATGGTGTATCTAAAAGAAGGAATCAGACTCTATTAGACATGGTTCGATCCATGATGGGGTTTGCTAGTCTGCCTGTTTTATTTTAGGGTTATGCTCTTGAGACTGCATGTTTTATATTGAACAATGTACCAAATGAATCTGTTGCAAAGACTCTATATGAGATGTAGACTAGATGTAGGCCTACATTCTCTCACCTTCGAGTTTGGGGTTATCCAGCCTATATCAAATGTTTGCAAATAAATAAACTTGGATCCCGATCTGATATGTATTTATAGGGTACCTAAGAAAATTAGGGGTTACTATTTCTTCCATGCTAAAGAACAAAAGGTGTTCGTCAGCAATAGGACAATCTTACTAGAAAAAAAATTTCTTGATGAAGGAACTATTGCCTCTAAAGTTGAACTTGAGGAAGTTCAATAGATAGGAAAACCAACACCAATAGCTGAACCTAAATCAGATTTGATTAGATCAAATCCAAAGCCCAATGTACCTATACTATTAAGGCAATCTAGTAGAGTACCGCGTCAGTCGGATAGATGCTATGGTTTCTTGGTTCGAGATGATGATCCTATCAAACTTGATGAGAATAATGAGAATTTGATTATTAAAAATGTATCCTAAAGCCAATCATCTAGGTTATAGATGGTTGAGCTAAATATAATTATACTTAAATTTTAAATAAATAAAATTATTATTTTGGCATCTCATCACTCTTGTGCATCTTCCTATAATGAACTCTTTTGTGATGAAGTCCTAAGGACTATTTACACTCAACAAAGAAGGATTTATCATTTAGTCATTAAACTAGTTTACGACCAAATAATTCATTGTTATCTCGGATGATAATGTATTAAGTGTAAATCATTGTGTGCCATAAGTATTGGTTATCCTCTTAATGAAGAAGTATGGAGATATTGTTATGGCATGTAGGTAAAGTATAGGGATACATTTCATTGAACGTGATGTAACTATGGAGCTCTCTACTATTAAGAGTTGCTCATGAAGGATATGGATACAAATGTCTCTTAAACTTGAGATCACTATGGTGACTTACAAGCAACTCATTGCACTTAGGTATCGAACTACCTGAATTTTTAATTCAATGATGGAAGGCTACTGGGTGCAGTCAAGTACTTATGAAGTTGGTGCGTGAGTCAAGATGGGATTGACCCTTCCAAATATTGGAGCAAGAGCATCACTATATTTCAATTTAACAAACCCTCGGTCAGGGTGGTCCATGTGATGGATACTGAATTTTGAAATACAATATGGATGAATTTTAGGATTGGCAGTAAATCCTAGATTGTCCTTTGAGCATCGAGGTCAAGGAGATGAATTATAAGGTAACCATATGCCACAGGTTCGTCATTATCGCATTACGACTTTTTAACCTATTCGGACGTCGGATACCATTGCTAGATGGTCACATTGATTGGTACAAAAAATTAGTTCCTATGTTGCCAACTTAGAATTCAAACCTTTGGGGTCACACACAATAGGAGTTCCTACCTGATCTGATGGCTGACCAAGAATCCTAATGGTCTGGGACTTGTGGTCAAGAGTCCCACTGGACTGGGACTCTATGATTAGGAGTCCCACTAGATTGGGACTTAGAGTTATACTTATCTGAGACTCTCTAATCAAGAGTTCCACTAGTCTGAGACTCTATGATCATGAGTTTCATTCGTTTGGAATATCGAGTTCAAGAGTCTTACTAGTTTGGGACTTTTTAAGAGTTTCATGTTGATGGGACTCTATTGCCCAGACATTCATCTGATTGAAACTCTATATTTTTAGAGGATTAATGAGCAGTTTGATTACTGATTAACTCAATTTGATTGAAAAATAAAGAATTTGATCAAGTTTGATTGAATTTGATTCGATTGGATTTGACATAATCAGATCATGAGATGATCTAATCGCTATGGAAGATTAGACCCTAATTTGATCAGGAGTTGGTTCTAATTAATTTCTAATTTGATCAAAATTTTATTAGATTGGGTTAAGTCTAATTTGGTTAGGTTTGACTTAGTCTAATTGGGTTTATATTAATTGATTTAGTGGAAACCAATTTGGACCAAGTTAAATGAGATTTGAATTCAAACTCTCCCATGCACCTACCATTTTTAACTTTTTCATGCCCCATCTACATTTACATGAGAGTTTCTCACATCCTAAAAAAAGTGTGCCTCCCCTCTTTTCTCCTTTTGTCTTGGTCCAAGTGTTGGATCGGTTCAAATACAATTGAATTTTGAATTCAATTGATGGTTGTTTGGTTGAAACAACCTAATCTTCTCATCCTTATCTCTTCTCCATGCCCTCCTCCTTTTGTTGCACTTTTTCATGAATAATTTTTTAGAGTGGGGAAGCAAAAGGAGAGTCCTTCTGCTTGTCACCCACTTTGGTGGGCGCTGGAAGTGGATATGGTTTCCATTTGAATTTTGAATTCAAATGGAAACCACTTAACCGCTCCATGTATTTTTGCCACCGGATCACCCATTTTTAAATGGAATTTTTTCCTAGCATGCATGGGAGAGCATGAGATATCTAAAAGGGGTGCAAGAGGTTTGAGGGAAAAACCTAAGAGGGGCACTAGTCTGGGCGTGGAGAAGTCCAGAGAAGGAGAAAGTCTTTCATGCGCCTACATTCCACTCACATGCCACTTCCTTAATTTTTCCTTTTCTTGTTGCCCATCTAAAAAATATTTTACAGTGGGTGTACAGCAAAGGGGGAGTCTCTCTACTCATAAAAATTTGTTTTATGGGAAAACTCCAAAGAGAGTGGGCGTGATAGGATTTCTGGGTGTTAGGATTTTTGGTGTGTGTAAAATCCTAGAGTTGGGACTCAGGGTTCGGATGGAGAGATTGAGTGCTGTGAGCATCAGATCACCACCAAATTGGAAACACCACTTCATCATCCTCTGAAGCACACGTTCTATTTTTTTGGAGTATCCAAAAGATCAAAAAGAAGATGATCGATTGGATCGATCGAGATCAGCCATCGAAGATCCTGATGAGGAGCTAGCACTCCGGTGGAGCTGGTTTGGACCAAGAGCTCTATGTGGACCAACCATATAGGCCAGATAAGTGTGCAGCTATAGTGTAACACTTGAGCATATTTCAGTGGATTCAGATCATAAAGATCAGCTACCCGCGCATATGTATCAAGTTCTGAACTTGAATCAGTCAGCAAATATGATTTGCTGATCGATCGCATTTAAATTCTAAATTACATATTAGCATGTCTAGATCCTGAGTAGGATTTTCTAATTTGATCAATGCATGTGTAGGTTAATTTTAGATTAATCTAATGCTTTTGCTATAATAATATTCAAAAAATGTTTTGAAAAGCATGCTAAAACTCTGCACGATTTCCTTCAAATGGTATCAGAGTCAGGTTTGCTTGACATGTTTTAATATGTCAAATAAAAGATTTAAATACTTTCATATATGATATGTTAGATCTAGATAACTCCATAATCGAGGATGAATGAGCCACCAAGCCATCTGGTTATAAGGGACAAGTATGGTTTAAAGGCCATCTCCTTTCATTCAGTGGGGATCCCTTATGGTGGTAGGGATGCCACCGTAAACTCATTCATTAAGATGAATAGTGAAAGAATTTTTATGATTGAAATTATTTCAATTAGATAGTTAAATATGAATGTGTTTATATTAGATCTAAAAGATAGATTCATGGTTTAATTTTCATTATGTTCTGTTATGAAACTAGTAATAGGATTGCTGTTTATGAAATGAGTTGACTCATTTATGAAATGAGTCAACCCATTTATGAATAGAAAATAAAAATCTTTCAAAATTTAAAAATTATTTTCAAAATGCCGAACCCCAATCCATCAGTCAAAAATTTAATTAAAAGAATTAAGTATTGTTTATAGGATCTAGAATTGTGAATTAAAGATCCTAAGACAAGATCATAAAACTATGGGTTAAAGGGTTAGATGAATTAGGTCCATTAATTGGGTTAGACCTAAGGTTAGTTAAAGAATGGATTAATCTAGAGTAATTGATCAAATCTAACCAAGTGTTGAATTAGATTAGGTCAAGGACACTCTTGACTCAACTTCAATAGTTATAGTTGGATGGGTCCATGTCTTTAACGAGACCAATATGGACTTGATTCATGGCTAAGTGGTCTAGTCCAAAATTATTAGGTTGATCAGATTAAACTTAATTAACTAGTTGGTGTCTAAGGTAAGTTTGACAGATAGGACCAGTGGTTTTTAATTAGGAGCTACTCGCACTGATTCAATTTTTGATGAGTTAATGACATATCTCTTCTACCGATCTCACTTACCTGGTCGACATAGTCGATTATGATTTGATTAGATCACTTGATGATTCAAGCGACCCATGTCACTAGGAATCAGTTTGACTGATTTCAATTAGTAAGATTGAATTAGGTGCCCATGGACTCAAATTAATCCTAGTTCTAACCTATTGACTTATTAAAGTCAGTGGGAGGATTTGACTTGATGAAGTCAGTGAGAGAAATTTGGTCTGTGTCCTTTCTATCCATAAATCACATGTAATCTAAATTTTCTAAATTATTAGATCCTTAAAATGATTAAGTTATGAGGATAACCGAGTCGTTGCCTCTCATTAAAGTAAATAATAATGAGTCCAATTTTTTGGATGGCCATTGGAGGTGCTTTACACCTGGTGTTTATCTGGATATTGAAATTACTATCCATCATATGATGATTAGGTCACACTCTCTTAATGGTGATCAGTTTAGCTAGAGCTTTCCTCAGGTCTGGTTATTATTGATTTGATGCACTGAAGTCAATCATGTTAATGGTTGGACGTAACCAGACTTTTTCAGTGGAGGCCATAGCTTACTAAATTGACTTCTCAGGCAAAACCTAATTACTAAAAAATATTTAAAAAAATAATTGATTGTGAACCTACCTATAGATGCATGTGGGTTAGCCAGAGCTTTTCTCGAGTCTGTCTATAGTCTATATGGATTTTAGTACCCACTAAGGAGTTAGTGTAATTTCTCGAATTGGAGATAGAGGCTACCAATTCGTTAAAAATGGTGGGAGAACCTTTAGACTAAAATCCAAGTCTTTAGGGTTAATTTATTCAAGTACTAATTAGATTTCATATTTTTCTTTTAGATAAATAGAATGGCTAAAGTAAATCCACTTCATTCATTATTGGACTATGGTAAGCATTTAGGACCTAAGAATAAGGAGTCTAGTGTTGACTCCAATCAGGCAGACTCAAAGAAAAATTATGCTCTTGACCTGAATAGGTTGAATAGGAGAAATCAGTAAATGATTGTTGGTCAAGAATATTATATGATAACACCTTGCAATTTCTCCATATGTGATACATCTATCTGGGTATTAGATACCGGGAGTTCGATTCATATATGTAATGAAGGAAAAATCCTGTTTCCCGGGTTAGGTTCGTTCATATCTGATTTGATCAAGAAAAATATTTTAAAAATTTTTCTTTTAGATTTAAATCAGATCTGATACTTTTTAGATCTGATTTGATGAATCTAACAAAATAAAATAAATTAAATTAAATCTAATTTAATTTATACCATGTTCTTGGGTAATCTTATTATCTTATGATGATCCTACTGATTTCTTAAGATTCTGGATGCAGCCACGCAATCGCTTGGCTTCTACCAGTATCCACTCAGATAGGATCTGGAGATCTTCTTCTTCTTAATCTTTTCTCCAAAGATCAAATCTAGATCTGATCTTGAAGATCTTCAAAATAATTTTTGAAGATCCGATGTCGTCTCTTGCAACAATACTACTTTCTTCCTTTCTTATCGCCTTTCTCTTACCTGGATCGCACCAAACATGAGCCCAAGGCCTCTTGGGCGTGGAGAGAAGAGAGAGGATTAGAGGTAGGTGTGGAAGAGAGGGGAGAGGGCCATGTGGTGTGGGTAAGGGGAGAACTCTCAAACCTAGGCATAGATAGGATTTATATAGATCCTACTATGCTATGCAGTGCCACATCATCCCAGCCAATCATTTCCCTACATGCAATCAGATTTAAATCTGATTGGTGGGATGACATTATCTGATCCAATCAGATGAGAGCCCCTCTCAAACATCCTTAGGTGGCACCAAGACTGGTCAAAGTAGAGTCTTTGGTGCCATCTTGTTTGATATCATGAAGCAACCTAGAGTTCCATCTGTATGGGACTCCAAGCGTTATTATCCTTGGGCACATGCCTCCCTAAGCATGCACCCCCTCCTTTCCTCTTTCTAGCAGAGGGACAAGAGATCAAATCTCTCTCTTATGAGTGCATGACATATGGGTAGATGTCTAAGTGTCAAAGGTCAACGTTTGACCAAAGTCAAAAGATAAGAATTAGCAGGTGATGGAAAATGATAGGTGTTGTCTCAAATTTATCTTATAAATTAAGATAATCCTTTTCTAACCTGGACAAGCTTCAGTTAGATTAAGTAAAGGTATCTGAGTTAGTCCAAATATATTTGGCGCAATCAAGACAACTTTTGATGATTATTGAAGGAGAACATTAGGCTCAATCGTGTGCTAGCACGATTTCCTTGAACCTAATTGAATCTAATTCAAATCAATTAAATTGGGTTAGTCCAATTGATGATATCCAGATCCAAACCCTTGTTTGTATGATCCAGTTAGTTCAATTCCGTATGGTAATGAGATATGTCGCGATCTCTATCATCGACATCATCGAAACACCTTCCGATGGATCAAAACTTTTTTGATTCAGACAACTAGAATGATCGATCATTCAAATCATTCTAATTGCTCTCAAAATCCACCAGTGACACTTAGCAGTATATGGTGGCAATCCATCAGAACTAAAAATAAACCTCTTAGTGCAGTTACCTGTGTGATTAAGTTTCTCTATCTTGAGCTTCGATCGGATTAGAGTTAAGGTGAACTCATCAAATCCTAATTTCCATCATATGAATTAATCATTCGATTCAAATCCAATGTGAAAATCTTAATAGAAACTCTTTCTATTATTTCACTCTGCCATGGTCATGGGCTTATGGATTTGATTCTCGTAATCATCATAGGGCTGCTCCTTATCTACCGAGGTAGATAGATTCCCTCTTGGTGCAATCCAATTCCTATAATGAATATGTTATAGCCAACATACACCTTAAGATTCCGAATGACTAGGAGATCGAGTCATGGTATAGTCAAACTATAACACCCTTAAGGTGAACTGCTGATGCACCTCAGATCAAAGAACCAGACACACCACTATAGCTTCGAGCTAGTCATCGACGAGAAGGTAGACTTCCTAATGACTACTCAAGGTGGTTACGCTCAGTGCCCTCGTTCTCTAACGAGTACTTGTACTCTTGCCCGATGTCTCTACACCATAGACTCAAGACTCATCTACTATAAAAAAGTGATTGTACACCAACCTTCCGGATCAATCACCATCCTCATGATGATCCTACAGTCAGGAGCATTTTATGAGTTAATAATGAAAATCCATATCTTAAATTTTCAACTCTTGAAAATAAGAATTATCATTGCCATTAATTCAAGGGATGTATCACAGACACTAAATACATATTATGATAGAAAATAATTCATTTTATTATTTATAGTTAAAATTATAATTTTATCCTTAGAAGTGTATAACAAGTGCCAGCCAATTCTGGCTTCTAGGGCACACATATCTAACAAACTCCCACTTGACCTAAAGCCAATTGGCTACAATTCTAAGTCCCATCTTCTTAAGGTGGGCTTCGATCTTTTGCTGGCCCAATGGCTTTGTAAGTAGGTCTGCTACATTGTCTGTGGAGTTGACTCTCTTGACCTCGATGTAACTTTTTTTGAGGTAATCACGAATGAGGTGGTATCGTCGCTCGATGTACTTAGATTTTTGGTAAGACCTCCACTCCTTAGCAAGGGCTATGGCACCATTATTGTCGTAGTATAGAGGAATGGTATCTGATGGCATCACTTCGATCTCTATGACAAACTTCTTGTACTAAAATGCCTTCTTCGCAGCTTCTGACATAGCGATGTACTCTGCTTTCATGGTGGAATCTACTATCACTATCTGCCTGGAACTCTTCCAACTAACGACACCACCATTACACAAACAGACTCCCAGATGTCGACTTTTGATCATCTACATCAGACATAAAATCCGAGTCTGTATATCCCTAGACATAGAGTTCTCCATTACCAAAAACCAACATATCCTTAGTTCTTTTTAAGTACTTAAGAATACATTTCATAGAAGTCCAGTGTTCTTTGTCTGGATTCGACTGATATCTGCTTGTGACACTCACAACATGAGCTATATCAAGTCGTGTACATAACATGGCATACATGAGGCTCCCTATTGCAGAAGCATAAGGGATCTTGCTCATGCGTTCTATTTCCTCAGGTGTGCTAGGGCACATCTTCTTGGAAAGATGAATACCATGTCTGAAGGGTATTAATCCCCTCTTGGAGTTTTCCATACTAAACCTCTTTAGTACTTCCTCTATGTACATCTTCTGTGAAAGTCCTAGCATCCTATTTGGTCTATCCCTATAGACCTTAATTCCTAGAATAAAGGATGCTTCACCTAGGTCTTTCATGGAGAATTTTTTGGACAACCACATTTTGACTATGTCAACATGGGAATATCATTCCCAATAAGGAGGATGTCATCCACGTACAATACGAGGAAGACAACAGCGCTCCCACTGACCTTTTTGAAGATACATGGTTCCTCTTCATTTTTGATGAAACCTAAACTTTTTGATCACATCATTAAAATAGAGTGTTCCAGCTCCGAGATGCTTGCTTAAGTCCATATATGGACCTTTGCAGCTTGCAATACCTTTGTGATCAGTATCACTGGATGTGAAACCTAGCGGCTGTTCCATATAGATATCTTCCTCAAGATATCCATTTAAGAATGCCATTTTTACGTCCATTTGCCATATTTCATAATCGAAATAGGCTGCAATAGCAAGCAATGTGCGGATGGATTTTAGCATAGCTACTGGCAAAAGGTATCCTGATAGTCAATGCCTTCGCATTGACTATAACCTTTTGCCACTAATCTAGCTTTGAATGTCTCCACATTCCCATCTGCACCAATCTTTCTCTTGTAGATCCATTTACATCCAATAGGTACTATACCTTCTGGTGGATCTACCAAGGTCCAGACTTGATTTGAGTGCATCGAGTCAATTTTTGACTTTATTGTCTCTAACCATTTCTCGGAGTCGATATCCGATATCGCCTCATCATAGGTTTTGGGATCATCACCATGAACCCCATTACCTATGAGGAATATTTTTTCTACTTCTTCTGAAATGTACCTAAGTACCACTCAGGGGGATGGGAAATCCTTTTTGATCTACAAGGTGGAGGAGGTAATGATTGTATTGGCTCAATCTGATTTAGTTCCATTTGATCCTTAGCTCATTGCTCTTGTGGGACTTTCTCCTCGAGCTTGATCTGCTTTTCAATGCCGCCATCTTGAATAAACTATTTTTTATGAAAGATGGTATGTCAACTCACAATCACATTGTGATCTTCTAAAATGTAGAAATAATATCCTAATGATTCTTTAGGATATCCTATGAATTGAGCTCTAAAGGATCTATTGCCTAACTTGTCTGCTTGTTGTCTTTTGACATGAGCCAGACAATCCCAAATTCTGAGATGACTTAGACTTGATTTCTTACCATGCCATATCTTATATGGTGTGGTAGAAACAGTTTTAGAAGGAACCCTATTCAGTAAGTATATTGCAGTTAACAGACTTTATCCCCAAAAAAAATTAGGAAGGTCTGTGAAGCTCATTATGGGTCGGACCATATCTAATACGATTCGATTCCTCCATTCTAAAATCTTGTTGAGTTAAGGTGTTTCAGGTGGAGTCCATTGAGAGATTATGCCATTTTGCTTGAGATAGTCAAGGAATTTCTTGACTGAGGTATTCACCTCCTCGATCTGATCAAAGAACCATAATGGATTTTCTAGTTTGCTTTTCTACTTCATGTCTGAATTTCTTAAACTTTTCAAAAGCTTCAAACTTGTGTCTCATAAGATACACAAACCTATATCAAGATCAATCATTGGTAAAGATTATGAAGTAGACAAAGTTTCCTCTAGCCGGCACATCAAATGGACTGCACACATCAGTATGTACTAGGGTAAGAAGATTCGTGGCCCATGTCCTACAAAAGAAAGCTTAGTCATTTTGCCATGAAGATAAGATTCACAAATTGGATATGACTCGGAAGTCAACAGACTCAATAGCCCAATTTTCTCTAATTTGTTAATCCTATCTTCTGCTATATGACCAAGTCTTAGGTGCCATAGATATCTATCATTTGGACTATCTTTAGGTCATTTTGTTCTTATGGCATTCACATTTTGCTCGATATTAAAAATAGATACATCAATATGCAACTGGTAAAGACCGTTAATAAGGAAACCACTTGCAGTTTTATTTGTTTCATAAAGAATGCTATAATGGTCCTTAAGAAAACTAATTACATAGCCTTCTTGTGCTAAGCATGAAATAGAAATCAAATTCCTACTTGCTGTAGGCACATAATAATAATCCTTTAATACTAAGTCTAAACCAGATGGTGGTCAAAGAGGGTATGTTCCCACGGCCACAGCAGCAACTCTTGCTCTATTTCGACGTGTAAAATCATCTCATCATCCCTCAGCCTCCTGCTATCTTCAAGACCCTGCATGGAAGTGCACAATGAGCACTAGAACCAGAGTTAAGCACCCAACTAGATGCGGAAGAAATCATAAGGTTAGACTCAATAATGAGCATACCTTCAGAAGGACCTACCTTCTTCTTATTCTTCAGGGTGGCCTGATAAGTAGGACAGTTTCGCTTTCAGTGGTCGTCAGTGTTACAATGAAAATACTTTTCTTTGTCAACGGCCTTCTTCTTCAGCTCTGCCTTTTTCTTCTTTCCTTCTTCCACCTTTTGCCTTTTCATAGACTTCTTCTTCTTTTCAAAAGACTTTCTCTTGGAAGAAGTCCATTCCATAGCAAGCACTGAGCCTTTAGAACCTTTCATAGAAAGCTCAACAGTAACCAGCATGTTCATAAGCTGGACCAGAGAATTTTGAAGTTTATGCATATGGTAGTTTATGATGAACTGTCCAAATGCATCAGTCAAGGATTGCAAAATTATATCATTCTGCAGATCCAGATCCAACTTCACTTCGAGCTTCTCAAGCTCTTTCAAATTCTTGATCATCATCAGACAATGATCTTGGATTGACTGCCCATCACGCATTTTAGCCTTGAATAGTCATTTAGTGACTTGATACTTGGTTGCGCAACTCTATTCACCAAACATCTCTTATAGGTGAGCCAATATTTGGTGGGCAATTCTGATATCTTCATGTTTTTACTGAATCTCATCAGACATCAAACCCAACATGTAGTATCTAGCCTTGTTATCTTCATTCGTCCACTTGTTAAGAGACGCTCTCTATTCAACGGATGGACGAGCTGGTAAGATGGGGGGGGTCCTAGTCTAATACATGAGTTAACTTCTCAGAATCCAAAATGATTTTGAAGTTCTGGAGCCAATCCTTGTAATTGGGTTTGGTCAGTCTATGGGTGTCCAGGATACATGCTAGTGGGTTGGACGCAGATATTTTTCTGTAGAGAGTCAAAGTTTCTAGTTAGATATTGTAATTAAGACTAGACCAATTTATTTAAAAATTTTATTTTTAAATAAATTAGCTCTCACTATTTTCTTGGATCCCTACACTCCCTCTGTAGAGATGCGAAAATCTCCATGATTAATGATTTCTAGTGGGTGGTGCGGTCTCACCAACTGACTCATCACCTCACCTAATAGTTATTGGTGATGGGTTAGCCAATGAGTGAACAACTCTTGTTCAATGATTCTCTAATCATGGTGCACCCAAACTTGATCTCTAATTCATGAATCTCACCATGCTCGAGATATTGATCCACTCCTTAGTTAAGTCAGACCTACCATTTGCATAGATTGGATTTCTAATTGGGTCTCTCACCGTATCCAAAATATTGAGCCCAACTCCATCCTCCAGCCCATAGCATCCAATGCCTAATAGACATGGTTGCGTCTTTTGGTGCAACTGAGCCACTGTAACCAGCCGAGAACAATCAACCCCGGAAAGGGTCCACACATCTACAATGGTGGAAGACCTTAGACTTAATCTTTTCTTAGGAAGATTTGATTTAGGTCTCATTAAACTAGACTTGATCATAGTCATAACCATTATGACTAACCTAGTGGCATGGGTTAGCTCGGATTATTGACCACCTCAGATCAGGAACTGAGTCAACAAATATGGCCAGGTAAGTGAGACCGGTGGAAGGGATATGCCATTAACTCGTAAAGAACGCATTCAAGTCGAGTAGCACTCAATTAAAAATCAGTCGATTGTATCTGCCAGACTTACCTTAGACACCAAATTGTTGAGCCAGAATCAATTGGGTTAGCCTACAATCCAGACTCTAACCACTAAGCCTAATTAGGTCTTAGCTTGATCGATCACTCACATGACTCGATCTTGACCTAGACTTAATCCTATTAGGCTGGTCAATTTAAGCACTCTTGATCCCATCTAACCAACTCTTGATTCGGTTTGATCAACCGCTTAGACCTAATTGAGCTACCCAAGCCCAAACCCAATTTTATGAATATATCTTAGATCTAAAAATTCTCAATTTTTAGACCTTAATTAATATTTTATAATCTTAATTTTTTAATTAAGTTTAGGGTTCATAAATAAAATATGTACAATAAA
This sequence comes from Cocos nucifera, assembly GCA_006176705.1. Lineage (NCBI taxonomy): Eukaryota > Viridiplantae > Streptophyta > Magnoliopsida > Arecales > Arecaceae > Cocos > Cocos nucifera. The sequence goes on from QRFJ01003249.1 coordinate 160,229, forward strand.
ATCCTAGGGATTTCAGGATCTAGGATTTTGCAGAAAATAAATTTTTGGATTTCTGATTAAGGATGAACGCGCAGCACCCCTACACATCATAAGAAACATCCCATCGGAATGGGAGGAGAGGGCCTTTAAATCCTTACTTTGTTCTTATGATCGGACGGCCAAGGAGGAATGCCTTAATCAGGAAATATGTAAAACTACAAAATAGTTTTAGATCTATATCATATATCTCATATATAAAATTGATCTAACTTATAAACATATTTTGCATACATCTCATGTATCATATCATGCATATTTTCAGATCTAAATTATCTCATAATCATCTAAAAAATTAAATTTAAATTAATCACATCAAAATAAATTTTATTCTAGATAATTATGTAGAACTATTCTATAACTAGTCTAAACATGCATTCATCATATCTCATATGGACCAAAAATTAAATAACTTTATTTTTTATTTCTTAGATCTTATTATAAAATTTATAACATCAAAAAATAGTAAATAAATAGATCTAAAAATTATAACTTAATCAAATTAAATTATGATCATGCAGGACTAACATAGAATAATTCTATTCTACAACTATTCATGCATCTTGTACAATATAGATCTAAATTATTTAATTTCTAATTTTTTTAATTTTAGATCTAATCACATCTCATGTGACATCTAAAATTATCTAATTATTAGATTAAAAATAAATTAAAATTAGATCTAAATTATTTATGGGAACCTGGCTTTGATACTAGTTGAAGAAAAAAATCCTATTTTTTGGATTAGATTCGTTTAGATCTGATTTGACCAAGAAGAATATTTCAAAAATTTTTCTCTTAGATCTAAATCAGATCTGGTACATTTTAGATCTAATTTGATGAATCTAATAAAATAAAATAAAATAAATTTAATTTAATTTAATTTATACCTTGTTCTTAGGTAATCTTATTATCCAATGATGATCCTACTGATTTTCTGAGGTTCTGGATGCAGCCACGCAATCGCCTGGCCTCTATCGATATCCACATGGATAGGATCTAGAGATCTTCTTCTTCTTAATCTTTCTTCCAAAGATCAAATCTGGATCTGATCTTGAAGATCTTCAAAATAATTTTTGAAGATCTGATATCATCTCTTGCAGCAGTGCTGCCTTTTTCCTTTCTTGTCGCCTTTCTCTTGCCTGGATCGCACCAAACTTGAGCCCAAGGCCTCTTGGGCGTGGAGAGGAGAGAGAGGATTAGAGGTAGGTATGAAAGAGAGGGGAGAGGGCTATGTGGCATGGGTAAGGGGAGAACTCTGAAACCTAGGTGCAAATAAGATTTATATAGACCCTGCTGCGCCATGCAGTGCCACATCATCCTGGCCAATCACATCTCTACATGCAATCAGATCTAAATATGATTGGTGGGATGACATCACCTGATTCAATCAAATGAGAGCCCCTCTCAAATATTCTTAGGTGGCGCTAAGACTGGTCAAAGTAGAGTCTTTGGTGCCACCTTATTTGATATCATGAAGCAACCTGGAGCCCCATCTGTATGGGACTCTAGGCTGTTAGATATGTGTGCCCTGAAAGTCAGAATTGGCTGACACTTGTAATACACTTCTAGGAAAAAAATTATAATTTTGACTATATTCCATTACCATACAGAACTGAACCTAATTGGATCATACAAACAAGAGTTTGGATCTGGATATCATCAATTGGACGAATCCAGTTTAGTTGATTTGAATTAGATTCAATAAGGTTCAAGAAAATCATGCTAGCACATGATTGAACCTAACATTCTCCTTTTTCTATCATTAAAAGTTGTCTCAAGTGAGCCAAATATATTTATGCTCGCTCAGGTATCTTTACTTGGTCTGATTGGAGCTTGTCCAGGTCAGAAAAGGATTGTCTTAATTTATGAGATAAATTTGAGATAATACCTGCCATTTTCTGTCACCTGCTAATTTTTGTCCTTTGACTTTGGTCAAACGTTGATCTTTGACCCTTGGACATCTGCCCATGTGTCAGTACCCATAGAAGAGACTTATTGACCAAGTCCACCTACCATTTGCTAGGCAGATGGAGGGCACACACCTAGGATGGCGCGCGCCCCATGTGGATAAACACTGGAGTCCCATGCGGATGGAATTCCAGGTTGCTTCTTGGATTCAAACTAGGTGACCCTTATCTATAGACTTTGATCAGTCTAAGGCTCCATCTAAGGATGAATCTATGGGGCTCTCATCCGATTGGATCAAGTGATGTCATCCCACCAATCAGATTTAGTTCTGATTGCATGAAGCAACATGATTGGTCGGGATGATGCAGCACTGCATGGCATAGTAGGGTCTATAAATAAACCCTATCTGCATCCAACCTAAAAAGAGTTCCTCTTAGCCCACGCCCCAAGGCTACCCCTCTCCCTCCTCCATGCCATCTTCTGACCCTCTCTCTCCTCTCCATGTCCAAGGAAGTTGGGCTTCAGTTTGGTACGATCCAGGCAAGAAAAAGGCTGATGAGAAAGGAAGAAGGCAGCACTGCTGCAAAGACGACTGCTGATCTTCAGAAAAAGTTTTGAAGATCCTCCAAATCAGATCTAGATCTAATTTTTGGAGAAAAAAAAGAGAAGGAGAAGATTTCTAGATCCAACTCGAGTGGATATCGGTAGAGGCTAGGCGCTTGCGTGGCTAGATCTAGAACCTCAGGCAATCAACAGGATCATCAAAGGGTAATCGGATTATCCAAAATAAGATAACAGTAATTTAGATTTAATTTAATTTAATTTTTTTATTTATCAGATTATAAAATTAGATCTAAAAAATGTTAGATCTAATTTAGATCTAAGAGAAAATTTTTGAAACATGCCTCTCGATTCAATCAGATTTGAATGAACCTGACCCAAAAAATCTGATTTTCTCCTTCAACTGGTATCAGAGCCTAGGTTGTATAAAATTTATTTAGATCTAATTTAATCTGATAAATTAGTGATTTCAAATATCATATGATATATGATTAGATCTAAAATTAAAAAATTAGAAAATTAAAATTAATCAATCTAGATCTAAAATATATGAGATACATAACTAGACTTGGAATATAATTGTTCTATGTGTAGGCTAGTATAATCATAATTTTTATTTGATTAATTATAATTTTGAGATCTATTTATTTACTATTTTCTAGTCTTATAAATGTTATAATCAGATCTAAAAATAAAAAGTAAATTAAGTTTAATTTGTTCATATGAGATATGATAGTTGCTTGGTTAGACTAGTTGTAAAATTAGTTCTACAAAAGGTCTTAGATTAAATTTATTTGATATGATCAAAATTTAAATTTAATTTTTTAGATGGATTATGAGATAATTTAGATCTAAAAAATAGCATGATATGA
>QRFJ01003250.1:0-12500 GCA_006176705.1 Cocos nucifera
TTCTAATTCTTCGATCCAAATCATTTAATTTTAATTTTTTCTGATTTCAGATCTGATCACATCTCATGTGACATATAAAATTATATTTTTTTTTATTAGAATAAATTTAAAATTATATCTAAATACTTTAGAACCTTGGCTCTGATATCAGTTGAAGGGAAAATTCTGATTTTCTGGACCAGGTTCGTTCAGATCTGATCGGATCAAGAGATATATTTCAAATTTTTTTCTTTTTAATCTAAATTAAATCTAAAATATTTCATATTTAATCTTTATTATTTTAATAATAAAAATAAAATATAGATAAATTAAATTATATTTAATTTATCTTGATGTAGGATAATCCTATTACCCATTGATGATCCTGTATGCAGCGGAAGTTTCTGGATCTAACCATGCAAGTGCCTGGCCTCTACCGATATCCACTCGGGTTGGATCTAGAGATCCTCTTCTTCTCTATCATGTCTCCAAAAATTAAATCTGGATCTAATTTGGATCTTCAAACACCTTTCGAATATCAGCAGTTATCCTTTGCAGCAGCGCAGCCTTCTAGCTTTCTGTCGCCTTTCTCTTGTCTGGATTGCACCAACTAAGATCACAAACTCCTTTGGGCATGGAGAGGAGAGGGAGAAGGTGGACTTGGCATGGAGGAGGAGAGGAGAGGTAGCCTTGGGGTGTGAGAATTTTTCAATTCAATTTTAGATACTCCTTGAGTTGGGCGCAGGATCTTATTTATAGACTATGCATGATTCAACTCCTCTTCTTCCCAACCAATCACAACCCTTTGTGAAATTAGATCTAAATCTGATTGATGGGAATAGAGTTCCTTGGATTCCTCCTTAGATGGTACCTAAGACCAGTCAAACTTGGTTCTTAGGAGAAGTCTAATCGAAATCCAAAAAGGAGATGGAGTCCTTATCCAATAGGGAATCCTGGGCGCCTCCAGCTTAGGCACACGCCAAGGGTGGCGTGCGCCCTCCTCCTTGCTAGGTTCTGATAGGGAGACAAGCTCTGACCAGCTCTCCAATAGGTGTGTGACACGTGGATAGAAGTCAAAGTATCAATGGTCAACATTTGACCAGTCAAAGGTCAACTTTTGACCAAAGTCAAAGGACGAGAAATGGTAGATGATCAAAAATGGCAGGTATTGTCTTACAAAATAAGACAATCCTTTCTTAACTTAGATAGGCTCCAGTCAGATCAGGTGAAGGCCTCTGATCGAGTACAAACTTCTTTGGCTCAGTCAGGATAACTATTTATGATAGTAAAAGAAGAACGTTAGGTTCAATCGAGTGCTAGCACGATTTTTTTGAACCTAATTGAATCTCATTCAGATCAATTAAACTGGATCAGTTCAATTGATGATCATCAAATTCAAACCCTTGTTTGTGTGACCTAGTTAGGTTCAGTTCTGTATGATAATGGGATATGTCATGATCTCTATCATCGACATCATCGAAACTCCTTTCGATGGATCAAAACTCTTCTGATTCGAACAACTAGAATGATCGATCATCTAAGTCATTCTAATTGCTTCCAAAATCCACCAATGACACCTAGCAGTATATGGTAGCAACCCATCAGAGCTGAATGCGAACCTCCTGGTGTAGCTACCTATGTGATTATGTTCTTCTATCTTGAGCCCCGATCAGATTAGGGTTAAGGTGAACTCGTCAAACCCTAGTTTCTGTCATATGATGTAATCATTCGATTCAAGTCTGATGTGAAAACCTAAATAGAAACTCTTTTTATTATTTCACTCTACCATGGCCATGGGCTTCTGGACTTGATTCTCATGATCATCATAGGGTCACTCCTCTACCACCGAGGTAGATAGATTCCATCTTGATGCAATCCAGTTCCTACAATGAACATGCTATAGCCAACATACACCTCAGGGTTTCGAATGGCTAGGAGATCGAGTTATGGTATAGTCAAACTATAACACCCTCAAGGTGAACTATCGATGCACCTCAGGTCAAAGAACCAGACACACCACTGCAGCATCGAGTCAGTCATTGACGAGAAGGTAGACTTTCTAATGACTACTCGAGGTGGTCATGCTCAGTGCCCTCATTCTCTAACGAGTATTTGTACTCTCACTCTGGTATCTCTACACCATAGACTCAAGACTCATCTACTAAAGAGAAGCGATTGTACACCAACCTTCCGGATCAATCACCATTCTTGTGATGATCCTATGGTCGGAAGCATTTTATGAGTTAATAATTATTATTCATGTCTTAAATTTTCAACTTTTGAAAATATAAATTATCATTACCATTAACTCAAAGGATGTATCACAGACACTAAATACACATATGTGATAAAAAATAATACATTTTATTGATTCTAGTCAAAATTATAATTTTGCCCTTAGAAGTGTATTACAAGTATCAGCCAATTCTGGCTTCTAGGGCACATATATCTAACAGAAATTTTGAAGTTTATGCATGTGGTAATTCATGATGAATTATCCATATGCATCAGTCAAGAATTGCAGAATAACATCATTCTATAGATCCAGGTCTAACTTCACACCGAGCTTCTCAAGCTCTTCTAAATTCTTGATCATCATCACATAGTGATCTTGGACTGACTGTCCATCATGCATCTTAGCCTTAAAAAATTGTTTCGTGACTTGATACTTGACTGCTCGACTCTATTCACCAAACATCTCTTGCAGGTGAGCCAACATTTGGCGAGCAGTCTCGATATCTTCATGTTGGTGCTGGAGCTCATCAGACATCGAGCCCAACATGTAATATCTGGCCTTATTATCTTCATCTATCCATTTTTTTAGAGACTCTCTCTGTTTAGTGGATAGACAGGCTGGTAAGATGGGAGGGTCCTGGTCCAATACATGGATTAACTTCTCAAAACCCAAAATAATTTTGTAGTTTCTGAGCCAATCTTTATAATTGGGTTCGATCAGTCTATGTGTGTCCAGGATACGTGCTAATGGATTGGACGCAGATATTTTTCTATAGAGAGTCAAAGATTCTAGTTAGATACTATAATTATGACTTGACCAATTTGTTTAGGGATTTTATTTTTAAACAAATTAGCTTCCACTATTTTCTCGGATCCCTACACTCCCTCTATAGAGATGCGAAAATCTTCACGATTAATGATTTTTAGTGGATGGTGCGGTCTCACCAACTGACTCATCACCTCACCTAACAGTTATTGGTGATGGGTTAGCCAATGAGTGAACAACTCTTGTTCAATGATTCTCTAATCATGGTGCACCCAAACTTGATCTCTAATTCATGAATCTCACCGTATCCGAAATATTGATCCACTTCTTAGTTAAGTCAGACCCACCATTTGCACAGACTGGATTTCTAATTAAGTCTCTCACCGTATCTATAATATTGAGCCCAACTCATCCTCCAGCCCATAGCATCCAATGCTTAATAGACATGGTTGCATTTTTTCGATGCAATTGAGCCACTGTGTTCAGTCGAGAACAATCAACCCTGAGAAGGGCCCGCACATCTACAATGGTGGAAGACCTCAGACTTAATCTTTTCTTAGAGAGAATTGATTCAGGTCTCATTAAACTAGACTTATCATAGTCATAACAATTATGATTAACCTAGTGGCATGGGTTAGCTCAGATTATTGACCACCTCAAATCAGAACTGAGTCAACAGATATGGCCATCTGGCCAGGTAAGTGAGACCGATGGAAGGGATATGCCATTAACTCGTACAAGAATGCATTCAGGTCGAGTAGCTCCTAATTAAAAATCAGTCGATCGTATCTGCCAAACTTACCTTAGACACCAAATTATTGAATCAGAACCAATTGGGTTAGCTTACAATCCAAACTCTAACCTCTGAGCCTAATTAGGTCTTGCTTGATCGTGACTCGATCTTGATCCAAACTTAATCCTATTAGGTTGGTTAATTTAAGCATTGTTGATCCCATCTAACCAACTCTTGATTCGGTTTGATCAACTGCTTAGACCTAATTGAGCTACCCAAGCCCGAACCCAGTATTATGAATATGTCTTAGATCTAAAATTCTCAATTTTAGACCTAATTAATATTCCATAATCTTAATTCTTAATTAAGTAGGGTTCATAAATAAAATATGCATAATAAATCCTAGGGTTTCAGGATCTAGGATTTTGCAGAAAGTAAGTTTTGGATTTCTGATTAAGGACGAACGTGCAGCACCCCTACACATCATAAGAACACCCCATTGGATGGGAGGAGAAGGCCTTTAAACCCTTCTTCATTCTTATGACCCGACGGCTAAGAGGAACGCCTTAATCAGGAACATGTAATACTACAAAACAGTTTTAGATCTATATCATATATCTCATATACAAATTAGATCTAATCATGGCATATTTTGCATACATCTCATGTATCAAATCATGCATATTTTTAGATCTAAATTATCTCATAATAATCTAAAAAATTAGATTTAAATTGATCTTATCAAAATAAACTCTAATCTAGACAACTATGTAGAACTATTCTATAACTAGTCTAGACATGCATCAATCATATCTTATATGATGTTAAAATTAAATAATTTTTATTTGCTATTTTTTAGATGTTATTATAATAATTATAATATCAAAAAATAGTAAATAAATAGATCTAAAATATGATTTAATTGAATTAAATTGTAAACATGCAAGACTATTCTATAGAACTATTCTATTTTAGAACTAGTCATGCATATTTTCTAATCTTAGATCCAAATTATTTAATTTTAATTTTTCTAATTTTAGATTTGATCACATCTCATGTGACATCTAAAATCACTTATTTTTTGATTATAATAAATTTAAAATCAGATCTAAATACTTTAGAACCTTGGCTCTGATACCAGTTGAAAGAAAATTCTGATTTTCTGGATCAGGTTCGTTCAGATCTGATCGAATCAAGAGATATATTTCAAAAATTTTTCTCTTTGATTTGAATCAGATCTAAGATATTTTAGATCTAATTTTTATTATTCTAATAATTAAAATAAAATATAGATAAATTAAATCAAATTTAATTTATCTTGATGGAGGGTAATCCTATTACCCGTTGATGATCCTGTAAGCAGTGAAAGATTCTGGATCTAGCCACGCAAGTGCCTGGCCTCTACCAGTATCTACTCAAACTATATCTAAAGATCCTTTTCTTCTCTATCATGTCTCTAAAAATTAGATCTAAATCTGATTTGGAGGATCTTCAAAACAACTTTCAAAGATCAACAGTTGTCCTTTGCAGCAGCGCAGCCTTCTAGCTTTCTGTCGTCTTTCTCTCACCTAGATTGCACCAACTTGGATCCCAAACTTCTTTGGGCATGGAGAGGAGAGGGAGAAGATGGACTTGGCATGGAGGAGGAGGAGAGAGGCAGCCTTGGGGTGTGAGAATTTTTACATGTGTTTTGAGTTGGGCGTAGGGTCTTATTTATAGACTATGCATGATCCAACTCCTTTTCTTTCCAACCAATCACAACCCTTTGTGAAATTAGATCTAAATTTGATTGATGAAAATAGAGTCCCTTGGTCATCCTTAGATGGTGCCTAAGACCAGTCAAAGTTAGTTCTTAGGAGGAGTCTATTCGAAATCCAATAAGAAAATGGAGTCCCTGTCCAACAAGGACTCCTGGGTGCCTCAAGCTTGGGTGCACGCCAAGGGTGGCGTGTGCCCTCCTTCTTGCTAGTTTCTGGTAGGAGGACAAGCCTCCACTAGCTCTCCAATAGGTGCGTGACATGTGGACAGAAGTCAAAGTGTCAAAGGTCAATATTTGACCAGTCAAAGATCAACTTTTAACCAAAGTCAAAGGATGAGAAATGGCAGGTGATCAAAAATAGCTGGTATTGTCTTACAAAATAAGACAATCCTTTTCTGATCTGGACAGGCTCTAGTCAGACCAAGTAAAGGCCTCTGATCGAGCATAAACTCATTTCGCTCAGTCAGGATAACTATTTATGATAGTAAAAGAAGAACTTTAGGTTCAATCGAGTACTAGCACGATTTTCTTGAGCCTAATTGAATCTCATTTAGATTAATTGAACTCGATCAGTTCAATTGATGATCACCAGATTCAAACCTTTGTTTGTATGATCCAGTTAGGTTCAGTTCTTTATAGTAATGGGATATATCATGATCTCTATCATCGACATTATCAAAACTTCTTTCGATGGATCAGAACTCTTCTGATTCGAACAGCTAAAATGATCGATCATCTAAATCATTCTAATTGCTCTCAAAATCTACCAGTGATACCTAGTAGTATATGGTGGCAACCCATCAGAGCTAAATGCGAATCTCTTGGTGCAGCTACCTGTGTGATTAAGTTCTTCTATCTTGAGCTCCGATCAGATTAGGGTTAAGGTGAATTCGTCAAACCCTAGTTTCTGTCATATGATGTAATCATTCGATTCAAGTTCGATGTGAAAATCTAAATAGAAACTCTTTCTATTATTTCACTCTGCCATAGCCATGGGCTTCTGGACTTGATTCTCATGATCATCATAGGGCTGCTCCTCTACCACTGAGATAGATAGATCCATCTTGATGCAATCCAGTTCCTACAATGAACATGCTATAGCCAATATACACCTCAGGGTTCCGAATGGCTAGGAGATCGAGTTATGGTGTAGTCAAACTACAACACCCTTAAGGTGAATTACCGATGCACCTCAGGTCAAAGAACCCGACACTATAACTCAAAGAATGTATCACAGACACTAAATACATATATATGATAGAAAATAACCCATTTTATTGATTATAATCAAAATTATAATTTTGCCCCTAGAAGTGTATTATAAGTGTCAGCCAATTCTGGCTTCTAGGACACATATATCTAATAGATCCCTAGGTCATCCTCTTTCAAAATGGGCTATTCGGCAAGCTTGGCACGCAAACTGGACCGACCTAGTCTAAGACAGAGCTGACCTAGTATTAGTGGAAGCAAAAGATAGAAAGTACATAAAGTTAGTTTTTCAAGATCCAGGGACTGAGCTGACCCAACTATAAATTAAGCCAATCCAGTAAGGACTGAGCTGATCCAGTCAAAAATTGAGCCAACCTAGTGATCATAATGGCTAGTTTTCTATAGCTTTTTCAAATGGTCATTTCTCCATTCCAACGGCTATTTCAAGGCTTCCAATGGCTAGAACTGATCCTCAAGCTATCATAAAGAGTATAAAAGGCTACAGAAATATTTGAAAAGAAAGATCAAGTGGATTGAAAGTAGAAATCATTAAAATAGTGAGATTCATTGAATATTTAAAGGAAAAGAGAGAAAAGAGAAGACCTTATGCATCAAATTTAGAGAGCTTCAAAGTGTGATCATCCTCATTCATTCAAGCTTCCTCTCAACCTTTAAAGAAAAGAATACAAAGCTTCAAGAGCCATCTTTCAGTCTCTCCATCAAACTTCAAAAAGAGTTCTTTTTCTTTTTGTTTTTGTGCTAAATTTTATACTTATAATTTTATTTCTTTATAAGTTTTTTCAGAGGAAAGAAACTTGGGGTGTAGGTTGGTCCAAGCCAAAAATTAGATAGCATAAAGGTTGTGGTTGGTGCTCTTGGGTTAAAACCAACTAAGTTGATAGTGAACTCGAGAAAACTATCGATATAGGATTGTAGTTGGTGAGCCCAACAAAACCAACTGGATTTATTTGTGATCCCGGGTCAAAACAAATGCATTATAATATCGGATTATAGTGGAATTCGCAAAGGGATAGCTTGGGGAGTGGACGTAGGTGCGGGATTGTGCTGAACCACTATAAAATCTTTATATGTTTGTTTTGTGATTTTGCTTTTCTTGCTTTCCTTATTTGCTTTACATATTTGCATTAGTTAGTTGCTTTTAATTCCGTTGCTACACATTACTCATTCACCATAAGCATTCGAGTTTTTTTTAATTAAAACCACATATTTATTTTAGAGTATAATTTGGCCAAAAATTTTATAAACACAATTCACCCCTCTCTTGGATGGCCATACCTAGGCAACAAGGGTGCATTAAAGAAGTGCAACAAGGGTGCAGTAAAGAAGTTCTTTAAGAATTTTGTTTTATCTTTTGGTTTATATCCTAGGCCAACTTTATCATAAACTTTCCTTTGATTATTTAAAATCATTTACAATTTTTCTAAGCTACAAGTAAATTTATCAACTAATAGTTTTAATTTATCTAATTCATTTTTTAGGATTCTATTTTCTTCTTTTAATTTGTTATGTTCACAAAGTGCTTCTTCCTTTTCTTTTGCAAGGATTTGATTCATATCTTTAAGATTTTTGTTTTTTGTGTTTATCTTTTTAAAGTCTTTCATTAAGTTATAGAATGCATCTTAAAGTTCATCAAAAGAAAATTCTAAATCAGGTGTAGAGGATACCTCTTCATCTTGTACCATAAAGATCAAGTTTGCTTTGTTTTGGTTTTCTTCCTCTGAACTTGACTCATCGCTATCACTCCAAGTCGCTATCATAGCCTTCATCTTTGTTCTTTTGGATGCTTTCTTCAATTGAGGACAATCAGTCCTAAAATATCTAGGTTTCTTGCATTCATAACAAATGGGATGATCCTTTTTCTTTTCCATCTCTTTCTTCCTACTAGGTTCTCCTCTAATGAAGCTTCTTTGCTTGAATCCTTGTTTTCATCTTCCCATAAATTTTTTGAACTTTCTAATCACCAGGGCTATATCTTCATCATTCTCGTCACTGATGAATAGATCATCTTTCTCTTCAGCAATCATGGATTTCAGGGCAATAGTTTTCTTTTTCTTGCTATCTTCTTCATGATGCCGTCCTATTGCAAGCTCATGCATCATCAAGGATCCGATAAGCTCTTCAAGTGGTAATTTGTTTAGGTCTTTTGCCTCTTAGATAGCTATCACTTTGGATTTCCATGACCTAGCCAATGATCTAAGAATCTTTCTCACTAATTCACTGCTAGTACAAATTTTTTCTAGACTTTTTAAATCATTTATAATATCAGTAAATTTTGTGTATATACTAGTGATAGATTAAGTTAGTTCATATTGATGAACTAGCATGTTGATCTTAGTTTCTTTGACTTAATTTGTCCCTTTATGCGTAACCTCAAGTCTGTCCCAAATTTTCATTATAAAATTGCAAGTGAAAATTTAGTTAAACTCATTAGCATCGAGGGCACAATAAAAGACATTCATTGCCTTGGCATTTAATTGGATAAGTTTTTTGTTAGATTCATCCCAATCTTTCTCCAGCTTAGGAAAAGACATGCCATCCACAATGATTGTCGATGTGTGTGGCCCATTAATGATGACACTCCATATGTCATAATTAAGGGCTTATATGAAAATATGCATGCAAGCTTTCTAGTAAGTATAGTTAGATCCATTGAAAAGAGGTGGTGTATTAGTGGACTACCCTTCGACGAGAAATCCTCGTTGTTGGTTATCATAATCTTTTTCTCTTAGTTGATTAGATCAACAATTAGTAGAGAACCAAGGCTTTGATATTAATTATTGCCTAGCTAGACAATCCAAGAGGTGGGAGGGTGAATTAGATTTTAAAACTTTAAAGCAAATACGTCCAAAGATTAACTACCTAAGTGCAGAGTGAGTGAGATATGAGAGCTATGAGAAGTAAAAGATAAGCACACACACTCAAACAAAAACTTTTATAGTGGTTCGGTATACTCCCAGCACCTACATTCACCCTCCAAACAATACTCTTGAAAATTTATCATAATCCATTAAGATTATAGCTGGATAGTTTTTTTGGGCTTACTATCCCAAATTCAGTTGATTTTTTCTTAGGTTCACCAACCATAACCTTTACAATCCTCAGTTAAAACAACACAAACCAACAAAAAGAATGTATAAACCTAAACCCTTAGTTTCAGTCCCTACTGAAACATAGTACACGAAGAGAAGAAAAGAAATTGTACAACACAAGATGCTCCTTAAATTGAGCTGAGATGTTGTCGATGTAGTTCGTTGGTTGTCTCCTTAATTGCTAGGAGTTATTGCTCTTGAGATCGCTTTGATTCTTGAGAGAAAGTTTGATTGAAAAAGGTCTTCTTATTGTTGAAAGGATATTGCTTCTTTTCTTTTATATCTGAACAATTTTTACTATGCTTGAAATAATTAGAGTTCAAGAAAAGCTTGAATATAACCGTTGGAGATGAGAACTAGCTGTTGGAGATGAAAAAAAGAAGTCTAGAACTATCCATTGAAAGCTATTGCCATATTTTGAGACTTCTCGATTTATTGCGAGATGTCTCATTCCACTTCAAAACTTCTTGGTTTGACCATGGGATGTCTCATTCTTACTAGCCCAAAAATATACTTTCTAAAAAAAATTATTGCCTAAGATCGAGACCTCTCGGTTTAGATGGAGACGTCTCACCACGACCTCGAGACTTCTCGAGAATATTTTGAGACCTCTCGATCTCAGTGCACAAAAATGATGTTTCTATTTTCTGAGATGGAGAAGTCTCGAGTTCATCTCGAGGCCTTTCGAAACTATGCCAGCGTGCGAATAGCCACGAGACGTCTTGAAAATCTTTGGAGACATTCGAAAATGCTCCAAGGCCATTTTCATTAGAAATTTATCACCAAACATTGCTCTTTTGATCCTGATTTGAATTGCATTTAATTTCTTGCTTGTTTTGGTCAAAGAGCTCTCTTTTTTCTGCTCTTTAAAATATTTAAAAAAAATTTATCAATAGTCAAGTGCTTTAATGTTTGGTCATCATCAAAATCACTTAGGGGATCAATAGGTTTGCTCGGGATCTCTTGGGAGAAGGGCGGTTATGTGTTGAGACTGAAGCCTTCATCTCACTGGTGGCTCCTAGTCTAGCGCTCGCTAATATGGCATTCTAGCTCGTAGGCCTTCTTTTTGAGATCTTCTTCATGTCATGAGTATCACCTAAAAGAATCAAATCTAGAATTTCAAGATTAGATCTGGAAACTTTTTCAGATCTATGTAGCAAAAATAGGAATTAATCAAATTAATTCATAAAAATATCAAAGAACCCCTAGATCTAAGATCCTATTATATGATTATAGTATATGATTAAATCAAAAATTAAAAATCATTAGAAGAGAAAGTGTTGATCGCATCAACATAGATTTACACTAGATCTAATATAGGTATGTAACAGGGGATTAGATTTGTATTACCTTTACAAGTTAGACGTTCTAACTTACTGATCTAGGCTTGAGGATGTAGCTCCGAGCTGCACATGCATCCGACCTCTAAAGATTGTCCATACGAGCCCACGAACACCGATCAGAAGTTTGGTGCTCGAAAATTAGCACAGTATGCTAGTACTGTGCTGATTTTTTTTCGACGGTCGATCCAAATCTTTCTTCTTCAAGGTTTGGATACTCCAATATTTCAAAAGGAAGGAGAGAGATTTTTAACCTGAGACAACTCTCAAAAAGATCTCTAAGAAGGAGGAAAAGGGAAGAACAAAATAATCCTAGAAGAAGACCCTCTTCTTCTTCTTTGTTCTCTTTCCTAGACACCTAGATTTGTATCTTTAAAATTTCCATGCCCAAGATGTTTCTCTCCCAAATCTCACATGCCCAAAAACCCTCTCTCTAATGTCTGGAATTTCTCAAAAAATCAGACCAAAAAGATCTTCTTATATAGAGATATGGAGGAATTCTTGTCTAGGTCAAATTCCTAGACAAGGCAAGTCCAATTTAAGCAACTTATAGGGAGCCCAACACTTGAGCGCCCCCTCCTTTCTTTTTGGTGTGGACTAGCAATAAGGGGTGCACAATAATTTCCTTTCCACTGAAGAAAACAAGAGCAAAAATAGGAAGAGGGGGCGGCAAGCATGGGAGGAGTTTTAGTTTCCTAAAACTCTATCCAAGAAATTTGATATCAAAATAAATTCCCATATTCTGACTTGGTCCACACCTAACTACCACATAGAAAAGAGAGGGAGAGAGGGGCATGCATGAGAAAGCCTGGGATAGGAGTATTCTACATACAAAATAAAGAAATAGGGGCATGGGATGGGCGTGGGATATAGGTGGCGCAAGGAGATGAATCATAGTCTTACTAGGATTCTATATTTGACTTGGTCAAATATGATTTCTCAAACTAAATTAAATCAAAAATAAATAAACTTAATTAGAATAGATCTTAATTTAATTAGAAATTTAATTAAATTAGATTAAATTAGATTTAATTTTAATTTAATTTTTAATAAAATTAGAAATTGGATTGACTTAAGTCCAAATTGAATTAGGACTAGTTCTTCATTGTACTTGATTTATCCAATAAATTAATTAAACTTTATCTAATCATGCCCAAATTAATTCTAATTAAATTATATTTAATTAAACTTAATCTCAGCTTTTTGACTTAATCAAATTAAGCCAATTAGCAATTCAATTGCTAATCGATCATCCTACAATACTTGCGGTTAAACATCAATCATATTGATCGTTTAATCCTAGAATGATTCTTAATCATCGATTAACCATTCAATCATATTATGAACTCTTATGTTTGTGACCTCATAG
>QRFJ01003250.1:17500-29903 GCA_006176705.1 Cocos nucifera
TTCAAGAGAATCCAAAAAAAAAATGAAAAACTCAAAATCTTCCTAAAATTCCCTCCATAACAATTTTAACCTTATCTTTTAATTTTACCATTTAAATTAATTTTTTCATTACCATACTTTTAATTTTTGATCATTGGACTCCTAATTATCAAACGGTCATGTGCATTTAATCTTATATTTATTTTCCGACTGTTGGGCCTTAATAGATCAATAAAAGCCTAAACGGTCACAAACGGTCATAAACGATCATATTGGTTGGCTATGAAAAGGTTTTCTTATGACCTAATCCAATAAGCCATCCAAGCATGTTGCCCAGCTATGCAACCTAAGAAGAAGGGTGAATTGAGTTTTTAAAAAAATTTAAGTGAAGTGTGAACCACAAAAATTAGATAAGGATAAAGATGCAATGTGCAGTAGCTATTATGAACAAAGTAAAAGAAATAAGAAATAAGTATGCAAGAGAATAAAGTACTGATAAAAAAGAAAGCAAATCAATGCATCATAAATAAGTAAAATTTATAGTGATTTGATGCCAACCTTACACCTACATCCACTCCCCAAGCTCCTACTTAAAAATTCAATCCACTAAGTGTATTCAAACCGAATACAATATCGAAAACCTCCGACCAAAACTATCTCAAGCTAGAATACTTATCTTTCAAGTACAAGACAACTTAATACACTCCGATTCGAGGTTTAGATCAACCTTCCCAAGTTTCGAAACCTCCAAAATTTAAAACAAAATAATAAAAATAGAATACAAGTATAATGATAATGTAAAATAAGTTTAGTTCATTTAATGAGCACCATAAGACATTAAAAATACTTTACACAAAAGGAGAGAAGCTTTTTAAATTCCTCTCAGAATGAATGAAATCTTGCATGAGCTTTAGAGAGGTGGTTGAGCTTGAATTGAATACTTTTTTGCTTGAAAGAAAGTTTTACTCTAGGGCTAAATATTTTCTTGATTTTTTTTAGTTTTTCCTCCATTTGAATATTTTTATATCTTCAATGAATGCTGGAGAGTGAACATTGCCCATTTGTAGCTATTAGAGAGTAATTAATGAGCATTAAAAGCACCTAAAATAAACTAAAAACTTAGCCATTACAGAATTTTTTTTCACAAAGGTCAACCCATAGGTCGCCCCCTAGCATCTCTATGGTAAAAGATAGAAAAATTCAAATTCTTTATTCTAGCCTATAGAATAGTAGAGGTTGACCCATGGATCGACCCTGGCATAGGGGTCAACCCCAGGGTCATTCCCTTTTGATATGTTGGCTAGAATAAAGCATGCCAATTAGCTCATTTCAGTAAAAGACGACCTACAGGTCGATCCTTTTGCTCAAACTTGATTTTTTTTAAATTTTGACTTTCAAAAAATATAAAATTACCTTCAAAAAATCTAAATTCTTCTCTAATACTTTTGAGACTTTCAAAAATATTTTCTTGATCTCCAACTTAATGAAATTATGATTTTGCCCTTATTCAACTTTCTTTGATAAACTTAAAAATTCTTGTAAAACTTGAAATGCACAATTATTCTTTTTCTAAACTAAAAATTATTAGTATTTTGCTCAAATATTTTATAATCAATCAAAATTAATTCTTGAAGCAACAGTACAGAACATAATGGCTAATTTTCTGCACTTCTCCAATAGATATTTCTCTACTCCAACGGCTAGTCTAAGCCTTCCAATGGCCAAAACTCATTTTAAAGCAACTCCCAAGTATAAAAAAGGTAAAAAAAATATTTAGAAATAAGAGATTAAGATATTGAAAGAAGAAATCATTCAAGTTGAGTGAGTCACATTGATTATCCAATAGAAATAGTAAAGAGAGATTTGAGCTTCAAATTCAGAGGGCTTTTAAGAAATATCTTCCATAACTTCTCAAGCTTTCTCTCAAGCTTCAAGAAGAGTGTTCAAGCTTCAAAAAAGCCATTCATTCAACCTCTTCTTCGCACATCAAAAAAAGTTCTTTTTTCTTTTTTATTTTGTGCTGAAATTTTTATACCTTGTATTTTTGTTTCTTTACAAGTTTTTTTGAGAAAAAAACTTGAAATATAGGCTGATCTAAGCTAGAAATTGGACGGTATAAAGGTTATGGTTGGTACTCTTGATTTAAAATCAACTAGATTGATAGTTAACTCAAAATAATTATCAGTGTAGGATTATGGTTGGTGAGCCCAAAAAAACTAACTAGGTTTATTTATGATCCAGGGATAAAATAAACGTACTATATTCTAGAAATTATAGTAAAATTTTTAAGAGGATAGCTTGAAAAGTGGACGTAGGAATGGGTTGCTCTGAATCATCATAAAATCTTTGTGTGTTTGTGTTGTACATCATTTTCTATTGCTTTACATATCTTGCATGCCTTCAATTACTAATTACTAGCTAATTTTGTTCAAACTCTTGTTTAGATTCATCTATATTTGATTCTACTACATACACAACTCAATTATACTAAGTTAAGTTAAGTTAAGGCATATACTTGCGTAGAGTTTTAATTTGGCCAAGATTTTAAAAGAATCTAGTTCACCCCCTCCTCCCTCTTGGATTGCTACCTTTAGGCAACAAAGAGCCTTCCAAGCTTTTTCTTTCTAAATTTTCTCCAATACTTCTCTTTTCTACTACAATATTTCTTCTTTTTTTTTTAGATGCAAAAAGAATCTTTATCAATCTTCTCCATGATCATACTCACAGGAAGAGGATCCTAGTCATATCTTGGGGTGGTTTTTCCAAATTTTCCTGCATGAAGGATGGAAATATGCCTTAGGATAGTGTCCAACATGCTTTCAAATTTTCAGCATGCTTCCAAATTTGATCATTTTTATATTCTTGATATTTTATAAGTCATTTATAATTTTCTTATAATAAAATTTTGTTAGTTTTGTTTAGCCTTTTTAAATTACATCATGAATTCTTAAAGCCCTATTTCAACAATCTAAGGCATATTTCCCTGCATTGTGATTAAGAAGATAATAGGGTGCTAAGTATTCATTGCTTAGTAATATTCATTGGACAATATGTGAAAATAATTTTTCTACAAATTGTGTACAATATCATGTATTTCTTCTCCATTTGCATCTGCCTGGCTTCAAGCACGCACTAAGATCTAGACCAACAACTTGATGTGATGAACGACTGCAACCATCATAAACTTTTGTTTCATGCTGATGGTGGATCTACTGGTGTTAAGATAGCCTTTGGAACATCAAACACAAACAGAGAGCATGGTGTATGCTTTTCTGCATTCTTAGTATCCAATATAGTATTATACTAGATCAAAGCAACCTAAGTGCACAAATTTGAGTTGTAAGCCACTTTATTATTCTAGATCAACATATGACTGCTCATTTAGTCTTTTTGCAATATTTTACTTATTTTGATGCCTTTATTTTGGATCTTTGTTTTTCTATTTGGATTTTGAGCATAGGTTGCCTTATTTTTATTGCAAATTCAATCTGATCATATGCAATTCAATTTGCTCTGATATGCTTTGTCTTAAATCTATTTGCAAGCACTATAGAGTTTAAACATTTTTTTGTTTGTGAGTTTTATCATCAAACACATTATGGTCTGCTTATATAATGACTTTGTGAAGTCCCAAACTTGTCTCATTAACTTTACCTTCTCAAATCTCTCTTAAATTCTTAAAAAAATCAAGCTTAGTTTATTTGAAAAAATGAATCAAATCCTACTAGGAATTGGCCCATACTGGCTAGTATAATATGCAATGCATTGGGCTAGTACAATAGATAGGACGGCATGCATTAGGATTTACTAGAGTAGCCAGCCTCTAGGGCTAACCCTAGGTAACCAATTACTTCTATAAGCCCTAAGGCGGTCAATCAGGCTTAAGATTTCCTAGGTGGCTGCAAATTACTTGGGCTTCTTTGTAGTTGGTTGCTAGAAACTAAGATTCCATCCTAATGGCTACCACATATATACCTAGGGACATCCTACTGCGGTAGCAAAAGGGTCTTAGGGTTTCTAATCTAGCATGGTAACTTTTCTTATTATGAATAAAAAAGGAGGCAAGGTTTGAGTGTGTGAGAGACATCTCAAAGTGCCATGGCTAGGAGCATACAAGAATGGGGTGTAGATTCCATAGTGTATTGCTTAGAAAAAGAGAGACAAGGAGAGAAGGAAGAAAACAGAGACTGAGAGTATCAAGTAATTCTTAGAGGGCCTCCTAGGTGCAAGTATGCAATGTGGTGCCTAAAGATCCTTCTATTCTTCTTCTCTATCACCTATTTGTTTTCTTTTGTCATATTTGCAAGTTATATCTATCTTATTGTGAATGAATCTTTGATTTAATGATAATTTATCAAAAAGAGCATTCTTGTCCATGCTATTTTATATTTCTTCATTGATTAATATCCTATTGGATTGATTCCATGTCCATCATGTACCCTTCTCCTCCATCATTCCTATTGCCATGTACACTAGCACTGCCATCTGCACCAATCCTAGGCTTGTGTTGTTTGCCATTGACCTAGGGAAGAGTATATGGTCCTTATGAAGGAGGGTTAAAGAGAAGGCAAGAGGGTCAAAGGCCAAGTTGGGACTATTGGAGATGACAAGGATTTGGATCTCTACTTCCTTGTTGAGCTCTTAAAGGAATTGGTGGCAGTGGCCATATGGGGCAAAGATAATATGCACTAAATGCTGATCTTCCTATTGACTAAAAATTGCTCATGTGGATTGGATTGTGGAATTATAACCCTAAAAACTCTAAGTTCAACCTAATGTAGATTTGGCTATTCATCCCCACTTCGATGGCCCTACTAGATAGTTCATGGCCATGGTTGAGAGGGTGCAGATGAAGATAGGTGCTTAAGGAGGTGGTGATGCAAGTGGTATTGAGATAAGATCAAGCGAGGGAGCAAGACAAAGTTTATTGGGGTAGCTCACTTAATTACGGAATATGGATTATCCACCCAAGATCATAACGATAATGGAAAGCAGATGTTGATACTATACAAGAAAAGAAAGAAAAAAGAATAACAAACAAACATAATAAAAATACAAGGATTGACCTTAAACCTACCTCCATAGGACCTCCATAGGGCATGTAGAACTATACTATGAGAGAAATAAAATCAAACAAATGCAAGAAAAATTTACCACTCAACTATCATACAAGAGTCTCTTAACAAGAAGCTTCAAAATTTTTATAAAAGCTTTCTAAAATCTCTTAAGAAGCCTCTTAATACTATCAAGACGTCACCAGCAATCCGATGTAATAAACGGCTCATCAATCAGAGTTATATAGATTCTAGAAATCTTGAAATAGTGTTTCAGTAGGAGACTAAGCCTGAATCAAATCCTAAAACCTTTCTGGACAATCCAATCAAGGCTGGCTCAAATCGAAGCCATCCGATTGTGCAAAACACATCAAGATCACATCCAGAAATATCGTCCTGGATCTCGTTCTAGGCTTATTATGGATCGAATCTCAAAACATTTTCTTAACAATCTCTACCTCCACTCGATATTTGGCCTCTACTTGTCTTTAAGAGCCTGTGATTTATCTTGCCCCCATGCTCTGGGGCATGCCTACTGTCTCATGGATTGGCAAATATAGGTGTCAAGCCAGGCCGCTCGATTCCACCTCCATCATGGGCTGCATCCACTCTAACCAAAGATCTATTCGAAAAAATCTCCTGGGATAATAGAAACTTCACTCTGTGATGTCACCTCTTATCCTCTCAAGTTTTCTATTTCGTACTCGATATACCTCCACCTGGAGCTCCACCTCACATTAGGCTCCCTCTGGCTCCTAAAGCTCCAACTTGCATTAGACTTTCTGTCAAATAGTAATGTTCTCTCATCCTCTTCTTTCCCTCCAAAATAATTATATCACCATGCATGATCTTCAGGATTTCATCACCAGTTATCCATCTATAGTCGTTTGAATCTAGTCTACTCAGTGAGATAAAATTTTACCTAAAATTAGGTATGTATTGAATCTCCCTCGATCTTCTCACTACACCATCATATATTCTCCAGTTAACCATCTTAATGCCTTTGATCGTATAGCTCGATCCATCCGACAGATGAAGGGTGCCCTCACTACTCTCCAATGAGTCAAATAGCCCTTCTGTATAATAAACATGATAGATGCATGTAGAATCTAAAATCCACTACTGAAAAAAAGTAAATACATCATCAGATATCAATAGGATATCATCCTCTGACTCACTACTGATTGTCGCTGTAGTAGCCCTCATCCAATCTTTGAGTTGAGGGTGATCCCTAATATAATGCCTCAACTTATTATACCGGTAGCACCTGATCTTGCTGGGATCCCTCATTTTGGACTTGGATCATCCTTTTCTATCCTCTATCGCTCCGTCTGCTACCATCTACTCTTTCAAAAATTACCAAAGCTGAATTGCTGCCATCGAAGCTTGAAGCTGGGTTCTTCCTTCTAAAAGCCTCATTCTGAAAAATTATCATAGTGACCTCATCTATCTTGATGGTGCTCTTCCTTATTAGAAGAGCAGTTATCATATGAAGAAAAAAGCGATACTAGCAAGACTAATACCCTGGTCTTCTCCTCAACCTTCTTATCTATAGTGAGAAGATCGATGAGAATCTTTTAAAAGTGGCTGAGATGCTCCTGCACACTCTATCCATCATTCACCTATAGTTGATAGAATTATCTCCAAAAAAAAGAGAGTGTTGATGAGAAATTTTATCATATACAACTTCTCGAGCTTCGATCACAACATCATCGAAAAAGTCTTATCAAGTACATTAATCACCACCTCATCTATCAGATACACATGGATGGTACTCACCATCTACATCTGTAGCCGCTTATAGGTCCTCTTTTCTATGGTGGTCGACTTCTTCTCATTCAAGAGAGCGTCGATCAATTAATGTTAGATGAGCATGTCTTTCATCCTCGCTTGCTACAAAAAAAAAATTATTCTTTCTATCAAATCGATTGATTTCCATCTTGATTATGCTTGTCTTCTTCATCTTCTAATCTCGATTAATACCACCTCTATCTAGACTATCTGATACCACTTGTCCATGATAAATTGGCTCTGATACCACTCGTTGGGGTAGATCCCTCAATTATATAACATGGATCATCCATCTAAGATCACAACAATGATGAAAAGTGGATATTGATACCATATGAGAAAAAAAAAATAATAATAAATAAATACAATAAAAATACATGGATTGACCTCAAGCCTACCTCTATGGAGCATGCAAAACTTCACTATGAGAGAAACAAAATCAAATAAATATAAGAGAAACTTATCACTCAATTCTTGTACAAGAGTCTCTTAATAAAAAACTCTAAAACTCTTACAAAAGCTTCTAGAAATCTCTCAAAAAGCTCTCAGCACCATCAAGACCTCACTAGCAATATGATGCAATAAACGACTTGTCAATCGAAGTTATATAGACTTTAAAAATTTCGAAATAGTATTTCAGTAGGAGACTAAGTCCGAATCAAATCCTAAAATACTTTTGGACCATCTGATTCTGACAGACTCAAATCAAAGCCATCCGATCATGCAAAATACATCCAGATCACGTCCAAAAATATCATCCTAGACCTCATTCTAGGCTTATTATGGATCAAATCTTGAAATATTTTTTTTAATAAAGTTAGGATTAGAAATGGGGGTAAATAGAGAGGGTGGAGGTTCCACTTGCAAGAGGAGAGGAGAAAATTTGACCTTGAGGGAGTTCTAGTTATAAGATATATAAGGGTCCCCGTATAATCTATACTAATAATGTTATTAAGATGTATTAATGTGCACATGCACATGCATGCCATGCTCGCATTTATACTACACCTCTCCTCACCATGTGCATGTGCATGACATGATGTGGCTGGCTAAGACAAGCAAGCACATACATCTAGTTACTACCTTACCATCCCTAAAGCCTAATTAGGCTTAGAAGAATTAGATATCTAATAAAAAATATGCAGGATTTCATGCTTAAATTTTAAAATAATTTTGAAATAAATCAAAGTGAAAGATGTAGATTAAACTATTTAATCTATAAAAGCATGTAATCTAATTACTAAACCCTACATCTAGGATCTATAACATGCCATAATGCATGCATAAATATAAAAATATATATTTTGGTATTGATCAAATCCATATCCCAGATCTAGAATAATTCTAGATCTAAATTCTATATCGCATCTAGGTGAGAGAAGAGATCAAATCTCTTACCTTCGCGTAGGTCGAGAACTTCATGGTTCATTTTTGTTATTTTTTTTGGAGCCGCACATGCATCCGGCCTCTACAGAAAGTCCACACAAAACTGAAAACATAGATTGGAGGTTCGTCGAACGAAGATCCGCTCGAAGTGCAAGCTTCTTATGGATTTCTCTTGATGGTTAATCTAAAAAATATTCAGATCAATTGGAAACTCTAAGAGATGAAAAATAAGAGGAGAAATAAGAAAAAAATTCAACCCTTAAATCTTTCAAAAATTAGAAATAAACACATATGAGAAAAGCCCTAAGAGAAAATAAATCTTCTCTTTTAGGACATCAACAATTGATGTCCTGAAAACATCTCTATGCTAGGACAAGAGGAGACCTTCTCCTCTAGATTATTTTTATATTTTTAGATCTAAAATTATCTATTTTTTCTTATAGAAAAATTTTATAAAAATATAGAGAAGAAAGGTTCTCAAAGAAATCCTAAGAGAAGACCTTCTTCTCTTCTTCTTCTCTCATCAGGACATGATTAGATCATGTCCAAAGATGATCACTATGCCCCAACACCTTGAAGCACACATCCCCATGCCCTCTTCCTCTCTCTCTCTTAGATTTTTATCACATAAAAATATATAAAAGAATAGAAAGGAAAAACTTAAAAGAAAAAATCAAGAGAAGACAATCTTCTCTTACCTTTGTCCCTTCAAGACATCAACTTTTGATGTCTAGATATAGACCTCTTTTCCAAGAAACTTGATGCCCCAAACCTCCATGCCTCCTCCTCCTTTTCTTCTAGTTTTTTCATAAATTTTCTAGGATTTTTCATGTCTAAAAATATCTCATAGGAGGCACCCCAATTAGATAAGGAAGACTAGGTCAAACCTAGTCTTATATGGACACTAGGGAGGAGTTTTAGGAGGCATCCAACTCTTGGACCCCTCCCCCCCCCCTATTTTTTTGGTGTAAAGACTAGAAAATCATGTACAAAATCAAAGAAAATAAGTGTACAAAAGAAA
This sequence comes from Cocos nucifera, assembly GCA_006176705.1. Taxonomy (NCBI): domain Eukaryota; kingdom Viridiplantae; phylum Streptophyta; class Magnoliopsida; order Arecales; family Arecaceae; genus Cocos; species Cocos nucifera. The sequence goes on from QRFJ01003250.1 coordinate 26,732, forward strand.
GGGAGGCATGGAGAAAAAATTCCATAAGAAAAGGAGATATTTTGGAGAATTGAGACTCTATCAAATAGAGTCCAAGTCTTAACAACTTTCTTTATTTGACCAAGTCAAATAAAATTCCAAAAACATCTAGTAGGGGGTGTGGAGAACCTCTCTTAGGCATGGAGAAATATAAAAAAAATCTAGAATTAAAAATATAATGGGTGTGGGATCTTTCTTAGATGGTGCAAGAGTGAAGGGAAGAGTCTAGTCTAACTAGGATGTTAGATATATGTGCCCTAAAAGCCAAAATTGGCTGACACTTGTAATACACTTCTAGGAGCAAAATTATAATTTTGACTATAATCAATAAAATGGGTTATTTTCTATCACATATGTATATTTAGTGTCTGTGATACATCCTTTGAGTTAATGGTAATGATAATTCATATTTTCAAGAGTTAAAAATTTAAGACATGAATAATCATTATTAACTCATAAAATGCTTCCGACCATAGGATCATCATGAGGATGGTGATTGATCCAGAAGATTGGTGTACAATCGCTTCTCTTTAGTAGATGAGTCTTGAGTCTATGGTGTGGAGGCACCGGAGTGAGAGTACAGGTACTCGTTAGAGAATGAGGGCACTGAGCGTGACAACCTCGAGTAGTCATTAGGAAGTCTACCTTCTCATCAATGACTGACTCGATGCTACAGTGGTGTATCTGGTTCTTTGATCTGAGGTGCATCGATAGTTTACCTTGAGGGTGTTATAGTTTGACTACACCATAACTCCGTCTCTTAGCCATCCAGAACCCTGAGGTGTATGTTGGCTATAGTATATTCATTGTAGAAACTGGATTGCATCAAGATGGAATCTATCTACCTCGGTGGTAGAGGAGCAGCCCTATGATGATCATAAGAATCAAGTCCAGAAGCCCATGGCCATGGCAGAGTGAAATAATAGAAAGAGTTTCTATTTAGGTTTTCACATCAGACTTGAATCGAATGATTACATCATATGACAGAGACTAGGGTTTGACGAGTTCACCTAAACCCTAATTTAATCGGAGCTCAAGATAGAAGAACTTAATCACATAGGTAGCTGCACCAAGAGGTTCGCATTTAGCTTTGATGGGTTGCCACCATGTACTGCTAGGTGTCACTGGTGGATTTTGGAAGCAATTAGAATGATTTAGATGATCGATCATTCTAGCTATTCGAATCAGAAGAGTTCTGATCCATCAAAAGAAGTTTCGATGATGTCGATGATAGGGATTATGACATATCCCATTATCATACAGAGCTGAACCTAACTGGGTCACATAAATAAGGGTTTGAATCTAGTGATCATCAATTGAACTAATCCAGTTCAATTGATTTGAATGAGATTCAATTAGCTTTAAGAAAATCGTGCTAGCACTCGATTGAACCTAACGTTCTTCTTTTACTATCATAAATAGTTATCCTAACTGAGTCAAAGAAGTTTATACTCGATCAGAGGCCTTCACTTGGTCTGACTAGAGCCTGTCCAGGTCAGAAAAGGGTTGTCTTATTTTGACAATACCTACTATTTTTGGTCACCTACCATTTCTCGTCCTTTGACTTTGGTCAAAAGTTGATCTTTAACTGGTCAAATGTTGACCATTGACCCTTTGACTTTTGTCCATATGTCATATACCTATTGGAGAGCTGGTAGGGGCTTGTCCTCCTACTAGAACCTAGCAAGGAGGAGGGCGCACACCACCCTTGGCGTGTGCCCAAGTTTGAGGCGCCCAGGAGTCCCTCTTGGATAGGGACTCCATCTCCTTTTTGGATTTCGATTAGACTTCTCCTAAGAACCAAGTTTGATAGGTCTTAGGTGCCATCTAAGGAGGAATCCAAGGGACTCTATTTCCACCAATCAGATTTAGATCTGATTTCACAAAGGGTTGTGATTGGTTGGGAAGAAGAGGAGTTGGATCATGCATAGTCTATAAATAAGATCCTGCGCCCAACTCAAGGAGTATCTAAAATTGAATTAAAAATTTTCACGCCCCAAGGCTGTCTCTCCTCTCCTCCTCCATGCCAAGTCCACCTTCTCTCTCTCCTCTCCATGCCTAGAGGAGTTTGGGATCTTAGTTGGTGCAATCCAGATGAGAGAAAGACGACAGAAAGCTAGAAGGCTGCACTACTGCAAAGGACAACTGCTGATCTTCAAAAGATATTTTGAAGATCCTCCAGATCAGATCTAGATCTAATTTTTAGAGATGTGATAGAGAAGAAGAGGATCTCTAAATCTAGCCTGAGTAGATATCGATAGAGGCCAGGCACTTGCGTGGCTAGATCTAGAACCTTCCGCTGCATATAGGATCATCAACGGATAATAGGATTATCCTACATCAAGATAAATTAAATATGATTTAATTTATTTATATTTTATTTTTATTATTAAAATAATAAAGATTAGATCTAAAACATTCCAAATCTAATTTGGATCAAAAAAAAAAAATTTTAAAATATATCTCTTGATCCGATCAGATCTGAACGAACCTAGTCGGAGAAATCAGAATTTTTCCTTCAACTGGTATCAGAGCCAAGGTTCTAAAGTATTTAGATCTAATTTTAATTTTATTTTAATTAAAAAATAAGTGATCTTAGATGTCACATGAGATGTGATCAGATCTAAAATTAGAAACAATTAAAATTAAATAATTTGGATCTAAGATTAGAAAATATACATGACTAGTTCTAAAATAGAATAGTTCTATAGAATAGTCTTGCATGTTTATAATTTAATTTAATTAAATCATATTTTAGATCTATTTATTTATTATTTTTTGATATTATAATTATTATAATAATATCTAAAAAATATTAAATAAAAATTATTTAATTTTAAACATCATATGAGATATGATTGATGCATGTCTAGACTAGTTGTAGAATAGTTCTACATAGTTGTCCAGATTAGAGTTTATTTTGATAAGATCAATTTAAATCTAATTTTTTAGATTATTATGAGATAATTTAGATCTAAAAATATGCATGATTCAGTACATGAGATGTATGCAAAATATGCCATGATTAGATCTAATTTGTATATGAGATATATGATATAGATCTAAAACTGTTTTATAGTATTACATGTTCCTGATTAAGGCGTTCCTCTTGGCCGTTCGATCATAAGAATGAAGAAGGGTTTAAAAGCCCTCT
>QRFJ01003250.1:30903-56919 GCA_006176705.1 Cocos nucifera
AAAGACTAGAAAATCATGTACAAAATCAAAGAAAATAAGTGTACAAAAGAAAGGGAGGCATGGAGAAAAAATTCCATAAGAAAAGGAGATATTTTGGAGAATTGAGACTCTATCAAATAGAGTCCAAGTCTTAACAACTTTCTTTATTTGACCAAGTCAAATAAAATTCCAAAAACATCTAGTAGGGGGTGTGGAGAACCTCTCTTAGGCATGGAGAAATATAAAAAAAATCTAGAATTAAAAATATAATGGGTGTGGGATCTTTCTTAGATGGTGCAAGAGTGAAGGGAAGAGTCTAGTCTAACTAGGATGTTAGATATATGTGCCCTAAAAGCCAAAATTGGCTGACACTTGTAATACACTTCTAGGGGCAAAATTATAATTTTGACTATAATCAATAAAATGGGTTATTTTCTATCACATATGTGTATTTAGTGTCTGTGATACATCCTTTGAGTTAATGGTAATGATAATTCATATTTTCAAGAGTTGAAAATTTAAGACATGAATAATCATTATTAACTCATAAAATGCTTCCGACCATAGGATCATCATGAGGATGGTGATTGATCCAGAAGGTTGGTGTACAATCGCTTCTCTTTAGTAGATGAGTCTTGAGTCTATGGTGTGGAGACACCGGAGTGAGAGTACAGGTACTCGTTAGAGAATGAGGGCACTGAGCGTGACCACCTCGAGTAGTCATTAGGAAGTCTACCTTCTCATCAATGACTGACTCGATGCTGCAGTGGTGTGTCTGGTTCTTTGATCTGAGGTGCATCGATAGTTCACCTTGAGGGTGTTATAGTTTGACTACACCATAACTCGATCTCCTAGCCATTCCGAAACCCTGAGGTGTATGTTGGCTATAGCATGTTCATTGTAGGAACTGGATTGCATCAAGATGGAATCTATCTACCTCGGTGGTAGAGGAGCAGCCCTATGATGATCATGAGAATCAAGTCCAGAAGCCCATGGCCATGGCAGAGTGAAATAATAGAAAGAGTTTCTATTTAGGTTTTCACATCAGACTTGAATCGAATGATTACATCATATGACAGAAACTAGGGTTTGACGAGTTCACCTTAACCCTAATCTGATCGGAGCTCAAGATAGAAGAACTTAATCACATAGGTAGCTGCACCAAGAGGTTCGCATTTAGCTTTGATGGGTTGCCACCATATACTGCTAGGTGTCACTGGTGGATTTTGGGAGCAATTAGAATGATTTAGATGATCGATCATTCTAGCTATTCGAATCAGAAGAGTTCTGATCCATCAAAAGAAGTTTCGATGATGTCGATGATAGAGATCATGACATATCCCATTATCATACAGAACTGAACCTAACTGGGTCACATAAATAAGGGTTTGAATCTGGTGATCATCAATTGAACTAATCCAGTTCAATTGATCTGAATGAGATTCAATTAGGTTCAAGAAAATCGTGCTAGCACTCGATTGAACCTAACGTTCTTCTTTTACTATCATAAATAGTTATCCTGACTGAGCCAAAGAAGTTTATGCTCGATCAGAGGCCTTCACTTGGTCTGACTAGAGCCTGTCCAGGTCAGAAAAGGGTTGTCTTATTTTGACAATACCTATCATTTTTGGTCACCTACCATTTCTCGTCCTTTGACTTTGGTCAAAAGTTGACCTTTGACTGGTCAAATGTTGACCATTGACACTTTGACTTTTGTCCATATGTCATGCACCTATTGGAGAGCTGGTAGGGGCTTGTCCTCCTACTAGAACCTAGCAAGGAGGAGGGCGCATGCCACCCTTGGCGTGTGCCCAAGTTTGAGGCGCCCAGGAGTCCCTACTTGGATAGGGACTCCATCTCCTTTTTGGATTTCGATTAGACTTCTCCTAAGAACCAAGTTTGACTGGTCTTAGGTGCCATCTAAGGAGGAATCCAAGGGACTCTATTCCCACCAATCAGATTTAGATCTGATTTCACAAAGGGTTGTGATTGGTTGGGAAGAAGAGGAGTTGGATCACGCATAGTCTATAAATAAGACCCTATCTGCGCCCAACTCAAGGAGTATCTAAAATTGAATTAAAAATTTTCCACGCCCCAAGGCTGTCCTCTCCTCTCCTCCTCCATGCCAAGTCCACCTTCTCTCTCTCCTCTCCATGCCCAAAGGAGTTTGGGATCTTAGTTGGTGCAATCCAGATGAGAGAAAGGCGACAGAAAGCTAGAAGGCTGCACTGCTGCAAAGGACAACTGCTGATCTTCAAAAGATATTTTGAAGATCCTCCAAATCAGATCCAGATCTAATTTTTGGAGATGTGATAGAGAAGAAGAGGATCTCTAGATCCTAGCCTGAGTGGATACCGATAGAGGCCAGGCACTTGCGTGGCTAGATCCAGAACCTTCCGCTGCTTATAGGATCATCAACGGGTAATAGGATTATCCTACATCAAGATAAATTAAATATGATTTAATTTATTTATATTTTATTTTTATTATTAAAATAATAAAATTAGATCTAAAACATTCCAAATCTAATTTGGATCAAAAAAAAAAAATTTTAAAATATATCTCTTGATCCGATCAGATCTGAACGAACCTAGTCCGGAGAAATCAGAATTTTTCCTTCAACTGGTATCAGAGCCAAGGTTCTAAAGTATTTAGATCTAATTTTAATTTTATTTTAATTAAAAAATAAGTGATTTTAGATGTCACATGAGATGTGATCAGATCTAAAATTAGAAAAAATTAAAATTAAATAATTTGGATCTAAGATTAGAAAATATGCATGACTAGTTCTAAAATAGAATAGTTCTATAGAATAGTCTTGCATGTTTATAATTTAATTTAATTAAATCATATTTTAGATCTATTTATTTATTATTTTTTGATATTATAATTATTATAATAATATCTAAAAAATAGTAAATAAAAATTATTTAATTTTAAACATCATATGAGATATGATTGATGCATGTCTAGACTAGTTGTAGAATAGTTCTACATAGTTGTCTAGATTAGAATTTATTTTGATAAGATCAATTTAAATCTAATTTTTTAGATTATTATGAGATAATTTAGATCTAAAAATATGCATGATTCGATACATGAGATGTATGCAAAATATGCCATGATTAGATCTAATTTGTATATGAGATATATGATATAGATCTAAAACTGTTTTGTAGTATTACATGTTCCTGATTAAGGCGTTCCTCTTGGCCGTCCGATCATAAGAATGAAGAAGGGTTTAAAAGCCCTCTCCTCCCATCCGATGGGATGTTCTTATGATGTGTAGGGGTGCTACGCATTCGTCCTTAATCAAAAATTCAAAACTTACTTTCTGCAAAACCCTAGATCCTGAAACCCTAGGATTTATTGTGCATATTTTGTTTATGAACCCTACTTAATTAAGAATTAAGATTATGAAATATTAATTAGGTCTAAAATTGAGAATTTTAGATCTAAGACATATTCATAATACTGGGTTCGGGCTTGGGTAGCTCAATTAGGTCTAAGCGGTTGATCAAATCGAATCAAGAGTTGGTTAGATGGGATCAACAATGCTTAAATTGACCAGCCTAATAGGATTAAGTCTGGGTCAAGATCGAGTCATCGATCAAGCAAGACCTAATTAGGCTCAGAGGTTAGAGTCTGGAATTATAGGCTAACCCAATTGGTTCTGGCTCAACAATTTGGTGTCTAAGGTAAGTTTGGCACATACGACTCGACTGATTTTTAATTGGGAGCTACTCGACCTGAATGCGTTCTTGTACGAGTTAATGGCATATCCCTTCCACCGATCTCACTTACCTGGCCATATCTGTTGACTCAGTTCTGATTTGAGGTGGTCAATAATCCGAGCTAACCCATGCCACTAGGTTAGTCATAATTGTTATGACTATGACAAGTCTAGTTTAATGAGACCTGAATCAATTCTTCCTAAGAAAAGATTAAGTCTGAGGTCTTCCACCATTGTAGATGTGCGGGCCCTTCCCGGGGTTGATTGTTCTCGACTGGATATAGTGGCTCAGTTGCACCAAGAAGACGCAACCATGTCTATTAGGCATTGGATGCTATGGGCTGGAGGATGAGTTGGGCTCAATATTCTGGATACGGTGAGAGACTCAATTAGGAATCCAGTCTGTGCAAATGGTGGGTCTGACTTAACTAAGGAGTGGATCAATATTTTGGATACGGTGAGATTCATGAATTAGAGATCAAGTTTGGGTGCACCATGATTAGAGAATCATTGAACAAGAGTTGTTCACTCATTGGCTAACCCATCACCAATAACTGTTAGGTGAGGTGATGAGTCAGTTGGTGAGACCGCACCATCCACTAGAAATCATTAATCATGGAGATTTTTGCATCTCTACAGAGGGAGTGTAGGGATCCAAGAAAATAGTGGGAGCTAATTTATTTAAAAATAAAATTTTTAAATAAATTGGTCAAGTCATAATTACAGTATCTAACTAGAATCTTTGACTCTCTACAGGAAAATGTCTGCGTCCAACCCATTAGCACGTATCCTGGACACACATAGACTGACCGGACCCAATTATAAAGATTGGCTCAGGAACTACAAAATCATTTTGGATTTCGAGAAGTTAACCATGTATTGGACCAGGACCCTCCCACCTTACCAGCCCGTCCATCCACTGAACAGAGAGCATCTCTGAAAAAATGGATAGACGAAGATAATAAGGCCAGATATTACATGTTGGGCTCGATGTCTGATGAGCTCCAGCGCCAACATGAAGATATCAGGACTGCTCGCCAAATGTTGGCTCACCTACAGGAGATGTTTGGTGAACAGAGTCACGCAGCCAAGTATCAAGTCACGAAATGACTTTTTAAGGCTAAGATGCGTGATGGGCAGTCAGTCCAAGATCACTGTCTGATGATGATCAAGGACATGGAAGAGCTTGAGAAGCTCGGTGTGAAGTTAGACTTGGATCTGCAGAATGATATTATTCTGCAATCCTTGACTGATGCATATGGGCAATTCATCATGAATTACCACATGCATAAACTTCAAAATTTCCTTGGCCGAATTAATGAACATGCTGGTTCACCGCTGAGCTTTCTATGAAAGGTTCTAAAGGCTCAGTTCTTGCTATGGAACGGACTTCTTCCAAAAGAAAGTCTTATGGAAAGAAAAAGAAGTCTGCGAAAAAGCAAAAGGTGGAAGGAGGAAAGAAGAAGAAGGCAGAGCCGAAGATGAAAATCACTGTCAAAGAAAAGTATTTTCATTGCAACAGCGACGGCCATTGGAAAGCGGAACTGCCCTACTTACCTGGCCACCCTGAAGAACAAGAAGGAAGGTCCTTCTGGAGGTATGCATCGTTATTGAGTCTAACCTTACGATTTCTTCTGCATCCAGTTGGGTGCTTGACTCTGGTTCTAGTGCTCATCTGTGCACTTCCATGCAGGATCTTGAGGATAGCAGGAGGCTGAGGGATGGAGACATGATCCTATGCATCGGTAATGGAGCAAGAGTTGCTGCAGTGGCCGTGGGAACATACCCTCTTCGATTACCATCTGGTTTAGACTTAGTTTTGAAAGACTGTTATTATGTGCCTGCAGCTAGCAGGAATTTGATTTCTGTTTCATGCTTAGCACTAGAAGGCTATGTGATTACCTTCTTTAAGGACCATTGTAACATTCTTTATGAAAGAAATAAAATTGCAAATGGTTTTCTTATTAACGGTCTTTATCAGCTACATATTGATGTACCTATTCTAACTATCGAGCAAAACGTGAATGCCAAATGACCTAGGGATAGTCCAAATGATAGATATCTATGGCACCTGAGATTAGGTCATATAGCAGAAGATAGGATCAACAAATTGGAGAAAAATGGGCTATTGAGTCCATTGACTTCCGAGTCATATCCAACTTGTGAATCTTGTCTTCAAGGCAAAATGACTAAACTCCCTTTTGTAGGACATGGGGAAAGGGCCACAGATCTCCTTGCCCTAGTACATACTGATGTGTGCGGCCCATTTGATGTGCCGGCTAGAGGCAATTTTGTCTACTTCATTACCTTTATCGATGATCTATCTAGGTATGGGTATGTGTATCTTATGAGACACAAGTCTGAAGCTTTTGAAAAGTTCAAAGAATTCAGACATGAAGTAGAAAAACAAACTGAAAAATCCATTAAGGTTCTTCGATCAGATCGAGGAGGTGAATACCTTAGCCGAAAATTCCTAGACTATCTCAAGAAAAATGGCATAGTCTCTCAATGGACTCCACCAGGAACACCTCAACTCAACGGGTTTCAGAATGGAGAAATCGGACTCTATTGGATATGGTCCGATCCATGATGAGCTTCACAGACCTTCCTGATTTTCTTTGGGGATGTTCATTGTTAACTTCAATTTATCTACTGAATAGGGTTCCTTCTAAAATCGTTCCTACCACACCGTATGAGATATGGCATGGTAAGAAACCAAGTCTGAGTCATCTCAGAATTTGGGGTTGTCCGGCTCATGTCAAAAGACAACAAGCGGACAAGTTAGAGTTTAGGTCCTTCAGAGCTCGATTCATAGGATATCCTAAAGAGTCATTAGGATACTATTTCTACATTCCAGAAGACCACAATGTGATTGTGAGTCGACATGCCATCTTTCTTGAAAAATAGTTTATTCAAGATAGCGGCATTGGAAAGCAGATCAAGCTTGATGAGAAAGTCTCACAAGTACAACGAGCTAAGGACCAATTGGAACCAAATCAGGTTGAGCCAATAAGAACACTACCTCCTCCACCTCGTAGATCGAAAAGAGTTTTCCATCCCCTGAAAGATACTTAGGTATTATTTCAGAGAAAGTAGAGAAAATGTTCCTCGTAGGTAATGGTGCTCATGGTGATGATCCCAAAACCTACAATGAGGCGATATCAGATATCGACTCCGAGAAATGGCTAGAGGCAATGCAGTCAGAAATTGACTCGATGCACTCAAACCAAGTCTGGACCTTGGTAGATCCACCAGAAGGTATAGTACCTATTGGGTGTAAATGGATCTTCAAGAGAAAGATTGGTGCAGATGGAAATGTGGAGACATTCAAGGCTAGACTAGTGGCAAAAGGTTATAGTCAACGCGAAGGCATTGACTATCAGGATACCTTTTTCTCAGTGGCTATGCTAAAATCCATCCGCACATTGCTTGCCATTGCAGCCTATTTCGATTATGAAATATGGCAAATGGACGTGAAAATGGCATTCTTAAATGGATATCTTGAGGAAGATATCTATATGGAACAGCCGCTAGGTTTCACATCCAGTGATACTGATCACAAGGTTTGCAAGCTGCAAAGGTCCATATATGGACTTAAGCAAGCATCTCGGAGCTGGAACACTCATTTCAATGATGTGATCAAAATGTTTGGTTTCATCAAAAATGAAGAGGAACCATGTGTCTTCAAAAAGGTCAGTGGGAGCGCTGTTGTCTTCCTCGTATTGTACGTGGATGACATCCTCCTTATTGGAAATGATATTCCCATGTGATGACGACAGTCAAAATATGGTTGTCCAAGAAATTCTCCATGAAAGACCTAGGTGAAGCATCCTTTATTCTAGGAATTAAGGTCTATAGGGATAGACCGAATAGGATGCTAGGACTTTCACAGAAGATGTACATAGAGGAAGTACTAAAGAGGTTTAGTATGGAAAACTCTAAGAGGGGATTAATACCCTTCAGACATGGTATTCATCTTTCCAAGAAGATGTGCCCTAGCACACCTGAGGAAATAGAATGCATGAGCAAGATCCCTTATGCTTCTGCAATAGGGAGCCTCATGTATGCCATGCTATGTACACGACCTGATATAGCCCATGCTGTGAGTGTCACAAGCAGATATCAGTCAAATCCAGGTGAAGAACACTGGACTTCTGTGAAATGTATCCTTAAGTACTTAAGAAGAACTAAGGATATGATGTTGGTCTTTGGTAACGGAGAACTCCAAGTCCAGGGATACACAGACTCGGATTTCATGTCCGATGTAGATGATCGAAAGTCGACATCTGGGAGTCTGTTTGTGTGCAATGGTGGTGCTGTCAGCTGGAAGAGTTTCCAAGCAAACCGTGATAGCAGATTCCACCATGGAAGCAGAATATATCGCTGCATCAGAGGCTGCGAAGGAAGCATTCTGGTATAAGAAGTTTGCTGCAGAAATTGGAGTAATGCCATCAGATGCCATTCCTCTATACTGCGACAACAATGGGCCATAGCCCTTGCTAAGGAGCCGAGGTCTCACCAGAAATTCCAAGCACATTGAGCGGCGATACCACCTCATCCGCGATTACCTCGAGAAGGGTTACGTCGAGGTCAAGAGAGTCAACTCCACAGATAATGTGGCAGACCCACTTACAAAGCCGTTGGGCCAGCAGAAGATCGAAGCCCACCTTGAGAAGATGGGACTTAGACTTGTAGCCAATTGGCTTTAGGACAAGTGGGAGATTGTTAGATATATGTGCCCTAGAAGCCAGAATTGGCTGACACTTGTAATACACTTCTAGGGGCAAAATTATAATTTTGACTATAATCAATAAAATGGGTTATTTTCTATCACATATGTGTATTTAGTGTCTGTGATACATCCTTTGAGTTAATGGTAATGATAATTCATATTTTCAAGAGTTGAAAATTTAAGACATGAATAATCATTATTAACTCATAAAATGCTCCCGACCATAGGATCATCATGAGGATGGTGATTGATCCGGAAGGTTGGTGTACAATCGCTTCTCTTTAGTAGATGAGTCTTGAGTCTATGGTGTGGAGACACCGGAGCGAGAGTATAGGTACTCGTTAGAGAACGAGGGCACTGAGCGTGACCACCTCGAGTAGTCATTAGGAAGTCTACCTTCTCGTCAATGACTGACTCGATGCTGCAGTGGTGTGTCTGGTTCTTTGACCTGAGGTGCATCGGCAGTTCACCTTGAGGGTGTTATAGTTTGACTACACCATAACTCGATCTCCTAGCCATCGGAATCCTGAGGTGTATGTTGGCTATAGCATGTTCATTGTAGGAACTGGATTGCATCAAGATGGAATCTATCTACCTCGGTGGTAGAGGAGCAGCCCTATGATGATCATGAGAATCAAGTCCAGAAGCCCATGGCCATGGCAGAGTGAAATAATAGAAAGAGTTTCTATTTAGATTTTCACATCGGACTTGAATCGAATGATTACATCATATGACAGAGACTAGGGTTTGACGAGTTCACCTTAAACCCTAATCTGATCGGGGCTCAAGATAGAAGAACTTAATCACATAGGTAGCTGCACCAAGAGGTTCGCATTCAGCTCTGATGGGTTGCCACCATATACTGCTAGGTGTCACTGGTGGATTTTGGGAGCAATTAGAATGATTTAGATGATCGATCATTCTAGCTGTTCGAATCAGAAGAGTTCTGATCCATCGAAAGGAGTTTCGATGATGTCGATGATAGAGATCATGACATATCCCATTACCATATAGAACTGAACCTAACTGGGTCACACAAACAAGGGTTTGAATCTGGTGATCATCAATTGAACTGATCCAGTTCAATTGATCTGAATGAGATTCAATTAGGTTCAAGAAAATCGTGCTAGCACTCGATTGAACCTAACGTTCTTCTTTTACTATCATAAATAGTTGTCCTGACTGAGCCAAAGGAGTTTGTGCTCGATCAGAGGCCTTCACTTGGTCTGACTGGAGCCTATCCAGGTCAGAAAAGGGTTGTCTTATTTTGTAAGACAATACCTACCATTTTTGGTCACCTGCCATTTCTCATCCTTTGACTTTGGTCAAAAGTTGACCTTTGACTGGTCAAATGTTGACCATTGACACTTTGACTTTTGTCCATGTGTTCATGCACCTATTGGAGAGCTGGTGGAGGCTTGTCCCCCTGCCAGAACCTGGCAAGGAGGAGGGCGCACGCCACCCTTGGCGTGTGCCCAAGTTGGAGGCGCCCAGGAGTCCCTATTGGATAAGGACTCCATCTCCTTTTTGGATTTCGATTAGACTTCTCCTAAGAATCAAGTTTGACTGGTCTTAGGCACCATCTAAGGAGGAATCCAAGGGACTCTATTCCCACCAATCAGATTTAGATCTGATTTCACAAAGGATTATGATTGGTTGGGAAGAAGAGGAGTTGGATCACGCATAGTCTATAAATAAGACCCTGCGCCCAACTCAAGGAGTATCTAAAATTGAATTAAAAATTCCCATGCCCCAAGGCTGCCTCTCCTCTCCTCCTCCATGCCAAGTCCATCTTCTCCCTCTCCTCTCCATGCCCAAAGGAGTTTGGGATCTTAGTTGGTGCAATCCAGATGAGAGAAAGGCGATAGAAAGCTAGAAGGCTGCACTGCTGCAAAGGACAACTGCTGATCTTCAAAAGGTGTTTTGAAGATCCTCCAGATCTAATTTTTGGAGACGTGATAGAGAAGAAGAGGATCTCTAGATCCAATCTGAGTGGATATCGATAGAGGCCAGGCACTTGTGTGGCTAGATCCAGAACCTTCCGCTGCATACGAGATCATTAACGGGTATTAGGATTATCCTACATCAAGGTAAATTAAATATGATTTATTTTATCTATATTTTATTTTTATTATTAGAATAATAAAGATCAGATCTGAAACATCCCAGATATGATTTAGATCAAAAAAAAAAATTGAAATATATCTCTTGATCCGATCAAATCTGAACGAACCTGGTCCGAAAAATCAGGATTTTCCCTTCATAGGACTCATTCTCTAATATAGACTAAGTCAAACCCAATTTAAATCTTCTTTAAATTAGATTTGAGTCAACCTATTTAATAAGTAATTCTAATCCAATTAGAAGTCTAATTAAATTAGAATTAAATTATATTTTAATCTAGTTTAATTTTTAATCAAATTAGAAATTTGGTGTACTTAAGTTCTAATCGAATAGGAACTTATTTTTTCTTGCAATTGGCTTATCCAATAAACTAATTAAACTTAATCCAATTAGTATAAATTAATTTTAATTAAATTTAATTTAATTATACTTCATTTTAGCTCGATTGCTTAATTAAATTAAGCCAATTAGCAATCTAATTGCTAATCGATCCTCCTATAACACTTGCATTAGGTCAAACATCAATCATATTGATAATTTGACCTTAGAATGATTCTCAATCATCGATTAACCATCTGATTAAGTTACAATCTCTAATGTGTGTGACTCTATAGGTTCAAATCTAAGTCGGTAGCATAGGAATCATCCTAATGTTTGAATAGGTCGAATGTATGCAAAGCAACATTCTTAGAATCCTAACCCATGGTTACCATATAATTTATTCCTTTGACCAATAATGCTCAAGATGACTTTGAGTAACTGTCAACACTCCTATAAGTCATCTCTATTATATCTCAAAATTTTGTGAATCCTGTGACTCCTCACGAGGATTATCCAGACCTAGATTTTGCTAAATTAAAATACGAGTCATTCTCTTCCTGAAGTTAATCAGGAGTGGTTAATCCCATCTTGACTCACACACTAACTCTATAAGTAGTTAACTGTATCCAAAAATCTTTCAAACCTATATTAGAAATACTGACAGTCCGACACCAAAGTATAATAAGTTGCTTGCAAGTCACTGTGGTGATCTCAGATCGGAGGGACACTTATATCCATTGGCCTTAGCTAGCTACTCTTGATAATCGAGTACTACATTGGTCATGTTCGGTGCAGATGTACTCTTTCATCTCACCTGAATGCCATACTAGTGTCTCTATATCACTTGGTTACGAGGACAACCAACACATATAGTATACAACGACCTACACTCAATAAATTATTGTTCTTATTAATAACTTATTATTTGATCGTGAACTACTTAAGAACCATTCGATAATCCTTCTTTATTAATTGATTATGATTCTAAGGATTTCATCATAATTTAGGAGTTCATTTAAGAAAGATCGAATTTTTATGATAAACTAGCCAAATAACTATTATTATTAGATAATTTATATACAAATTTCAATCATCTATCACTTAGATGATTAGCTTTAGAACACATTTTCCAACAACTTTCATTTGGACTATAGCTAATTAGAATAATATCAAATATCCTATCTTTCATTTGAGTTGGTAATGTAAGCACACCAGCTGGCATCACCTCTCTCTAATACCAATTGATGTTCCATGATATCGCTCGAATGTCAATCATCCTTGGCATCACAAGCTCCGATACCATGTTGCGGAAGCCCATGATCTTTAGCATGGATCTAAAGAAATCTGTGATGTTCTCCATGGGCAGCAAACCACCGATCCTTCACCTGGATCTGTGATGGGGCGCCTCCCTCCTTGGGCTTGAGGGAGATGCCCCCCTTTCCTAGGGCTTCTTCAAGAACCCTAGGATGGCAACTCTAGAGAGAAGAAAAGAAGAGAGTTGAGGAAGAAAAGGTCAGTATTCCACAGCATTCACAGCATTATGAAATTCTAATACAATCTATGTATTTATACATAGCCATTAGGCCCAACCAAAAATTCTCTTGGCTAACCCAATACATGAAAGCACTCACCGAGCCCATGTACACCCATGTCTTCTATGCTCTATTCCTCTGGATCTAGACCTGACCCATAAATGAATTAGCCACCTTAAGACCTCTCAAATCAGGCCTTAAGACCCCTAGGATCAACCCAGACCCTAGCCTAAAATAGACCCTCACATAACTCTACTGCGCACTAAGCTGGCTCAATGCTGATCCACTGGGTCAGCTCAGTCTCAGTGTTGATCCACTAGGTCGGCTCAGTCTGAAATTGAGCCGGCCCAATTCTGTGCTGTGCCAGCAGTCCTGAATGTACAGCTCTCTATTTCGCTCGTGCACTGAGACTTAGCCGACCTAGTTTTTGGACTGAGCCGGCTAACCTGCAGAAAATTTTCTTTCTACAGTTTTGATTCTCTGACTTTGATTTCTTGCTTCACATTGAATCTTAGGTCTCCAAAGTGAAGGAAAATCTTGATTTTTCGGGATCAGATTCGTTTAGATCTGTTTGGATCGAGAGGCATATTTCAAAAATCACCTCTTAGATCCTAATCAGATATGACACTTTTCAGATCTGATTTTATGATCTGATAAATAAAAAAATTAAATTAAATTAATTTTGAATTAATTTATCTTGATTCTGGGTATCTGATTATCCGATGATGATCGTGCCGAATCTCTGAGGTTCTAGATCTAGCCACGCAAGCGCCTGGCCTCTACTGGTATCCACTCGGACTGGATCTAAAGATCTTCTCCTTCTCTTTCTTTTCTCTAAAAATTAGATCTGGATCTAATTTGAAGAATCTTCAAAACTTCTTCTGAAGATCACCCATCATCTCTGCAGTAGTGCTGCCTTCTTTCTTTCGTCAGTCTTTTCTTGCCTGACTTGCACTAATCTGAAGGCCCAAATTCCTTGGGCATGGAGAGGAGGGAGAGGGTTAGATGGTGGCATGGAGAAGGGAGAGGGGCAGCCTTGGGGCATGGCTTAGAGGAGAAGTCTCAAAAGTGGGTGCAGATAGGGTCTTTTTATAGACTCTATTGCGCCATGCAGTGCTGCATCACCCCGACCAACCACGTTGCTTCGTGCAATTAGATCTAAATTTAATTAATGAGATGACATCACCTGATCCAATCAGATGAGAGATCCATAGATTCATCCTAAGGTGGCGCCTAAGTCTGGTCAAAGTCTATAGGTGAGGGTCACCTAGTTTGAATCCAAGAAGCAACCTGGAGTCCCATCCGTATGGGACTCCAACATCCCTATCCATGGGCCCACGCCATCCTAGGCATGTACCCCCTTCTTTCTAATTTTCAGAGAGGGGACAAGCCCCTATCTGCTCTCCAATAAGTGTAGGACACATGGGCAGATGTCCAAGGGTCAAAGGTCAACATTTGACCAAATCAAAGTACAAGAATTAGTAGGTGATGAAAAATGATAAGTGTTATGTCAAATTTATCTCATAAATTAAGACAACCATTTTCTGACTTGGACAAGCTCCAGTCAAATTAGGTAAAGGTACCTGAGTGAGCATAAACTCATTTGGCTCAGTCGAGATAACTTTTAAGATAGAAAAAGGAGAATGTTAGGCTCAATCATGTGCTAGCATGATTTTCTTGAACCTAATTGAATTTTATTCACATCAATTGAACTGGGTTAGTCCAATTGATGATATCCAGATCCAAACCCTTATTTGTGTGATCCAGTTAGGTTCAGTTCTGTATGGTAATGGGATATGTCATGATCTCCATCATTGACATCATCGAAACTTCTTTCGATGAATCAGAACTCTTCTGATTCAGACAACTTAGAATGATCAATCATCTAAATCATTCTAATTGCTCCCAAAATCCACCAGTGACACCTAGCAGTATATGGTGGCAACCCATCAAAACTGAAAATGAACCTCTTGGTGCAGCTACTTGTGTGATTAAGTTCTTCTATCTTGAGCTCCGATCAGATTAGGGTTAAGGTGAACTCGTCAAACCCTAATTTCTATCATATGATTTAATCATTTCGATTCAAGTCCGATGTGAAAACCTTAATAGAAACTCTTTCTATTATTTCACTCTCTGCCATGGCCATGGGCTTATGGACTTGATTCTCATGATCATCATAGGGCTGCTCCTCATCCACCGAGGTAGATAGATTCCATCTTGGTGCAATCCAATTCCTACAATGAACATGCTATAGCCAACATACACCTCAGGATTCCGAATGGCTAGGAGATCAAGTCATAGTGTAATCAAACTATAACACCCTCAAGGGGAACTACCGATGCACCTCAGATCAAAGAACCAGACACACCACTACAGCATCGAGTCAGTCATCGATGAGAAGGTAGACTTTCTTATGACTACTCAAGATGGTCACGCTCTGTGCCCTCGTTCTTTAATGAGTACCTATACTCTCACTCCGATGTCTCTACACCATAGATTTTAGACTTATTTACTATAAATAAGCGATTGTACACTAACCTTCCGGATCAATCACCATCCTCATGATGATCCTACGGTTAGGAGCATTTTATGAGTTAATAAATGAAAATTCATGTCTTAAATTTTTAACTCTTGAAAATATGAATTATCATTACCATTAAAAGGGATGTATCTAAATACACTTATGTGATAGAAAATAATCTATTTTATTATTTATAGTCAAAATTATAATTTTGCCCTTAGAAGTGTATTACAAGTGTCAGCTAATTCTGACTTTTAAGGCACACATATCTAACAAACTCCCACTTGATCTAAAGCCAATTGGCTACAAATCTAAGTCCCATCTTCTCAAGGTGGGGTTCGATCTTCTGCTGGCCCAACGATTTTGTAAGCGGATCCGCCGCATTGTCTGTGGAGTCGACTCTCTTGACCTTGACGTAACCCTTCTCGAGGTAATCGCGGATGAGGTGGTATTGCCGCTCGATGTGCTTGAATTTTTGATGAGACCTCGGCTCCTTAGTAAGGGCTGTGGCATCATTATTATCGCAGTACAGAGGAATGGCATCTGATGGCATCACTTCGATCTTCATGATAAACTTCTTGTACCAGAATGCTTTCTTTGCAGCTTCTGATGCAACGATATATTCTGCTTTCATGGTGGAATCTGCTATCACTGTCTGTTTGGAACTTTTTCAACTGACAGCTCCATCATTGCACACAAATAGACTCTCAGATGTCGACTTTCGATCATCTACATCAGACATAAAGTCCGAGTCTGTATATCACTGGACTTGGAGTTCTTATTACCAAAGACCAACAACATATCCTTGTTCTTCTCAAGTACTTAAGGATACATTTCACAGAAGTCCAGTGTTCTTCATCTGGATTCGACTGATATCTACTCGTGATACTCACGGCATGGGCTATATCAGATCGTGTACATAGCATGGCATACATGAGGCTCCGTATTTCTGAAGCATAAGGAATCTTGCTCATGCGTTCTATTTCCTCAGGTGTGCTAGGGCACATCTTCTTAGAAAAATGAATGCCATGCCTGAAAGGTACTAAACCCCTCTTAGAGTTTTTCATACTAAATCTCTTTAGTACTTCCTCTATGTACATCTTCTATGAAAGTCCTAGCATCCTATTCTGTCTATCTCTATAGACCTTAATTCCTAGAATAAAGGATGCTTCTCCTAGGTCTTTCATGGAGAATTCTTTAGATAACCACATTTTAACTATGGTCAACATGGGAATATCATTCCCAATAAGAAGGATGTCATCCACGTACAATACGAGGAAGACAACAATGCTCCCACTGACCTTTTTAAAGACACATGGCTCCTCCTCATTTTTGATGAAATCAAACATTTTGATCACATCATTAAAATGAGTATTCCAGCTCCTGAGATGCTTGCTTAAGTCCATATATGGACCTTTGCAGCTTGCAAACCTTATGATCATCATCACTGGATGTGAAACCTAGCGGCTGTTCCATATAGATATCTTTCTCAAGATATCCATTTAAGAACTATCATTTTCACGTCCATTTGCCATATTTCATAATTAAAATAGGCTGCAACAGCAAGCAACGTGTGGATGGATTTTAGCATAGCTACTAACGAAAAGGTATCCTGATAGTCAATGCCTTCGCATTGACTATAATCTTTTGCCACTAATCTAGCCTTGAATGTCTCCACATTTCCATCTGCACCAATCTTTCTCTTGAAGATCCATTTACACCCAATAGGTACTATACCTTCTGGTGGATCTACCAAGGTCCAGACTTGGTTTGAGTGCATCGAGTCAATTTCTGACTTCATTGCCTCTAACCATTTCTCAGAGTCGATATCTGATATCGCCTCGTTATAGATTTTGGGATCATTACCATGAACCCCATTATCTATGAGGAATATTTTCTCTACATCATCTAAAATAGTACCTAAGTATCTTTCAGGAGGACGAAAAACTCTTTTCGATCTACGAGGTGGAGGAGGTAGTATATGGATTGGCTTAATCTGATTTGGTTCCATTTGGTCCTTAGCTCGTTGCTCTTATGAGACTTTCTCATCGAGCTTGATTTACTTTCCAATGCCGCTATCTTGAATAAATTATTTTTCAAAAAAGATGGCATGTCAACTCATAATCATATTATGATCTTCTAGAATGTAGAAATAATATCCTAATGACTCTTTAGGATATCTTACGAATCGAGCTCTAAAGAATCTAAAGTCTAACTTATCTGCTTGTTGTCTTTTGACATAAGTCGGATAACCCCAAATTCTGAGATGACTCAGACTTGGTTTCTTACCATGCCATATTTCATATGGTGTGGTAGGAATGATTTTAGAAGGAACCCTATTCAGTAAGTATATTGCAGTTAACAAACAGTATCCCCAAAAAAAATCAGGGAGGTCTATGAAGCTCATCATGGATCGGACCAAATCTAGTAGGATCCGGTTCCTCCATTCTGAAACTTCATTGAGTTGAGGTATTCCAGGTGGTGTCCATTGAGAGACTATGCCATTTTTTTTGAGATAGTCCAGGAATTTCCTACTAAGGTATTCACCTCCTCGATCTGGTCGAAGAACCTTAATGGGTTTTTTAATTTGCTTTTCTACTTCATGTCTGAATTCTTTGAACTTTTCAAACACTTCAGACTTGTGTCTCATAAGATACACATACTCATACCTAGATAAATCATCGATAAAGATTACAAAGTAGACAAAGTTGCCTCTAGTCGGCACATCGAATGGACCGCACACATCTGTACGTACTAGAGCAAGAAGATCCATGGCCCTTTCTCCATGTCCTACAAAAGAGAGCTTAGTCATTTTGCCATGAAGATAGGATTCATAAATTGGATATGACTCGAAAGTCAATGGACTCAATAGCCCAATTTTTTTTAATTTTTTAATCCTATCTTCTACTATATGACCTAATCTTAGGTGCCATAGATACCTATCATTAGGACTATCCCTAGGACGTTTTAATTTTATGGCATTCACATTTTGCTCGAAGTTAAAAATAGATACATCAACATATAACTGATAAAGACCGTTAATAAGAAAACTATTTACAATTTTATTTCTTTCATAAAGAATGTTACAGTAGTCTTTAAGAAAACTAATTACATAGCCTTATTATGCAAGGCACGAAACAGAAATCAAATTCCTGCTTGTTGTAGGCACAAAATAATAGTCTTTTAATACCAAGTCTAAACCAGATGGTAGTCGAAGAGGATATATTTTCACGACCATGGCAGCAACTCTTGCTCCATTTTCGAGACGTAGGATCATCTCACCATCCCTCAGCCTCCTACTATCCTCAACACCCTGCATAGAAGTGCACAAGTGAGCACTAGAACCAGAGTCAAGCATCCAACTGGATGCAGAAGAAACCGTAAGGTTAGACTCAATAACGAGCATACCTCCAGAAGGACCTACCTCCTTCTTCTTTAGGGTGGCCAGGTAAGTAGGGCAGTTCCGCTTCCAATGGCCATCATTGTTGCAATGAAAATACTTTCCTTTGTTAGCGGCCTTCTTCTTCAGCTCTGTCTTTTTTTTCTTTCCTCCTTCCACCTTCTACTTTTTCACAGACTTCTTCTTCTTTCCAAAAGACTTTCTCTTGAAAGAAGTTCATTCCATAGCAAGTACTGAGCCTTTAGAATCTTTCATGGAAAGCTCAGCGGTAACCAGCATGTTCATAAGTTCGGCCAAGGAAGTTTTGAAGTTTATGCATATGGTAGTTCATGATGAACTGCCCATACGCATCAGTCAAAGATTGTAGAATTATGTCATTCTATAGATCCAAGTCCAACCTCACTCCAAGCTTCTCAAGCTCTTCCAAGTCCTTGATCATCATTAGACAATGATCTTGGACTGACTGTCCATCACGCATCTTAGCCTTGAACGGTCGTTTAGTGACTTGATACTTGGCTGCACGACTCTGTTCACCAAATATCTCCTGTAGGTGAGCCAACATTTGGCGAGCAGTTCTGATATCTTCATGTTGGCTGAAGCTCATCAGACATCGAGCCCAACATGTAGTATCTGGCCTTATTATCTTCATCAGTCCACTTATCCAGAGACGCTCTCTGTTCAGTGGATGGATGAGCTAGTAAGGTGGGAGGGTCCTAGTCCAATACATGAGTTAACTTCTCGAAACCCAAAATAATTTTGAAGTTTCGAAGCCAATCCTTGTAATTTGGTTCGGTCAGTCTATGGGTGTCCAGGATTCGTGCTAGTAGATTGGATGCAGACATTTTTCTGTAGAGAGTCAAAATTTCTAGTTAGATATTGTAATTAAGACTTAACCAATTTATTTAGAGATTTTATTTTTAAATAAATTAGCTTCCACTATTTTTTTGGATCCCTACACTTCTTCTATAGAGATGCGAAAATCTTCATGATTACTGATTTCTAGTGGGTGGTGCGGTCCCATGACTTACTCATCACCTCACCTAACAGTTATTGGTGATGGGTTAGCCAATGGGGTGAACAACTCTTGTTCAATGATTCTCTAATCATGGTGCACCCAAACTTGGTCTCTAATTCATGAATCTCACCGTGTCCAGAGTATTGATCCACTCCTTAGTTAAGTCAGACCCACCATTTGCATAAATTGGATTCCTAATTGAGTCTCTCACCGTATCCAAAATATTGAGCCCAATCCATCCTCCAGCCTGTAGCATCCAATGCCTAATAGACATGGTTGCATCTTTCTGGTGCAACTGAGCCACTGTAACCAGTCGAGAATGATTAACCCCGGGAAGGGCCCACACATCTACAATGGTGGAAGATCATAGACTTAATCTTTTCTTAGGAAGTTTTGATTTAGGTCTCAATAAACTAGACTTGACATAGTCATAACTATTATGACTAACCTAGTGGCGTGGGTTAGCTCGGATTATTGACCACCTCAGATTAGAACTAAGTCAACAAACATGGTCAGGTAAGTGAGACCGGTGGAAGGGATATGCTTGAAAGAAAATCCTGGTTTTCTGGATCAGGTTCATTCAGATCTGATTGGATCGAGAGGCATATTTCAAAAATTTTTTCTTAGATCCAGATCAGATCAGACACATTTTTAGATTTGATTTAAAATTTGATAATTAAAAAAATAAAACTAAATTAATTTTTACCTTGATCTTGGGTAATCTGATTACCCATTAATGATCCTACGGAAGCTCTGCGGTTTTGGATCTAGCCTTGCAAGCGCCTGGCCTCTACCGATATCCACTCAGACTGGATATGAAGATCTTCTTCTTCTCTTTCTTTTCTCCAAAAATCAGATCTAGATCTGATTTGGAGGATCTTCAAAATACCTTCTGAAGATCATCCATCGTCTCTGCAGTAGTGTTGCCTTCTTCCTTTTTCGTCAGCCTTTCTTGCCTGACTCGCACTAATCTGAAGGACCCAACTTTCTTGGGCATAGAGAGGAGGGAGAGGGCCAGATGGTGGCATGGAAAAGGAAGAGGGATAGCCTTGGGGCATGGATTAAGATGAACTAATTAAAAGGTGGGCGCAGACAGGGTCTATTTATAGACTCTGTTGCGCCATGCAGTGCTACATCACTCAGGCCAATCACGTTGCTTCGTACATTCAGATCTAAATCTGATTGATGGGATGACATCATCTGATCCAATCAGATGAGAGACCCATAGGTTCATTCTTAGATGGTGCCTAAGACTAGTCAAAGTAGATACCCAAGGGCCACCTAAGTTGAAACCAAGAAGCAACCTGGAGTCCCATCCGTATGGGATTCCAGCATCCCTATCCACGGACGCACGCCATCCTAGGCATGCACCCCCTTCTTTCCAATTTCCAAAGAGGGGACAAGCCTCTATCTGCTCTCCAATAAGTGCATGATACATGGGCAGATGTCCAAGGGTCAAAGGTCAACGTTTGACCAACTCAAAGTACAAGAATTAGCAGGTGACGAAAAATGGCAGGTGTTGTTTCAAATTTATCTCATAAACTAAGACAATCCTTTTCTAACTTAAACAAGCTCCAGCCAGACTAGGTAAAGGTACTTGAGTGAGCATAAACTCATTTAGCTCAGTCGAGATAATATTTATGATAGAAAAAGAAGAACGTTAGGCTCAATCGTGTGTTAGCACGATTTTCTTGAATCTAATTGAATCTTATTCAAATCAATTGAACAGGATTAGTCTAATTGATGATATCCAGATCCAAATTCTTATTTGTGTGATCTAATTAGATTTAATTATATATGGTAATGGGATATATCATGATCTCCATCATCGACATCATCAAAACTTCTTTCGATGGATCAGAACTCTTCTGATTTAGACAACTTAGAATGATCGATCATCTAAATCATTCTAGTTGCTCCCAAAATCCACCAGTGATACCTAGCAGCATATGGTGGCAATCCATCAAAACTAAAAATGAACCTCTCAGTGCAGCTACTTGTGTGATTAAGTTCTTCTATCTTGAGCTCCGATCAGATTAGGGTTAAGGTGAACTCATCAAATCCTAATATCTATCATATGATTTAATCATTCGATTCAAGTATGATGTGAAAACCTTAATAGAAACTATTTCTATTATTTCACACTCTCTGGCATGGCCATGGGCTTATGGACTTGATTCTCATGATCATCATAGGGCTGCTCCTCATCCACCGAGGTAGATAGATTCCATCTTAGTGCAATCCAATTCCTACAATGAACATGCTATAGCCAACATACACCTCTGGATTTCGAATGGCTAGGAGACCGAGTCATGGTGTAGTCAAACTATAACACCCTCAAGGTGAACTACTGATGCACCTTAGATCAAAGAACCAGACACACTACTGCAGCATCGAGTCAGTCATCGATGAGAAGGTAGACTTTCTTATGTCTACTCGAGGTGGTCACGCTCAGTGCCCTCGTTCTCCAATGAGTATCTGTACTCTTGCTCCGATGTCTCTGCATCGTAGACTTAAGACTCATCTACTACAAAGAAGCGATTGTACACTAATCTTTTGGATCAATCACCATCCTCATGATGATCCTATGATCAGGAGCATTTTATGAGTTAATAAATAAAAATTCATGTCTTAGATTTTCAACTCTTGAAAATGTGAATTATCATTACCATTAACTCAAGGGATGTATCATAGACACTAAATACACTTATGTGATAGAAAATAATCCATTTTATTATTTATAGTCAGAATTATAATTTTGCCCTTAGAAGTGTATTACAAGTATCAGCCAATTCTGGCTTCTAAGGCACACATATCTAATAAACTCCCACTTGACCTATAGTCAATTGGCTACAAATCTAAGTCTCATCTTTTCAAGATGGGCTTCGATCTTCTACTGGCCCAATGGCTTTGTAAGCGGGTCCATCGCATTGTCTGCGAAGTCGACTCTCTTGACCTTGATGTAATCCTTCTCGAGGTAATCATGGATGAGGTTGTATCGCCGCTCGATGTGCTTGGATTTCTGGTGAGACCTTGGCTCCTTAGCAAGGGCTATGACGCCATTGTTGTCGCAGTATAGAGGAATGGCATCTGATGGCATCACTCCGATCTCCGTGGTAAAGTTTTGGTACCAGAATGCTTCCTTCGCAACTTCTGATGCAGCGATATGTTCTACTTCCATAGTGGAATCTGCTATCACTGTCTGTTTGGAACTTTTTCAACTGACAGCTCCACCATTGCACACAAATTGACTCTCAGATGTCGACTTTCGATCATCTACATCGGATATAAAATCCAAGTCTGTATACCCCTGGACTTAGAGTTCTCCTTTACCAAAGACCAACAATATATCCTTAGTTCTTCTTAAGTACTTAAGGGTATATTTCACAGAAGTCCAGTGTTCTTCACCTAGATTCGACTGATATCTGCTCGTGACACTCACGGCATGTGCTATATCAAGTCATGTACATAACATGGCATACATGAGGCTCTCTATTGCTGAAGCATAAGAGATCTTGCTCATGCGTTCTATTTTCTCAGGTGTGCTAGGGCACATCTTCTTGGAAAGATAAATGCCATGCTTGAAGGGTACTAAACCCCTCTTAGAGTTTTCCATACTAAACCTCTTTAGTACTTCCTCTATGTACATCTTCTGTGAAAGTCCTAGCATCCTATTTGGTTTATCTCTATAGATCTTAATTTCTAGAATAAAGGATGCTTCTCCTAGGTCTTTTATGGAGAATTCTTTAGATAACCATATTTTAACTATGGTCAACATGGGAATATCATTTTCGATAAGGAGGATGTCATCCACATACAATACGAGAAAGACAACAGCACTCCCATTGATCTTTTTAAAGACATATGGCTCCTCTTCATTTTTGATGAAACCAAATATTTTGATCATATCATTAAAATGAGTGTTTCAGCTTCGAGATGCTTGCTTAAGTCCATATATGGACCTTTGCAGCTTGTTTACCTTGTGATCATCATCACTGGATGTGAAACCTAGCGGCTGTTCCATATAGATATCTTTCTCAAGATATCCATTTAAGAATGCCATTTTCACGTCCATTTGCCATATTTCATAATCGAAATAGGCTGCAACAGCAAGCAATGTGCGAATGGATTTTAGTATAGCTACTGGTGAAAAGAAATCCTGATAGTCAATGCCTTCGCATTGACTATAATCTTTTGCCACTAATCTAGCCTTGAATATCTCCACATTTTCATCTGCACCAATCTTTCTCTTGTAGATTTATTTACACCCAATAGGTACTATACCTTCTGGTGGATCTACCAAGGTTCAGACTTGGTTTGAGTGCATCGAGTTAATTTCTGACTTCATTGCCTCTAACCATTTCTTGGAGTCAATATCTGATATCACCTCATTATAGATTTTGGGATCATCACCATGAACCCCATTACCTATGCGAAACATTTCCTCTACATCCTCTGAAATAGTACCTAAGTACCTTTCAGAGGGACAAAAACTCTTTTCGATCTATGAGATGGAGAAGGTAGTGTATGGATTGGCTTAATCTAATTTGGTTCCATTTGGTCCTTAGCTCATTGCTCTTGTGAGGCTTTCTCATCGAGCTTGATCTGCTTTCTAATGCCGCTATCTTAAATAAACTATTTTTCAAGAAAGATGGCATATCGACTCATAATCATATTGTGATCATCTAAAATGTAGAAATAATATCCTAATGACTCTTTAGGATATCCTATGAATCGAGCTCTAAAGGACCTAAAGTCTAACTTGTCCGCTTGTTGTCTTTTGACATGAGTCGGATAATCCTAAATTCTGAGATGACTCAGACTTGGTTTCTTATCATGCCATATCTCATACAGTATGGTAGGAACGATTTTAGAAGGAATCCTATTCAGTAGGTATATTGCAATTAACAAACAGTATGCCCAAAGAAAATCAAGAAGGTCTATGAAGCTCATCATGGATCGAACCATATCTAATAGGGTCTGGTTTCTCCATTTTAAAATTTCATTGAGTTGAGGTGTTCCAGGTGGAGTCCATTGAGAGACTATGCTATTTTCCTTGAGATAGTCCAAAAATTCTCGACTATGGTATTCACCTTCTCAATCTGATTGAAGAACCTTAATGAATTTTCCAATTTGCTTTTCTACTTCATGTCTGAATTCTTTGAACTTTTCAAATGCTTTAAACTTGTGTCTCATAAGATACACATACCCATACCTTGATAAATCATCGGTAAAGGTTATGAAGTAGACTAAGTTGCCTCTAGCCGACACATCAAATGGGCCGCACACATCTGTATGTACTAGGGCAAGAAGATCCATGGGCCTTTCCCCATGTCCTACAAAAGGGAGCTTAGTCATTTTACCATAAAGAAAGCATTCACAAATTGGATATGACTCGGAAGTCAATGGACTCAATAGCTCAATTTTCTTCAATTTGTTAACCCTATCTTCTACTATATGACCTAATCTTAGGTGCCATAGATACCTATCATTAGGACTATCCTAGGACATTTTGATTTTATGGCATTTACATTTTACTCGAAGTTAAAAATATATACATCAGCATATAACTGATAAACATCGTTAATAAGGAAACCATTTGCAATTTTATTTCTTTCATAAAGAATGTTACAATGGTCCTTAAGAAAACTAATTACATAGCCTTCTAACGCAAGGCAAGAAATAAAAATCAAATTTCTGCTTGCTGTAGGCAATAATAACAGTCTTTTAATACTAAGTCTAAACCAGATAGTAGTCGAAAAGGGTATGTTCCCACGGCCATGGCAGCAATTCTTGCTCCATTTTCGATGCATAGGATCATCTCACCATCCCTCAGCCTCCTACTATCTTCAGACCATGCATAGAAGTGCACAAGTGAGCATAGAACTAGAGTCAAGCTATGTGTTGGACCAGGATCCTTCCACCTTACTAGCTCATCCATCCATGAACAGAGAGCATCTCTGGATAACTGGACTGACGAAGATATAAGGCTAGATACTACATGTTGGCTTGATGTCTGATGAGCTTCAGCACCAACATGAAGATATCAGAACTGCTCGTCAAATGTTGGCTCACCTACAGGAGATGTTTGGTGAACAGAGTCACGCAGCTAAGTATCAAGTCACTAAATGACTGTTCAAGGCTAAGATGCGCGATGGGCAGTCAGTCCAAGATCATTATCTTGATGATGATTAAAGACTTGGAAGAGCTTGAGAAGCTCGGAGTAAGGTTGAACTTGGATCTGTAAATGACATAATTCTGCAATCCTTGACTGATGCATGGACAGTTCATCTTGAACTACCATATGCATAAACTTCAAAACTCCTTGGTCGAACTTATGAACATGCTGGTTATCGCTAAGCTTTCCATGAAAGGTTCTAAAGGCTCATACTTGCTATTGAAATAGATTTCTTTCAAGAGAAAGTCTTTTGGAAAAAAGAAGTCTGTGAAAAGTAGAAGATGGAAGGAGGAAAGAAGAAAAAGGCAGAGCTGAAGAAGAAGGCCACTGACAAAGAAAGGTGTTCATTACAACAATAATGGCCACTGAAAGCGGAATTGCCCTACTTACCTAGCCACCCTAAAGAAAAAGAGGCAGGTCCTTCTGGAGTATGCTTGTTATTGAGTCTAACCTTATGGTTTCTTCTACATCCAGCTTGGTG
>QRFJ01003250.1:57157-89317 GCA_006176705.1 Cocos nucifera
GTAGATAGATTCCATCTTGAGTGCAATCCAATTCCTACAATGAACATGCTATAGCCAACATACACCTCAGGATTTCGAATGGCTAGGAGACCGAGTCATGGTGTAGTCAAACTATAACACCCTCAAGGTGAACTACTGATGCACCTCAGATCAAAGAACCAGACACACCACTGCAGCATCGAGTCAGTCATCGACGAGAAGGTAGACTTTCTTATGACTACTCGAGGTGGTCACGCTCAGTGCCCTCGTTCTCTAATGAGTATCTGTACTCTCGCTCCGATGTCTCTACACCGTAGACTTAAGACTCATCTACTACAAAGAAGCGATTGTACACTAATCTTTTGGATCAATCACCATCCTCATGATGATCCTACGGTCAGGAGCATTTTATGAGTTAATAAATAAAAATTCATGTCTTAAATTTTCAACTCTTGAAAATATGAATTATCATTACCATTAACTCAAGGGATGTATCATAGACACTAAATACACTTATGTGATAGAAAATAACCCATTTTATTATTTATAGTCAAAATTATAATTTTGCCCTTAGAAGTGTATTACAAGTATCAGCCAATTCTGGCTTCTAAGGCACACATATCTAATAAACTCCCACTTGACCTATAGCCAATTGGCTACAAATCTAAGTCTCATCTTTTCAAGATGGGCTTCGATCTTCTACTGGCCCAATGGCTTTGTAAGCGGGTCCATCGCATTGTCTGCGAAGTCGACTCTCTTGACCTCGATGTAATCCTTCTCGAGGTAATCATGGATGAGGTTGTATCGCCGCTCGATGTGCTTGGATTTCTGGTGAGACCTTGGCTCCTTAGCAAGGGCTATGGCACCATTGTTGTCGCAGTATAGAGGAATGGCATCTGATGGCATCACTCCGATCTCCGTGGTAAACTTCTTGTACCAGAATGCTTCCTTCGCAGCTTCTGATGCAGCGATATATTCTACTTCCATGGTGGAATCTGCTATCACTGTCTGTTTGGAACTTTTTCAACTGACAGCTCCACCATTGCACACAAATAGACTCTCAGATGTCGACTTTCGATCATCTACATCGGATATAAAATCCAAGTCTGTATACCCCTGGACTTAGAGTTCTCCATTACCAAAGACCAACAATATATCCTTAGTTCTTCTTAAGTACTTAAGGATATATTTCACAGAAGTCCAGTGTTCTTCACCTAGATTCGACTGATATCTGCTCGTGACACTCACGGCATGTGCTATATCAAGTCATGTACATAACATGGCATACATGAGGCTCCCTATTGCTGAAGCATAAGGGATCTTGCTCATGCGTTCTATTTCCTCAGGTGTGCTAGGGCACATCTTCTTGGAAAGATGAATGCCATGCTTGAAGGGTACTAAACCCCTCTTAGAGTTTTCCATACTAAACCTCTTTAGTACTTCCTCTATGTACATCTTCTGTGAAAGTCCTAGCATCCTATTCGGTCTATCTCTATAGATCCTTAATTTCTAGAATAAAGGATGCTTCTCCTAGGTCTTTTATGGAGAATTCTTTAGATAACCATATTTTAACTATGGTCAACATGGGAATATCATTTCCGATAAGGAGGATGTCA
This sequence comes from Cocos nucifera, assembly GCA_006176705.1. NCBI lineage: Eukaryota > Viridiplantae > Streptophyta > Magnoliopsida > Arecales > Arecaceae > Cocos > Cocos nucifera. Next base: position 58,753 of record QRFJ01003250.1, read on the forward strand.
TCCACATACAATACGAGAAAGACAACAGCACTCCCACTGATCTTTTTAAAGACACATGGCTCCTCCTCATTTTTGATGAAACCAAATATTTTGATCACATCATTAAAATGAGTGTTTCCAGCTTCGAGATGCTTGCTTAAGTCCATATATGGACCTTTGCAGCTTGCATACCTTGTGATCATCATCACTGGATGTGAAACCTAGCGGCTGTTCCATATAGATATCTTCCTCAAGATATCCATTTAAGAATGCCATTTTCACGTCCATTTGCCATATTTCATAATCGAAATAGGCTGCAACAGCAAGCAATGTGCGAATGGATTTTAGTATAGCTACTGGTGAAAAGAAATCCTGATAGTCAATGCCTTCGCATTGACTATAATCTTTTGCCACTAATCTAGCCTTGAATATCTCCACATTTTCATCTGCACCAATCTTTCTCTTGTAGATTTATTTACACCCAATAGGTACTATACCTTCTGGTGGATCTACCAAGGTTCAGACTTGGTTTGAGTGCATCGAGTCAATTTCTGACTTCATTGCCTCTAACCATTTCTTGGAGTCAATATCTGATATCACCTCATTATAGATTTTGGGATCATCACCATGAACCCCATTACCTATGCGAAACATTTCCTCTACATCCTCTGAAATAGTACCTAAGTACCTTTCAGAGGGACAATGGAAAACTCTTTTCGATCTATGAGATGGAGAAGGTAGTGTATGGATTGGCTTAATCCTAATTTGGTTCCATTTGGTCCTTAGCTCATTGCTCTTGTGAGGCTTTCCTCATTCGAGCTTGATCTGCTTTCTAATGCCGCTATCTTAAATAAACTATTTTTCAAGAAAGATGGCATATCGACTCATAATCATATTGTGATCATCTAAAATGTAGAAATAATATCCTAATGACTCTTTAGGATATCCTATGAATCGAGCTCTAAAGGACCTAAAGTCTAACTTGTCCGCTTGTTGTCTTTTGACATGAGTCGGATAATCCTAAATTCTGAGATGACTCAGACTTGGTTTCTTATCATGCCATATCTCATACAGTATGGTAGGAACGATTTTAGAAGGAATCCTATTCAGTAGGTATATTGCAATTAACAAACAGTATGCCCAAAGAAAATCAAGAAGGTCTATGAAGCTCATCATGGATCGAACCATATCTAATAGGGTCTGGTTTCTCCATTTTAAAATTTCATTGAGTTGAGGTGTTCCAGGTGGAGTCCATTGAGAGACTATGCCATTTTCCTTGAGATAGTCCAAAAATTCTCGACTAAGGTATTCACCTCCTCAATCTGATTGAAGAACCTTAATGAATTTTCCAATTTGCTTTTCTACTTCATGTCTGAATTCTTTGAACTTTTCAAATGCTTTAAACTTGTGTCTCATAAGATACACATACCCATACCTTGATAAATCATCGGTAAAGGTTATGAAGTAGACTAAGTTGCCTCTAGCCGACACATCAAATGGGCCGCACACATCTGTATGTACTAGGGCAAGAAGATCCATGGGCCTTTCCCCATGTCCTACAAAAGGGAGCTTAGTCATTTTACCATAAAGAAAGCATTCACAAATTGGATATGACTCGGAAGTCAATGGACTCAATAGCTCAATTTTCTTCAATTTGTTAACCCTATCTTCTACTATATGACCTAATCTTAGGTGCCATAGATACCTATCATTAGGACTATCCCTAGGACATTTTGATTTTATGGCATTTACATTTTACTCGAAGTTAAAAATATATACATCAGCATATAACTGATAAACATCGTTAATAAGGAAACCATTTGCAATTTTATTTCTTTCATAAAGAATGTTACAATGGTCCTTAAGAAAACTAATTACATAGCCTTCTAACGCAAGGCAAGAAATAAAAATCAAATTTCTGCTTGCTGTAGGCACATAATAACAGTCTTTTAATACTAAGTCTAAACCAGATAGTAGTCGAAAAGGGTATGTTCCCACGGCCATGGCAGCAATTCTTGCTCCATTTTCGATGCATAGGATCATCTCACCATCCCTCAGCCTCCTACTATCTTCAAGACCATGCATAGAAGTGCACAAGTGAGCACTAGAACTAGAGTCAAGCACCCAACTGGATGTAGAAGAAACCATAAGGTTAGACTCAATAACAAGCATACCTCCAGAAGGACCTGCCTTCTTCTTCTTTAGGGTGGCTAGGTAAGTAGGGCAATTCCGCTTTCAGTGGCCATTATTGTTGTAATGAAAACACCTTTCTTTGTCAGTGGCCTTCTTCTTCAGCTCTGCCTTTTTCTTCTTTCCTCCTTCCATCTTCTACTTTTTCACAGACTTCTTTTTTCCAAAAGACTTTCTCTTGAAAGAAATCTATTTCATAGCAAGTACTGAGCCTTTAGAACCTTTCATGGAAAGCTTAGCGATAACCAGCATGTTCATAAGTTCGACCAAGGAGTTTTGAAGTTTATGCATATGGTAGTTCAAGATGAACTGTCCAAATGCATCAGTCAAGGATTGCAGAATTATGTCATTTTACAGATCCAAGTTCAACCTTACTCCGAGCTTCTCAAGCTCTTCCAAGTCTTTAATCATCATCAGATAATGATCTTGGACTGACTGCCCATCGCGCATCTTAGCCTTGAACAGTCATTTAGTGACTTGATACTTAGCTGCGTGACTCTGTTCACCAAACATCTCCTGTAGGTGAGCCAACATTTGACGAGCAGTTCTGATATCTTCATGTTGGTGCTGAAGCTCATCAGACATCAAGCCCAACATGTAGTATCTAGCCTTATTATCTTCGTCAGTCCAGTTATCCAGAGATGCTCTCTGTTCAATGGATGGATGAGCTAGTAAGGTGGAAGGATCCTGGTCCAACACATGAGTTAACTTTTCAAAACCCAAAATGATTTTGAAGTTTCGAAGCTAATCCTTGTAATTTGGTTCGATCAGTCTATGGGTGTCCAAGATTCGTGCTAGTGGGTTGGATGCAGACATCTTCCTATAGAGAGTCAAAGTTTCTAGTTAGATATTGTAATTAAGACTTAACCAATTTATTTAGAAATTTTATTTTTAAATAAATTAGCTCCTACTATTTTTCGAATCCCTACACTTTCTCTGTAGAGATGCAAAAATCTCCACGATTACTTATTTCTAGTGGGTGGTGCGGTCCCACCGACTTACTCATCATCTCACCTAACAGTTATTGGTGATAGGTTAGCCAATGGATGAACAACTCTTGTTCAATGATTCTCTAATCATGGTGCACCCAAACTTGATCTCTAATTCATGAATCTCATCATGTCTGGAATATTGATCCACTCCTTAGTTACGTCAGATTCACCATTTGCATAGATTGGATTTCTAATTGAGTCTCTCACCATATCCAAAATATTGAGCTTAATTCATCCTCCAGCCCATAGCATCCGATGCCTAATAGACATGGTTGCATCTTTCTGATGCAACTGAGCCATTGTAACCAGCCGAGAATAATCAACCTCGAGAAGGACCCGCACATCTATAATAGTGGAAGACCTTAGACTTAATCTTTTCTTAGGAAGGTTTGATTTAGGTCTCATTAAACTAGACTTGACATAGTCATAACCATTATGACTAACCTAGTGGCATAGGTTAGCTTGGATTATTGACCACCTCAGATCAAAACTGAGTCAACAAATATGGCCAAGTAAGTAAGATCAGTGGAAGGGATATGCCATTAACTCGATAAGAATGCATTCGAGTCGAGTAGCTCCTAATTAAAAATCAGTCGATCGTATCTGCCAAACTTACCTTAGATACCAAATTGTTGAGATAGAACCAATCCGATTAGCCTACAATCCAGACTCTAACCACTGAGCCTAATTAGGACTTAGCTTGATCGATCACTCATGTAACTCGATCTTGACCCAGACTTAATCCTATTAGGCTGGTCAATTTAAGCATTGCTGATCCCATCTAACCAACTCTTGATTCAGTTTAATCAACCGCTAGACCTAATTGAGCTACCCAAGCCTGAACCCAGATTTATGAATATGTCTTAGATCTAAAATTCTCAATTTTAGACCTAATTGATATTTTATAAATTTAATTCTTAATTAAGTTAGGGTTCTTAAACAAAATATGTAAATAAGATCCTAGGATTTCAGGATCTAGAATTTTGCAGAAAGTAGTTTTTAATTTCTGATTAAGGACGAACGCGTAGCACCCCTACACATCATAAGAACACCCCATCGAATGGAAGGAGAGAGTCTTTAAGCCCTACTTTGTTCTTATGATCGGACGGCTAAGGAGAACGCCTTAATCAAAAAATATAACTAATCTACAAAAATAAATTAGATCTAAGCATATATCTCATATAAAAAATAGATCTAATTAAAATATGTTTTGTATATATCACATATATCATGCATGCATATTTTTCAGATCTAAATTATCTCATAATCATCTAAAAAATTAAATTTAAATTCGATCATATCAAATAAAATTTAATCTAGACCTATTTGCAGAACTATTCTACAACTAGTCTAAATATCCAACTATCATATCTCATATGTAATTAATTTTATTTTATTTTCTATTTTTAGATCTAATTATAATATTTATAATATTAAAAAATAAAGAATAAATAGATTTAAAAATTATTTTTAATCAAATAAAAATTATGATCAAACTGGACTACACATAAAATAATTCTATTCCTAGTCTAGTTATGTATCTCATACATATTAGATCTAAATTAATTTATTTTAATTTTTTAATTTTTTAATTTTAGATCTAATCATATCTCATGTGATATTTGAAATTACTAATTAATTAGATTAAATCAAATCTAAAAAAATTTATAAGAACCTGGCTCTGATACAAGTTGAAGGAAAATCCTGATTTTTTGGATCAAATTCATTCAGATATGATTGGATCGAGAGGTATATTTCAAAAATTTTCTCTCAAATCTAGATCAGATCTAATATATTTTTAGATCTAATTTATAATCTGATAATTAAAAAAATAAAACTAAATTAATTTTGAACTAATTTTTACGTTGATCTTGGGTAATCTGATTACCCATTGATGATCCTGCAGAAGCTCTAAGATTCTAGATCTAGCCACGCAAGCGCCTGGCCTCTATCGGTATCCACTTAGGTTGGATCTGAAGATCTTATTCTTTTCTTTCTTTTCTTCAAAAATTAGATCTAGATCTAATTTGGAGGATCTTCAAAACATCTTCTGAAGATCATCCGTCGTCTCTGCAGTAATGCTGCCTTCTTCCTTTTTCGTCAGCCTTTCTTGCACTAATCTGAAGGACCGAACTTTCTTGGGTGTGGAGAGGAGGGAGAGGGCCAGATGGTGGCATGGAAAAGGGAGAGGGACAGCCTTGGGGCATGGGCTAAGATGAACTCATTAAAAAGTGGGCGCAGATAGGGTCTCTTTATAGACTCTGCTGTGCCATGCAGTGCTGCATCACCCTGACCAATCACATTGCTTCGTGTAATCAAATCTAAATCTGATTGATGGGATGACATCACCTGATCCAATCAGATGAGAGACCCATTGGTTCATTCTTAGATGGTGCCTAAGACTGATCAAAGTAGATACCCAAGGGCCACCTAAGTAGAAACCAAGAAGCAACCTGGAGTCCCATCCGTATGGGACTCCAGCGTCCCTATCCATGGGCCCACGCCATCCTAGACGTGCACCCCCATCTTTCCAATTTTTAGAGAGAGGACAAGCCCCTGTCTACTCTCCAATAAGTGCATGACATATGGATAGATGTCCAAGGATCAAAGGTCAACATTTGACCAAGTGAAAGTACAAGAATTAGCAGGTGATGAAAAATGGCAGGTGTTGTCTCAAATTTATCTCATAAGTTAAGACAATCCTTTTCTGACTTGGACAACCTCCAGCCAGATCAGGTAAAGATACTTGAGTGAGCACAAACTCATTTGGCTCAGTCGAGATAACTTTTATGATAGAAAAAGAAGAACATTAGGCTCAATCATGTGCTAGCACGATTTTCTTGAACCTAATTGAATCTTATTCAAATCAATTGAACTGGATTAGTCCAATTGATGATATCTAGATCCAACACTTGTTTGTGTGACCCAGTTAGGTTTAGTTCTATATGGTAATGGGATATGTCATGATCTCCATCATCGACATCATCGAAACTCCTTTCAATGGATCAGAACTCTTCTGATTTCAGACAACTTAGAATGATCGATCATCTAAATCATTCTAGTTGCTCCCAAAATCCACCAGTGACACCTAGCAGTATATGGTGGCAACCCATCAAAACTAAAAATGAACCTCTCGGTGCAGCTACTTGTGTGATTAAGTTCTTCTATCTTGAGCTTCGATCAGATTAGGGTTAAGGTGAACTCGTCAAACCCTAATTTCTATCATATGATTTAATCGTTCGATTCAAGTCCGATGTGAAAACCTTAATAGAAACTCTTTCTATTATTTCACACTCTCTGCCATGGCCATGGGCTTATGGACTTGATTCTCATGATCATCATAGGGCTGCTCCTCATCCACCGAGGTAGATAGATTTCATCTTGGTGCAATCCAATTTCTACAATAAACATGCTATAGCCAACATACACCTCAGGATTTTGAATGGCTAGGAGACCGAGTCATTGTGTAGTCAAACTATAATACCCTCAAGGTGAACTGCCGATGCACCTTAGGTCAAAGAACCAGACACACCACTGCAGCATCGAGTCAGTCATCGACGAGAAGGTAGACTTTCTTATAACTACTCGAGGTGGTCACGCTCAGTGCCCTCGTTCTCCAATGAGTATCTGTACTCTTGCTCCGGTGTCTCTACACCGTAGACTTAAGACTCATCTACTATAAAGAAGCGATTGTACACTAACCATCCGAATCAATTACCATCCTCATGATGATCCAACGGTCAGGAGCATTTTATGAGTTAATAAATGAAAATTCATGTCTTAAATTTTCAACTCTTGAAAATATGAATTATCATAACCATTAACTCAAGGGATGTATCATAGATACTAAATACACTTATGTGATAGAAAATAATCCATTTTATTATTTATAGTCAGAATTATAATTTTGCCCTTAGAAGTGTATTACAAGTGTCAACCAATTCTGACTTTTAGTGCACACATATCTAACAATGCCATTAACTCGACAAGAATGCATTCAAGTCGAGTAGCTCCCAACTAAAAATCTATCGATCGTATTTGCCAAACTTACCTTAGATACCAAATTATTGAGTCAGAACCAATCAGGTTAGCATACAATCCAGACTCTAACCACTAAGCCTAATTAGGTCTTTGCTTGATCGATCACTCATGTGACTCGATCTTAACCCAGACTTAATCCTATTAGGCTGGTCAATTTAAGCATTGTTGATCCCATCTAACCAACTCTTGATTCGGTTTGATCAACCGCTAGACCTAATTGAGCTACCCAAGCCCGAACCCAGTTTTATGAACATGTCTTGATTTAAAAATTCTCAATTTTATACCTAATATATTTTATAATCTTAATTCTTAATTAAGTTTAGGGTTCAAAAATAAAATATGTAAATAAGATCCTAGGATTTCAGGATCTAGGATTTTGCAGAAAGTAAGTTTTCAATTTTTGATTAAGGACGAACGCACAGCACCCCTACACATTATAAGAACACCCCATCGAATGGGAGGAGAGGGTCTTTAAGCCCTACTTTATTCTTATGATCAGACGGCTAAGGAGAACGCCTTAATCAGAAATACAACTAATCTACAAAAGCTAATTAGATCTAAGCATATATCCAATATAAAAAAAATAGATCTAATTAAAATATATTTTATATATATCACATATATCATGCATGCATGTTTTTTAGATCTAAATTATCTCATAATTATCTAAAAAAAATTAAATTTAAATTTGATCTTATTAAATAAAATTTAATCTAGACCTATTTGCAGAACTATTCTACAACTTGTCTAAACATGCAACTATCATATCTCATATAAATAAATTAAATTTAATTTATTTTATATTTTTAAATTTGATTATAATATTTATAATATCAAAAAATAAAAAATAAATAGATCTAAAAATTATATTTAATCAAATAAAAAATATGATTATACTAGACTACACATAGAACAATTCTATACCTAGTCTAGTTATGTATCTCATACATATTAGATCTCGACTAATTAATTTTAATTTTAGATCTAATCACATCTTATGTGATATCTGAAATCACTAATTAATCAGATAAAATTAGATCTAAATAAATTTTATAAGAACCTAGCTCTGATACCAGTTGAAGAAAAATCTTGATTTTTTGGGGTCAGATTCGTTCAAATCTGATTAGATCGAAAGGCATATTTCAAAAATCACCTCTTAGATCCTAATTAGATATGATACTTTTTAGATCTAATTTTATGATCTGATAAATAAAAAATAGAATAAAATTAATTTTGAATTAATTTACCTTGATTCTGGGTAATCTGATTACCCGATGATGATCGTGTCAAATCCCTGAGGTTCTGGATTTAGCCACGCAAGCGCCTGGCCTTGATCGGTATCTACTCAGACTTGATCTGGAGATCTTCTCCTTCTCTTTTTTTCTCTAAAAATTAGATCTGGATCTAATTTGAAGAATCTTCAAAACTTCTTCTGAAGATCATCCATCGTCTCTACAGCAATGCTCCCATCTTCCTTTTTCATCAGCCTTTTCTTACCTGACTCACACTAATCTGAAGGCCCAACTTTCTTGGGCATGGAGAGGAGGGAGAGGGTCAGATGGTGGCATAGAGAAGGGAGAGGAGCAGCCTTGGGGTGTAGCTTAGAGGAGAAGTCTCAAAAGTGGGCGCAGATAGGATCTTTTTATAGACTCTGCTGCGCTATGCAGTGCTGCATCACCCCGACCAATCACGTTGCTTCATGCAATCAAATCTAAATCTGATTGGTGGGATGACATCATCTGATCCAATCAGATGAGAGACCCATAGATTCATCCTAAGGTGGCACCTAAGACTGGTCAAAGTCTATAGGTGAGGGTCACCTAGTTTGAATCCAAGAAGCAACCTGGAGTCCCATCCATATGGGACTCCAGCATCCCTATCCATGGGTGCATGCCATCCTAGGCGTGCACCCCCTTCTTTCTAATTTCCAAAGAGGGGACAAGCCCCTATCTGCTCTCCAATAAGTGCATGACACATGGGCAGATGTCCAAGGGTTAAAGGTCAACGTTTGATCAAGTCAAAGTACAAGAATTAGCAGATGATGGAAAATGGCAGGTATTGTCTCAAATTTATCTCATAAATTAAGACAATCCTTTTCTAACTTGGACAAGCTTCAATTAGACCAGGTTAAGGTACCTGAGTGAGTAGAAACTCATTTGGCTCAATCGAGATAACTTTTAAGATAGAAAAAAGAGAACGTTAGGCTCAATCGTGTGCTAGCACGATTTCCTTGAACCTAATTGAATCTTATTCAAATCAATTGAATTAGGTTAGTCCAATTGATAATATTCAGATCCAAACCCTTATTTGTGTGCCCAGTCAGGTTCAGTTCTGTATGGTAATGGGATATATCATGATGTCCATCATCGACCTCATCGAAACTCCTTTCGATGGATCAGAACTCTTCTGATTCAGACAACTTAAAATGATCGATCATCTAAATCATTCTAATTACTCCCAAAATCCACCAGTGACACCTAGCAGCATATGGTGGCAACCCATCAAAACTGAAAATGAACCTCTCGGTGCAGCTACTTGTGTGATTAAGTTCTTCTATCTTGAGCCCGATCAGATTAGGGTTAAGGTAAACTCGTCAAACCATAATTTCTATCATATGATTTAATCATTTGATTCAAGTCCGATGTGAAAATCTTAATAGAAACTCTTTCTATTATTTCACTCTCTGCCATGGCCATGGGCTTATAGACTTGATTCTCATGATCATCATAGGACTGCTCCTCATCCACCGAGGTAGATAGATTCCATGTTGGTGCAATCCAATTCCTATAATGAACATGCTATAGCCAACATACACCTCAGGATTTCGAATGGCTAGGAGACTGAGTCATGGTATAGTCAAACTATAACACCCTCAAGGTGAACTGCCGATGCACCTCAGGTCAAAGAACCAGACACACCACTACAGCATCGAGTCAGTCATCGACGAGAAGGTAGACTTTCTTATGACTACTCGAGGTGGTCATGCTCAATGCCCTCATTCTCCAATGAGTACCTGTACTCTCGCTCCGGTGTCTCTACATCGTAGAGTTAAGACTCATATACTACAAAGAAGCGATTGTGTACTAATCTTCTGGATCAATCACCATCCTCATGATGATCCTACGGTCAGGTGCATTTTATGAGTTAATAAATAAAAATTCATATCTTAAATTTTTAACTCTTGAAAATATGAATTATCATTACCATTAACTCAAAGGATGTATCACAGACACTAAATACACTTATGTGATAGAAAATAACCCATTTTATTATTTATAGTCAGAATTATAATTTTGCCCTTAGAAGTGTATTACAAGTGTCCACCAATTCTGGCTTCTAGGGCACACATATCTAACACAAAGCACCAACCAAGCTCCTGAAATCCCTAGAGCCAACATTGTGACTCCTCTCGTGGCCTTCAAAGACTTGGAAGCATCATAAATCCTCACAATCTCCACCTTGGTGCCCCAAGCCTTAGCAAATCCCTCAGCAATGCCCTCCTGCATGATCCCACTATCCCTGTGCACTCAACAGCATCTGTGCAGACATCGCCTCTGCCAATCCTCTTCAGTTGTTGTGCAGCCTTGAGGCCTTTGGGATGACCATCTCCATCGCTAAAGACCTTGGCTTGCACCTCTGCACCATCCTGAAATTGTAGAATCTCTTCTACTTAGCAGTTGCATCACTTTTTCTGAACTTTCCTAGAGATCATGCAACATTTTTTTACCGGCACTCACCGCATATCCTGATGCTCCACCTGACACTATCCCCTCAGAGCCATGCCTATCTTCCTACATAATCCTCTCCACCTGGATCCCAGCACTGGTGCTGGGATATAGGTCCTCCCTCTGCACCCCTCTGCTCTGAACCCGTATCACAGCTTCCTCCACCCATGAAGCCATCTCTTCGAAGCTCCACCTATATCCGAAGTCCATCTGATACCGTAGAAGTCGACTCTATCATCGAGTTTCTCAAGGCCAACCATCCAATACTGCACTACTGGGCCTGTCACTGTACCTCGAACATCATCGCTGCCCCTTCGAACCCTCCACGCTCTACGAACCTTTTTGAAGCCATCTCAGATACCTCCGCAACCTGCAGGCACCTCCAAAATCCAAGAGCTCATCCAACTCTTCTGAATTCAGTGACTAAATCCTAAAAAATTTTGCCCTAGTCCTTTTCTTCTGGCCCTACACCAGCCATCGCTTTAGTTGCACTCGAAGAACGATCCTCCACCTGAACCACGACTCTTCCTGCTGCTCCTATAAAAGAAATCTAATCCATGATACTCCCGATTGCTAGAGACTTCCTGATGCTCCTTGAGATCCCCTGGCTCTCCCTGAGAACTATATCCGATCTTCTTGAGATACCACTAACACTCTCTGCTGAGATACACTCCTCGACTGTTGCACCACTGAGCCTCTCTCAGCCTTTGTGCCTCCAGGGTAGCACTCCTGCAGCACTCCAGCACTCTCTGACTCATCTCTATACTGCTCTACAGCCATCCAGTCCTAACCTACTGGACTTTCATGGATCATCCATCTCCATCACTCCTAAGGCTTTGCAAATCCATGCACTGATTGAACTGCTAAATACATCTCCGACTACTTCCCTTTCTTCTAGATAGCGAAGGACGTATAGTCGCTTCTTCAGCCTTCCTTCGATCATTACCCCTTGAAAATTCTCTCTTCAACAGTCCTACACTATCCATCTTCCTAGAGAACTTTGATGCTCTCTATTGAGATACCTTCCTCGGCTGCTGCATCGTCGAGTCTCTCTTAGCCCTACATCTCTAGAGAAGTGCTACTGCAGCACTCCAGTGCTTCTTGCCTATCACATAACCATTATACACCCCGGCCTTTCTACCAAAATCGATCAGCAAATCATGTACTAAATCCTTCCACCCCAAAAAAATTTCTTTCTATTAATCCTCTCAACCTCCACCTTCAACTCGCTGCTCCTAGTTGGCCAAACCACAGCAACAACAAGGTAGATTTGAGACATACCATGGAATCCTTGTGTAGATTTCTGATTTCACCTTATACGACTTCTCCATCATTTTCATGCACCATCAGGCTCTGATATTAGATGTAAGTGCACCAACTGGCATCACCTCTCCCTAATACTAATTAATGTTCTATGATATCACTCAAACGCCAATCATCCTTGACATCACAATCCCCAATACCATATTGCGGAAGCTCCTGATCTTTAGCACGGACTTGAAGAAACTTATGACGTTCTCTATGGGCAGCAAACCATCGATCCTCCACCTAGATTTGTGATGGGACACCTCCCTCCTTGGGCTGAGGGAGATGCCCTCTTCTCTAGGACTTCTCCAAGAACCTTAGGGTAGCAACTCTAGAAAGAAGAGAAGAAGAGAGTTGAGAAAAAAAAGGTCTATATTCCATAGCATTCACAACATTATGAAATCCTAATACAATCTGTGTATTTATATATAGCCATTAGGCCCGACCAAAAACTCTCCTGGCTAACTCAATACATGAAAGTACTTATCGAGCCCATGTATATCCATGTCTCCCATGCTCTCATCCTCTGGATCTAGACCCGACCCATAAATGAATTAGCCACCTTAAGACCTCTCAAACCAAGCCTTAAGATCCCTAGGATCAACCCAGACCCTCGCGTAACTCTGCCCGCGCACTGAGCTGGCTCAGTCTTAGCACTAAGCCGGCTAAGTTCCACTAGGTCAGCTCAGTCTAAAACTGAGCCGACTCAATTCTATGCTGTGCTAGTAGTCTCGAATATGCAGCTCTCTATTTTGCCTATGCACTGAGACTTAGCCAACCCAATTTTTGGACTGAGCCGACTAACTTGTAGAAAATCTTCTTTCTGCAGTCTTGATTTTTCGACTTTGGTTCCTTCTTCATCTTGAATCCCAGATCTCTGAAGCACCAACCAAGCTTCTAAAATCCCCGGAGCCAACACCATGACTCCTCCCGTGGCCTCCTAAGGCTTGGAAGCACCATAAATCCTCACAGATAGAACTCCTTAGTTCTGAGGCCTTAGCAAATGGGTCGGTCAAGTTCTACTTTTCCATCGATCTTTCAAAAATTGACGTCACCCTGATCTAAAATCAAAGATGATAGCGATATAGAATATGTTGATCCTTCAGTTCTTTAGCCTAATCTATGGCTCCAATGCTATGATAGGACTGGACCATCGATGGAGGGTGCCTCTCCCAACCTGCTAATGAACCTCAGCAACTAACAGCTTACATGACAGCATCATATGCCATGATGTACTCTACATCACTAACTGAATAGGCTATAGCATCTTTCATGGAATCTTTCTAATAGATTGCTCCTACAATTAGGATATGATTTACTGTCATCTTGATTTGACTAAAAATTGGAATCAAAATATCCATAAATTTTAAGTCAGTATCTCCATATTTGAGTCACCGAACCTTAATATTTCTCAAAAACTTAAGGATTGTCTACACAATCTTCCAATGATTCTCATTTAGATCAGACTAGTATCTACTCACTACCATTAGTGAATATACCATATCTTATTTTGAATAGAAATTAGATGACAATCAAATCTTTGTTCTTTTCAATGCTGGAATGCCATTTCTGATTAAGAGAATTTCATCCATAGACAACATAATGAATAACACTATAGAATATTTTGCCCACTTACAAATGCAGGATTTGTCTTTATTCATAATAAAGACATATCTTCAAAATGTATGTTCAAACTCTGAGATGATAGTCAGACGGGCTTTATAGGTTCTTATCTTTCCGTCTATGTTACTCTGATCCTTTTGAAATTCCATTTACACTAAATAAATTTTATCCCTTCTTAGGTGAATCAACTAGCGTCCCCACATTGTTGATTTTCATGGACTCCAATTTGGATTGAATGGCTCCAAGCCACTTCTTAGAGTCAGACCACTGTATTGTATTCCTATAGATGATCGAATTCTTGCTGTTCTGATCAAGCTCAACAGGATCGCCATCCTAGACTTAGATACCATAATATCTATTCGGCTAATGCGGCACTTTATCGGATCTTCTTAAAGGTGATACTTTAATGGGCTTTTGGTTTGATTTATTTAAATTCGGTTCTATAGGTTTACTAGATTGTGTCGGTTCATTTTCTACCAGTTAAGCTTCTCCAAGTTCAACTTGATAGGTATCAGTTCCTTCTCTAAGAAACTTCTTTTCAAAAGGAATGCTTTAATGCTGATGAGCATCTTATGTTCTTTAGCATGGTAGAATTAATAACCCTCAAGTACCTATTAGACCAAGATCCAAGTTTATCTATGTGCAAACCTTTGACATAGGCCGATCAACTCCAAATCCAAAGGTGAGAGAGTCTAGGTCTACACCCAATCCATATCCCATTTGGAGTCTTTATAATAGATTTACTTAGTATATTTTCAGAGTAAAATAAGTAGTCACAAGAGCACAACCCTAAAATAAGCAGACAAGTGAATCCTATCGTGGATTGAACCATGTCTAACAAAGTTCAATTTCTCTTTTCCGATATACTTTGTTCTAAAAAAGAATCTACTAAGAGAGAATCCTATTTTATCCTAGATATGTCATAAATTTACTAGATAAGTATTTGCCTCTTCGATTTGATCGAAGAGTTTTAATATCTTTTCTAATTTATTTTTTTATTTCATTATTAAATCATTTGAATATTTCAAATGATTCAGGTCAGATGCATCCATACTTAGATAGGTCGTCTGTAATGAAATATTAATATCTTTCTTTAGCACTTAAGTTCATAGGTCTACATACATCACTATATATGAGACTTAGAATTTTATCGGCTCCTTTATATTTTTTAGTAAAAGATGATTTTATCATCTTTCTAAGAAGACAAGACTCACAGATTATCAATAATTCATACTCATTGATGTTGAGATTTTCCACTCAACCTAACCTATTTATTCTATTTTTGTTAAGATGACTAAGCCTATAATGCTAAATGTAGACATCCATGACATAATCTAACTTGGATATTTATTAAATATGTACATTATACTTAACAGGCTATATAAATATTAAATATTATTTTTTTATTATCTATATATTATTTAATATTATTCATAATAATATTATAATAAACTTTTTTATTGATAATTGATAATCATCTCTAACCAAAAGGCCAATAGAGATCATATTTATCATCAATGATGGATAATAGTGACAATCACTCAAAATGACATCTTTTGAAAATAAGTTTGATAATTCCTAAAGCTAGGATTAGAACAGAACTTCCATCCCTAACGTTCAGGTATTTTTTATTATTTTTAAATATTCTATTTACCTAAAATTCTTACAATAAATTGCATAGAACTACCAGTATCCAATACCTAATTTAGTAGAATTACATATAGAAAAATTTTAAGATATTATCATATAACATCCTTGATAAGTAGCTCTTATTCTTTTCTCTTGTTTAGCCTGTTATAGTTAAAAGAAGCAAGACAATTCTTCTTCTTATGATCCTGCTTCTAATAATAGAAGCACTATGCCTGATTTAGATTAATATTGAACTAATTATTTTGACTGGGCTAAGAAGTCGCAGTACAAACCCATTCATACTACTAAATCAAATTTAACTTTCGATACTAATTATCGAAGTTGGATCTTATAAGTCATCACTGTCTAACAGTGATAGGAGCAATTAGGGTTTAACCTTAATTTAAAAAAAGAGAACAATGATCTAAGTATATGAATTATTTTAAGCCTAGAGACTTGGACTTTAGTCTTAAGGTTCTTCCACTATTTTATTCAAATTGGTAGCCTCTACCTCCAATTCAGAAAATTACTTTAATTTTCTAGTAGGTACTAAAATTCACATAGACTGCACATAAGCCCAACTTTGGTTGGTCAACCCATATGTATCTATGGGTAGGTTCATTAACCAATTATTTCTCCAAACAACATTTAGTAATTTAATTTTGCCCCATAAATCTAATCAGTAGGCTTTGGCCTCCACTATAAGGATTTGGTTGGATCCAACCATTAACATGACCATACTTGGTGCATCCAACCAATAAATGATTAAGCCCAACTTTGGTTGGCCAACCTAACCATCATTAGAAAGATACTTTCAAGTTATCATATTATGAATAATAATTTTATTAGTCAATAAGCATCAGGCCTTTGGGCCTCCAATAATTATTGAGTTAATGGATCCATTATCATCCAACTTAATGGGATGCTATGACTTAGTTATCCCCATAACTTTATCATTTTAAGAATCTAATAATTTTAAAGGATTTAAAATTATTTATGATTTAAGAATAGAAAGGACATTGACCAATTTGCTCCCACTGACTTCATCAAGTCAAGTCCTTCTACTAACTTCTCAAGTCTTTGATAAGGACTAGGATCAATATGGGTCCATGGGCATCTAGATCAATCTCACTGAATAAAATTATTCTCACTGATTTTTTATATGACATGGGTTAGTACGAATCAATGAGCAACCTAATCAAGACCTGATTAACCACGTTGGCTAGATAAGTGAGATCGGTGGGAGGGTTTGCCAAGGCTTGCCTTAGACACCATTAGAATTAGTCAGGTAAGTGGGCTGCTAATTAAAACCTACAAATCTAGGAATGCTAGACTTACCTTAGACACCAATTGATTTATCAATTTTGATTTGGTTTACCTAAAGACTCAGGCTCAACCACTGAGTCAAGATCAGTATTTATTTTTTAGATGTATGAACTTTGATCAACTATAACTATTGAATTGATCTATAGAAATGATCTAATCCTAATTAACTATTAATTAGGTTTGATCAATTTCTTAACTTAGTCCATATTTAATTAAATCCTAGGTCTAACTCAGTTAAGAATCTGATCAAGGCTAATCCATTATCCTTTAGTCTAAGTTTTATGAAATTATCTTAGAATCTTCAAATCATAAACCTAGATCCTAAACAATCAGTTAATTCTCAATTAAGTTCAAAGCTTATGGGTTTAGATTTATGGAACCCTAAAACTAATTTTTGATTTAATCATTTGAAATATTTTTAAATTGTAAACATTTTACATTGAATCACGTTCAATATATGATTTTAGATATGATTTATTTTAATCTTTTGATCATATCCTAGAATTTTGAATCTAAGATTTTGTAAAAAATAAGTTCTCAATTTAAATTCTATAAAATAAATATAATATACATATACATTTTAGATTCAAAATAAAAGATACATATCAACATATGCAACAATAGGATCTAAATCTAAACATAAAACACATCATATAGATCAGATCATAAATTATTTAAATTTAGATTTAAAATTTAAAAATAAATTATAAATTATTTTAGATCTTATCTAATATATTTATAATTTAGATTATTCAGGTCAGCATATACTAGGATAACCTCTCCACTGTAAGGGATAAACTTTATAGCAGGATAATCTTATAATCAGTATGTCCAACCTAATATTATTTAGATCTAATCTAAATAATCTAAAATAGATCTAACATCTATTTAATTTTAGATTTAAAATTAAAAAATAAATTATAAAATTATTTAGTTTATATCTAACTTATTCATGATTCAAAAATAGATTAGCACATACTAGGATAACCTCTCCACTATAAAGGATAAACCTTACAGCAGAACAATCTTATAATCAGTATGTGTGATCTATAGAATTTTATTTTTAAATTTATTTTAATACAAATATGATCATGTTATAATAGAATTTAGATACTTTGATACCACTATTAGAAAATATACAAAATTTTATGCTTAAACTTCAAAATAATTTTGAAATAAATCACAATGAAAGATATAGATTAAACTATTTAATCTATAAAGGCATGTAATCTAATTACTAAATTCTACATCTAGAATAATTCTAGATCTAAATCCTAGATCGCATTTAGGTGAGAGAAGAGATCAAATCCCTTACCTTCACATGGGTCGAGAATCCCATGGTTGATTTTCATTATTATCTTTGGAGCCGCACATGCATTCGGTCTCTACAAAAAATTCATACAAAGCTACAAATATAGATTGGATGTTTGTCGAACGAAGATCTATGGAGGTTTATCGATCGAAGATCCGCTCGAAGTGCTAGCTTCTTACGGATCCCTCTTGATGGTTAATCTAAAAAATATTCTTTGGATCTCTTGGACACTCCAAGAGATAAAGAATAAGAGAAGAAATAAGGAAGAAATATAACCCTTAGATCTCCCAAAAATTAGAATTAAATACATATGAGAAAAGCCCTAAGAGAAGATAAATCTTCTCTTTTAGATGTCCTAAAAATATCTATATGCTAGGACAAGAGGAGACCTTCTTCTCTAGATTTTTTTTATGTTTTCATATCTAATATTATTTAATTTTTCTCACAAAAAAATCCTATAAAAATATGGAGAAGAAGGGTTCTCAAATAAATCCTAAGAGAAGACCTTCTTCTCTTCTTCTTCTCTCGTTAGGACATGATCAAATTATGTCCAAAGATGATCACTATTCCCCAACACCATGGAGCACACATCCCCATGCCCTCTTCCTCTCTCTCTCTATCTCATATTTTTATCATATAAAAATATATAAAAGAATAGGAAGGAAAAATTTAAAAGAAAAAAATAAGAGAAGATAATCTTTTCTTACCTTTATCCCTTCAAGACATCAACTTTTGACGTCTAGATAAAAACCTCTTCTCCAAGAAACTTGGTGCCCCAAACCTCCATGCCTCCTCCTATTTTTCTTCTAGTTTTTTCATGAATTTCTTATAATTTTTCATGTCTAAAAATATCTCATGAGAGGCACCCCAATTAGATAAGGAAGACTAGGTCAAACCTAGTCTTATATGGACTTTAGGAAAGAGTTTCAGGGGATGCCTCCCCACCTTTTTTTTGGTGTGAAGATCAGAAAACTATGTACAAAACCAAAGAAAATAAGTGCACAAAAGAAAGAAAAGCATGGAAAAAAAAAATTCATAAAGAAAAGAGATGTTTTGGAGAATTGGGATTCTATCAAATAGAGTCCAAGTCTTAACAACTTTCTTTATTTGACCAAGTCAAATAAAATTCCCAAAACACTTGGTAGGGGGTGTGGAGAACCTCTCTAAGGCATGGAGAAATATAAAAAAAATATAAAATTAAAAATATGATGGGTGTGGGTGTTAGATATATGTGCTCTAGAAGCCAGAATTGACTGACACTTGTAATACACTTCTAGGGGCAAAATTATAATTTTGATTAAAATAAATAAAATGAGTTATTTTCTATCACATATGTGTATTTAGTGTCTGTGATACATCCTTTAAGTTAATGGTAATGATAATTCATATTTTCAAGAGTTGAAAATTTAAGACATGAATAATCATTATTAACTCATAAAATGCTTCCGACCATAGAATCATCACGAGGATGGTGATTGATCCAAAAGATTGGTGTACAATCGCTTCTCTTTAGTAGATGAGTCTTGAGTCTACGGTGTGGAGACACCGGAGTGAGAGTACAAGTACTTATTAGACAACGAGGGCACTGAGCATGATCACCTCGAGTAGTCATTAGAAAGTCTATCTTCTCGTCAATGACTGACTTGATGCTACAGTGGTGTATCTGGTTCTTTGACCTGAGATGTATCGACAATTCACCTTAAGGGTGTTATAGTTTGACTACACCATAACTCGATCTCCTAGCCATACGAAATCTTGAGGTGTATGTTGGCTATAGCATGTTCATTGTAGAAATCGGATAGCATCAAGATGGAATCTATCTATCTCGGTGGTAGAGGAGCAGCCCTATGATGATCATAAGAATTAAGTTCAGAAGTCCATGGCCACGGCAGAGTGAAATAATAGAAAGAGTTTCTACTTAGATTTTCACATTGGACTTGAATCAAATGATTACATCATATGACAGAGACTAGGGTTTGACGAGTTCACCTAAACCCTAATCTGATCGGGGCTTAAGATAGAAGAACTTAATCACACAGGTATCTACACCAAGAGGTTCGTATTCAGCTCTGATGGGTTGCCACCATATACTGCTAGGTGTCACTGGTAGATTTTGGAAGCAATTAGAATAATTTAGATGATCGATCATTTTAGCTGTTCGAATCAGAAGAGTTCTGATCCATCAAAAGAAGTTTCGATGATGTCGATGATGGAGATCATGACATATCCCATTACCATATAGAACTGAACCTAACTGGATCACACAAACAAGGATTTAAATCTGGTGATCATCAATTGAACTAATCTAGTTCAATTGATCTGAATGAGATTCAATTATGTTCAAGAAAATCGTGCTAGCACTTAATTAACCTAACATTCTTCTTTTACTATCATAAATAGTTATCCTTACTGAGCCAAAGGAGTTTGTGCTCAATCGGAGGCCTTCATTTGGTCTGACTGGAGTCTGGCCAGATCAAAAAAGGGTTGTCTTATTTTATAAGATAATATCTACCATTTTTGGTCACCTACCATTTCTCATCCTTTGACTTTGGTCAAAAGTTGACCTTTGACTGATCAAACATTGACCATTGATACTTTGACTTCTGTCCATGTGTCACACACCTATTGGAGAGTTGGTGGGGGCCTGTCCTTCAGCCAGAACCTGGTAAGGAGGAGGGTGTATGCCATCCTTGGCGTGTGCCCAAGCTGGAGGCGCCCAGGAGTCCCTATTGGACAAGAACTTCATCTTCTTTTTGGATTTTGATTAGAGTTCTCCTAAGAACCAAGTTTGACTGGTCTTAGGTGCCATCTAAGGAGAAATCCAAGGGACTCTATTCCCACCAATCATATTTAGATCTAATTTCATAAAGGATTATGATTGGTTGGGAAGAAGAGGAGTTGGATCACAGATAGTCTATAAATAAGACCCTGCGCCCAACTCAAATTATGATTGGAAAAGAAATTGAAAATTTTCATGCCCAAGGCTACCTCTCCTCTACTCCTCCATGCTAAAGCATCTTCTCCCTCTCCTCTCCACGTCCAAAAGTATTTTGGATTCTTGGTTGATGCAATCTAGATGAGAGAAAGGCAACTGAAAGCTAGAAGGCTGTGTTGCTGCAAAGGACAACTGCTGATCTTCGAAAGAAGTTTTGAAGATCCTTCATATCAGATCCAGATCTAATTTTTGGAGACGTGATAGAAAAGAAGAGGATCTACAGATCCAGCCCGAGTGAATATCGGTAGAGGTCAGGCACTTGCGTGGCTAGATCCAGAACCTTCCGCTGCTTACAGGATCATCAACGAATAATAGGATTATCCACTTTAAGGTAAATTAAATTAAATTATTTTTTTTTAATTTTATTTTATTATTAGAATAAGGATCAGATCTGAAATATTTTAGATCTGATTATGATCAAAAAAAAAAAATTGAAATATATCTCTTGATCCGATCAGATCTGAATGAATCTGATTGAAAAATTAGGATTTTCCTTCAGTAGGATCTTTCTTAGGTGGCACAAGAGTGAAGAAAAGAGTTTTAGTCTAACTAAGACTCTCCAATGTAGACTAAGTCAAACCTAATTTAAATCTCATTTAAATTAGATTTGAGTCAATCTATTTAATAAATAATTTTAATTTAATTAAAAATTTAATTAAATTAAATTTAAATTATATTTACATCTAGTTTAATTTTTAATCAAATTAGAAATTAGATGCACCCAAGTCCTAGTCAAACAGGGACTTATTCTTTCTTATAATTAGCTTATCCAATAAACTAATTAGATTTAATTCAATTAAGTTCAAACTAATTCTAATTAAATCTAATTCAATTAGACTTAATCTCAGCCTAATTACTTAATCAAATTAAGTCAATTAGTAATCCAATTGCTAATCGATCCTCCTGCAATACTTGTATTAGGTCAAACATCAATCGTTTTGATAGTTTGACCTTAGAATGATTCTCAATCATCGATTAACCATTTGATTAGTTTACAACATCTAATGTATATGATTCTATAAGTTCAAACCTAAGCTGGTAGTATAGGAATCAATTTTTATATCAATCGAAGTGACTATCTAGCAATGGTTCCGACGTCCATATAGGTCGAATATATACAAAGCAACATTCTTAGAATTTTGATCCATGGTTATTGTATAATTCATCCCTTTGATCAATAATGCTCAAGATGACTTGGAGTAGCTATCAACACTCATACAAGTCATCTCTATAGTGTCTCAAAATTTTATGAATCTCGTGACTCCTCACGAGGATTATCCAGATCTAGATTTTGCTAAATTAAAACATAAGTCATTCTCATTCTGAAGTTGATCAAAAGTGGTCAATCTCATCTTGGCTCATACACCAACTCTACAAATACTTGATTGCACCTAGAAATCTTTCGAACCTATATTAGAAATATAGATAGTTTGGCACCAAAGTATACTGAGTTGCTTGCAAGTCACCATGATGATCTTAGGTCGAAGGATACTTATATCCATTAGTCTTAGCTAGCTACTCTTGATAGTAGAGTGCTACATTGATCACATTCAGTGCAAATATACTCTTACATCTCACCTGGATGCCAAACCAATATCTCCACACTACTTAATTATGAGGACAACCAACGCATATGACATACAGCGACCTACACTCAATAAGTTATCATCTTTGTTAATAACTTATCATTTGATCATGAATTATTTAAGAATCATCCGATAAATCCTTTTTTATTGATTGATTATGGTTCTAAGGACTTCATCATAATTTATGAGTTTATTTAAGAAAGATAGAACTTTTATGATAAACTAGCCAAATAACTATTATTATTAGATAATTCATATACTAATTTCAATCATCTATCAGTTAGATGATTGGCTTTAAGATATATTTTTCAATAATATCAACAAAAATAAGTATACATATATGGGACTATTATGATTGAGATTTTGAAATTTAGAATTTTCTAAAAGGAAATAATTAAACTACCATTTAAAAATTTTAACCTTTTCTAAAGAGGAAACTAAAATTTCCAAAAATTCTCTATAAGTTTTAAATTTTTAAAGCTAATAATTTCATATAGAAGAAAATTTGGGCCACTTATTACATTAGATGAGGTGTCTTGTGAACTTAAACTACTTATTGTTGATTGTATCCATCTAAAAAAACTATAGTAGATTAGACCTTGAATTAGGTCCTTTATCTCAAAATTCTATATATACATATAGTACAGATTAATTGAATCTTTATACAACTAGCATATATTAAAGGCTTTGTGCTTAGTAACTTAATTTTTAATGAGAATTTGTCATAGTTAGCCCAACCATCTAGTAACGGCCTATATGATGGTTCTCCTAAAGGTGAGTCCTCTAAGGATACTTATGATCTAAAATCCTATGGACTTCATGCCATGGACCTATTAAGAGTAAACTTAGCCTTCCCAATTTTCTGTGTTTGCACCTATCGAGGCATTGGGACATGCTAAAATCTTGTTGGTTGATAGAGAAGTGTAATAAGTCTAATTGCAAAGGATAAATAAGTACACATCCATCGATATTAGAGCAATCGGAAAGGGAATAATCGAAGGAAAGATATAAAAGTAGTATGAGGGTCTAGATATCCTTGAAGGAAAATCCTGATTTCCCGGTCCAAGTTTGTTCAGATCTGATTAGATCAAGAGATATATTTCAAAAATTTTCTCTTGATCTTAATCAGATCTTGATAAATTTCAGATCTGATTCTTATTATTTTAATAAATAAAATAAAATAAGATAAATTAAATCAAAATTTAATTTACCTGATTTGGGTAATCCTATTACCCTATAGATGATCCTGATTGCAGCGGAAGGTTCTGGATCTTAGCCACGCAAGCGCCTGGCCTCTACCGGTATCCACTCGGGTTGGATCTGAAGAACCTCTTCTTCTCTATCACACCTCCAAAAATCAGATCTGGATCTGATCTGGAGGATCTTCAAAACTCTTTTGAAGATCTGCAGTCGTCCTTTTGCAGCAGCGCAGCCTTCTTGCTTTTGATCGCCTTTCCTTGATCTGAATCGCACCAAACTAAGTCCAAAACACTTTTGGACGTGGAGAGCAAGGGAGAAGAAGAGTATGGCATGGAGAAGGAGGGGAGAGGCAGCCTTGGACGTGGGAAATCTCTTTCAATAAGACTTAGGATTAGGGTTGGGCGCAGGGTCTTATTTATAGACTAAGCGTGATCCAACTCTTCTTCCTCTCAACCAATCACAACCCTTTGTGAAATCAGATCTAAATCTGATTGGTTGAAATAGAGACCCCTGGATTCCTCCTTAGAGGACGCCTAAGACCAGTCAAACTGGATTCTTAGTAGAACTCTGATTGGAATCCAAAAGGGAGGTGGAGTCCTTGTCCAACAAGGACTCCTAGGCGCCTCCTACTTGGGCTCATGCCACCCTTGGCGTGCGCCCTTCTCCTTGCCAGGTTCTGGCAGGGGGACAAGCCCCCACCAGCTCTCCAATAGGTGCATGACATGTGGTCAAAAGTCAAAGGGTCAATGGTCAACGTTTGACCAGTCAAAGGTAGACTTTTGACCAAAGTCAAAGAACAAGAAATGGCAGGTGACCAAAAATGGCAGGTAATGTCTTACAAAATAAGACAACCTATTTCTGACTTGGACAACCTCCAGTCAGACCATATGAAGGCCTCTGATTGAGCACAAACTCCTTTGGCTCAGTCAGGACAACTTATTTATGATAGTAAAAGAAGAACGTTAGGTTCAATCGAGTGCTAGCACGATGATTTCCTTGAACCTAATTGAATCTCATTCAGATCAATTGAACTAGATCAGTTCAATTGATGATCACCAGATTCAAACCCTTGTTTGTGTGACCCAGTTAGGTTCAGTTCTGTATGGTAATGGGATATGTCATGATCTCTATCATCGACATCATCGAAACTCCTTTCGATGGATCAGAACTCTTCTGATTCGAACAGCTAGAATGATCGATCATCTAAATCATTCTAATTGCTCCCAAAATCCACCAGTGACACCTAGCAGTATATGGTGGCAACCCATCAGAGCTGAATGCGAACCTCTTGGTGCAGCTACCTGTGTGATTAAGTTCTTCTATCTTGAGCCCCGATCAGATTAGGGTTAAGGTGAACTCGTCAAACCCTAGTCTCTGTCATATGATGTAATCATTCGATTCAAGTCCAATGTGAAAATCTAAATAGAAACTCTTTCTATTATTTCACTCTACCATGGCCATGGATTTCTGGACTTGATTCTCATGATCATCATAGGGCTGCTCCTCTACCACCGAGGTAGATAGATTCCATCTTGATGCAATCCAGTTCCTACAATGAACATGCTATAGCCAACATACACCTCAGGGTTTCCATATGGCTAGGAGACCGAGTAATGGTGTAGTCAAACTATAACACCCTCAAGGTGAACTGCCGATGCATCCTCAGGTCAAAGAACCAGACACACTACTGCAGCATCGAGTCAGTCATTGACGAGAAGGTAGACTTCCTAATGACTACTCGAGGTGGTCACGCTCAGTGCCCTCGTTCTCTAACGAGTACCTGTACTCTCGCTCCGGTGTCTCCACACCGTAGACTCAAGACTCATCTACTAAAGAGAAGCGATTGTACACCAACCTTCCGGATCAATCACCATCCTCGTGATGATCCTATGGTCGGGAGCATGTTTATGAGTTAATAATGATTATTCATGTCTTAAATTTTCAACTCTTGAAAATATGAATTATCATTACCATTAACTCAAAGGATGTATCACAGACACTAAATACACATATGTGATAGAAAATAACCCATTTTATTAATTATAGTCAAAATTATAATTTTGCCCCTAGAAGTGTATTACAAGTGTCTGCCAATTCTGGCTTCTAGGGCACATATATCTAACAATCTCCGACTTGTCCTAAAGCCAATTGGCTACAAGTCTAATCCCATCTTCTCAAGGTGGGCTTCGATCTTCTGCTGGCCCAACGGCTTTGTAAGTGGGTCTGCCACATTATCTGCGGAGTTGACTCTCTTGACCTCAACGTAACCTTTCTCAAGGTAATCGCGGATGAGATGGTATCGCCGCTCAATGTGCTTGGACTTTCTGGTGAGACCTCGGCTCCTTAGCAAGGGCTATGGCGCCATTGTTGTCGCAGTATAGAGGAATGGCATCTGATGGCATTACTCCAATTTCTGCAGCAAACTTCTTATACCAGAATGCTTCCTTTGCAGCCTCTGATGCAGCGATATATTCTGCTTCCATGGTGGAATCTGCTATCACTGTTTGCTTGAAACTCTTTCCAGCTGACAGCACCACCATTGCACACAAACAGACTTCCAGATGTCGACTTTCGATCATCTATATCGGACATGAAATCCGAGTCTGTGTATCCCTGGACTTGGAGTTCTCCATTACCAAAGACCAACATCATATCCTTAGTTCTTCTCAAGTACTTAAGGATACATTTCACAGAAGTCCAGTGTTCTTCACCTGGATTTGACTGATATCTGCTTGTGACACTCACAGCATGGGCTATATCAGGTCGTGTACATAGCATGGCATACATGAGGCTCCCTATTGCAGAAGCATAAGGGATCTTGCTCATGCGTTCTATTTCCTCAGGTGTGCTGGGGCACATCTTCTTGGAAAGATGAATACCATGTCTGAAGGGTATTAATCCCCTCTTAGAGTTTTCCATACTAAACCTCTTTAGTACTTCCTCTATGTACATCTTCTGTGAAAGTCCTAGCATCCTATTCGGTCTATCCCTATAGACCTTAATTCCTAGAATAAAGGATGCTTCACCTAGGTCTTTCATGGAGAATTCCTTGGACAACCACATCTTTGACTGATGTCAACATGGGAATATCATTCCCAATAAGGAGGATGTCATCCACGTACAATACGAGGAAGACAACAGCGCTCCCACTGACCTTTTTGAAAACACATGGTTCCTCTTCATTTTTGATGAAACCAAACTTTTTGATCACATCATTGAAACGAGTGTTCCAGCTCCGAGATGCTTGCTTAAGTCCATATATGGACCTTTGCAGCTTGCAAACCTTGTGATCAGTATCACTGGATGTGAAACCTAGCGGCTGTTCCATATAGATATCTTCCTCAAGATATCCATTTAAGGAATGCCGTTTTCACGTCCATTTGCCATATTTCATAATCGAAATAGGCTGCAACGGCAAGCAATGTGCGGATGGATTTTAGCATAGCTACCGGGGAAAAGGTATCCTGATAGTCAATGCCTTCGCATTGACTATAACCTTTTGCCACTAGTCTAGCCTTGAATGTCTCCACATTCCCATCTGCACCAATCTTTCTCTTGAAGATCCATTTACACCCAATAGGTACTATACCTTCTGGTGGATCTACCAAGGTCCAGACTTGGTTTGAGTGCATCGAGTCAATTTCTGACTTCATTGCCTCAAGCCATTTCTCGGAGTCGATATCTGATATCGCCTCGTTGTAGGTTTTGGGATCATCACCATGAGCACCAATACCTATGAGGAACATTTCCTCTACATCCTCTGAAATAATACCTAAGTATCTTTCAGGGGGACGGGAAAACTCTTTCCGATCTACGAGGTGGAGGAGGTAGTGTTCTTATTGGCTCAACCTGATTTGGTTCCACTTGGTCCTTAGCTCGTTTCTGCTTGTGAGACTTTCTCATCAAGCTTAATCTGCTTTCCAATGCCACTATCTTGAATAAACTATTTTTCAAGAAATATGGCATGTCGACTCACAATCACATTGTGGTCTTCTGGAATGTAGAAATAGTATCCTAATGACTCTTTAGGATATCCTATGAATCGAGCTCTAAAGGACCTAAACTCTAACTTGTCCGCTTGTTGTCTTTTGACATGAGCCGGACAACCCCAAATTCTGAGATGACTCAGACTTGGTTTCTTACCGTGCCATATCTCATACGGTGTGGTAGGAACGGTTTTAGAGGGAACCCTATTCAGTAAATAGATTGAAGTTAATAATGAATGTCCCCAAAGAAAATCTGGGAGGTCTGTGAAGCTCATCATGGATCGAACCATATCCAATAGAGTCCGATTTCTCCGTTCTGAAACCCCGTTGAGTTGAGGTGTTCCTGGTGGAGTCCATTGAGAGACTATGCCATTTTTCTTTTAAGATAGTCTAGGAATTCCCGGCTAAGGTATTCACCTCCTCGATCTGATCGAAGAACCTTAATGGATTTTTCCAGTTTGTTTTTCTACTTCATGTCTGAATTCTTTGAACTTTTCAAAAGCTTCAGACTTGTGTCTCATAAGATACACATACCCATACCTAGACAGATCATCGGTAAAGGTAATGAAGTAGACAAAATTGCCTCTAGCCGGCACATCGAAATGGGCCGCACACATCAGTATGTACTAGGGCAAGGAGATCTGTGGCCCTCTCCCCATGTCCAACAAAAGGGAGTTTAGTCATTTTGCCTTGAAGACAAGATTCACAAGTTGGATATGACTCAAAAGTCAATGGACTCAATAGCCCATTTTTCTCCAATTTGTTGATCCTATCTTCTGCTATATGACCTAATCTCAGGTGCCATAGATATCTGTCGTTTGGACTATCCCTAGGTCGTTTGGCATTCACGTTTTGCTCGATAGTTAAAACAGGTACATCAATATGTAACTGATAAAGACCATTAATAAGGAAACCATTTGCAATTTTATTTCTTTCATAAAGAATGTTACAATGGTCCTTAAAGAAGGTGAATCACATAACCTTCTTGTGCTAAGCATGAAACAGAAATCAAATTCCTGCTAGCTGCAGGCACATAATAACAGTCTTTAAAAACTAAGTCTAAACCAGATGGTAATCGAGAGGGTATGTTCCATGGCTACTGCAGCAACTCTTGCTCCATTACCGGACGCGTAGGATCATGTCTCCATCCCTCAGCCTCCTGCTATCCTCAAGACCCTGCATAGAAGTGCACAGATGAGCACTAGAACCAGAGTCAAGCACCCAACTGGATCAGAAGAAACCTAAGGTTAGACTCAATAACGAGCATACCTCTAGAAGGACCTTCCTTCTTGTTCTTAGGGGCCAGGTAAGTAGGGCAGTTCGCTTCCAATGGCCATCGCTGTTGCAATGGAAAATACTTTCTTTGCCATCGACCTTTTCTTCGGTTCTGCCTTCTTCTTCTTTGATCCTTCTACCTTTGCTTTTCACAGACTTCTTTTTCTTTCCATAAGACTTTCTTTGGAAGAAGTCCGTTCCATAGCAAGAACTGAGCCTTTAGAACCTTTCATAGAAAGCTCAGCAGGTAACCAGCATATTCATTAATCGGCCAAGGAATTTTGAAGTTTATGCATGTGGTAATTCATGATGAATTGCCCATATGCATCAGTCAAGGATTGCAGAATAATATCGTTCTGCAAATCCAAGTCCAACTTCACACCGAGCTTCTCAAGCTCTTCCATGTCCTTGATCATTGTCAGACAGTGATCTTGGACTGACTGCCCATCACGCATCTTAGCCTTAAAAAGTCATTTTGTGACTTGATATTTGGCTCGCGACTCTGTTCACCAAACATCTCCTGTAGGTGAGCCAACATTTGGTGAGCAGTCCGATATCTCATGTTGGCGCTGGAAGCTCATCAGACATCGAGCCCAACAGTAGTATCTGGCCTTATTATCTTCGTCAATCCATTTTTCCAGAGACGCTCTCTGTTCAGTGGATGGACGAGCTGGTAAGGTGGGAGGGTCCTGGTCCAAAACATGTGTTCATTCTCGAACCCAAAACTAATTGTAGTTCCTGAGCCAATCTTTATAATTGGGTCCAGTCAGTCTATGTGTGTCCAGGATACGTGCCAATGGGTTGGACGCAGACATTTTCCTGTAGAGAGTCAAAGAATTCTAGTTAGATACTGTAATTTTGACTTGACCAATTTGTTTAGGATTTATTTTTAAACAATAGCTCCCACTATTTTCTCGATCCCTACACTCCTCTGTAGAGATGCAAAATCTCCACGATTATGATTTCTAGTGGGTGGTGCGGTCTCACCAACTGACTCATCACCTCACTAACAGTTATTGTGATGGGTTAGCCAATGAGTGAACAACTCTTGTTCAATGATTCTCTAATCATGGTGCACCCAAACTTGGTCTCTAATTCATGAATCTCACCGTATCCGATATTGATCACTCCTAGTTAAGTCAGACCCACCATTTGCATAGACTGGGTTCCTAATTGAGTCTCTCACCGTATCGAAATATTGGCCCAACTCATCCTCCAGCCCATAGATCCAATGCCTAATAGACATGGTTGCTCTTCGGTGCAACTGAGCCACTGTACCAGTGAGAACAATCAACCCAGGAAGGGCCCGCACGTCTACAAGGTGGAAGACCTCAACTTAATCTTTCTTAGGAGATTGATTCAGTCTCATTAAACTAGACTTCATAGCAAACAATTATGACT
>QRFJ01003251.1:0-71618 GCA_006176705.1 Cocos nucifera
AGCAATATCAGATATCGACTTTGAGAAATGGTTAGAGAGGTAATAAAGTCAGAAATTGGCTCGATGCACTCGAACCAAATTTGGATCTTGGTAGATCCAACTAAAGGTATAGTACCCATTGGGTGTAAATGGATCTTCAGGAGAAAGATATGTGTAGATGGAAATGTAGAGACATTCAAGACTAAGCTAGTGGAGAAAGGATATAAGGTTACCTTCTCATCAGTGGCTACCATCCGCACATTGCTTGCCATTGCAGTATATTTCAATTATGAAATATGATAGATGGATGTGATAATGGAGTTCATAATTGGATATTCTGAGGAAGATATTTATATGGAGCAATCATTTGTTTTCACATCCAGTGATGGTAATCACAAAGATCTACAAGCTGTAAAGATCCATCTATGGACTCAAGCAAGCATCTCAGAGAGGAATGCTTGATGTAATCAAATTGTTTGGTTTCATTAGGAACAAGGACAAATCAAGTGTGTTCAAGAAGGTTAGTGGGAGCATTGTTGTCTTTCTTATATTGTATGTGGATGACATCCTTCTGATTGAGAATCATATTCTCATGCTGACATAGGTCAAAGTATGGTTATCTAAGAAATTTTCAATGACAGACCTAGGTAAAGCATCCTTCTTTTTAAAGTCTATAGGGATAGACTGAAGAGGATGCTAGATCTCTCAAATAGAAGAGGTGCTGAAGAGGTTCAGCATGGCAAACTCTAGGTTCAGGGATATGTAGACTCAGACCTTATGTCTGATTAAGATGATCGAAAGTCGACGTCTAAAAATTTGTACCTATGCACTGGTGGTACTATAAGTTGGAAGAGTTTCAAGAAGATGGTTTCACCTAATCCGTGATTACCTCGAGAAGGATATATCGAGGTTAAGGGAGTCGACTCCGCAGACCATGTGGTTGACCCACTGATGAAGCCTTTTGGCCCATAGAAGATCCAAGCCCACCTTAAGAAGATGGGACTTAGATTTGTAGCCAATTGGCTTTAGATCAAGTGGTAGTTTGTTAGATGTGTGCCCTAAAAGTCAGATTGACTGACACTTATTAAATACTTTCTAAGAGCATTTTTATAATTTTGATTTAAAATTAATTAAAAAATTATTTATTCTATCACATTGTGTATTAAAGTGTCTGTGATACATCCATTGAGTTAATAGGCATGATAACACATATACTCAAGAGTTGAGAATTTAAGGCATGTGTTATCATAATTAACTCATAAATTACATCCGATCATAGGATCATCATGAGAATGGTGATAGATTTGAAAGATCAGTGTATTATCGCTTTCTTAGGGAAGATGAGTCTTGAGTCTACGATCATAAGAAAGCCTACCTTCTCATCGATGACTAGCTCGATGCTACAGCATGTGTCTGGTTTGTTGACCTGAGGTGCATCGATAATTCTCCTTGAGGATGTTATAGTTTGACTACACCATAACTCGATCTCCTAGCCATTCAAAATTCTGAGGTGTATGTTGGCTATAGCATGTTCATTGTAGGAATTGGATCACACCAAGATGGGATCTATCAACCTCGATAGAAGAGGGGTAATCCTATAATGATCATAAGATTGAGTCCTAAAACCTATGGCAATGGTAGTGTGAAATAATAGAAAGGAGTTTGTATTAGGGTTTCGCATCGGACTCGAATCGAATGATTCATTCTTATGATGGATGTTGGTTTGACGAGTTCACCTTAACCCTAATCCTGTTGGGGCTCATGATAGAAGAACCTAATTACATAGGTAGCTGCATCGAGAGGTTCGCTATTCAGTTTTGATGGGTTGCCACCATATACTGCTAGGTGTCACTAATGGATTTTGGGATCAATTAGAATTATCTTGATGATCGACGATTCTAATTGGGTGAATCTGAAGAGTTTTGGTCCATCAAAAGATATTTCGATGATGTCGATGATGGAGATCATGGCATATTCTATTACTATAAAAAACTAAATCTAATTGGATCACACAAACAAGAATTTGGATCTGGATGTCATCAATTGAGCTAACCCAGTTTGATTGATTTGAATTAGATCCAATTAGGTTCAAGAAAATTATGCTAGCACATGAGTGAGCCTAACATTCTCTTATAGTTTTTCTGGATCATCTTGACTAAGCCAAATTGAATTTGGCCCACCCAAGAGGCTTGTATAGGTTTGTGCTAATCTGAGTGGAACTTATCCAGATCAGAAAAGTCTTGTCCTAACCTGATCTAGGCTTGTCCAAATCCATCGAATGAAAATAGGACAAGACCTACTAATTTGTGAAACTTTTTGGACAAGGCTTATCTGAAAACTCTATAAGGATTTATTCTGATCTAACTGGACCTTGTCCTAGCCTAATCAAGACTTGTCCTAAATCCCATAAGATGGGAACAAGATAAGAGTTGTCTTTGCCATATTAGGGTTTGTCCTAAAATCATAGGATGAAATTTGGACAAGCCTCTTCCAAAAATTCTAGATGGATTTTTCTTCATCTGACTGGACCGAGTCCTATTTTGATCAAGACTTATTCTAACTTGATTAGGACTTGACATAAATCTACTGGATGGGACTTGAAAAGGTTTTGTCTTAATCCCATAAGATGGAAAAGGGATAAGGGTCAAATGTTGACCCGGATGCAGGAAAGAAAGGGAAAGGGGCGGGCACACCCTAGAGACTATCTAGGGGCACGTGCCCCCTTGGAATTTACATGAGGAAGAGAGGGCCTCATTCCCCTCTTTGATCGTGCAACCATATGATAATGTGGAGGCCCCCTTTAAAAAGGGTTTTGACTGGGTCAAATGTTTGAATAAGTTCAAACTCTTGGTAGAAAAGAGTTGTGCACCAACTTCATCTTATCCCAAGTTATTCCACACCATTTTCCTTTATTTTTGTGTGACAAAAATCTGAAAAAAAGGGGTGTGGGGTGTGGAGATCATGGAGGAGTCCTTCTACATGTTAAACTTTGATATGTTCAAAGTTATATGCAAAGGGACTCTTTACTAAATCTATAAATAGGGCCCTGTGCAAGCTATTGTGCATCGTGATTTCTCTACGATAAACTTCTACCAAAATATTCATCTCTACACCTTCCTAATCTAATCATCTCCCTCTTCTCCATGCCTAAGAGTTGGGCAAAACTTGCGAGCAATGATCAAGTCCCATTGGTGCGAAGATCAGTGAGAGATGATGGTATTCGTGAGATGAACGCACAGCCTTCTATGTTTGTTTTGCAGGTTCTATAGGAAGATATTGGATTTGATCTTTAGAGATTAGATCCAAAT
Source organism: Cocos nucifera (assembly GCA_006176705.1). NCBI lineage: Eukaryota > Viridiplantae > Streptophyta > Magnoliopsida > Arecales > Arecaceae > Cocos > Cocos nucifera. The sequence continues at coordinate 3,288 of QRFJ01003251.1, forward strand.
GGAGGAGACTTCTAGATCTGATCTGAGTGGATATCGGTAGAGGTCAGACGTGTGCGCGGCTCAATCAGAATCTCAGATTAGTCGTCAGATCATCACAATGGATAAATGGTTTATCTAATTAGGTGATAACTATTATCACTATTTTAATTTTTATTTTATATTTAATTTTAGATCAATATAATTAGATCTAAGAACTCTTAGATCTGATCGGATCATAAAAAAATTTTAAAAATTATTCCACTGTAAATCTGATCCGATCAGATGCATCCTACGATAGGAAAATCCATTTTTTTTCTTCATCATTATCATACAAAATTGAATCTAACTGGATCACATAAATAAAGATTTGGATCTAGATGTCATCAATTAAGCTAACCCAGTTTGATTGATTTAGATTAGATCCAATTAGGTTCAAGATAATCGTGCTAGCACACGATTGAGCCTGACTTTCTCCTTCTGTAATCTTTCTGATTCATCGCAACTGAATCAAATTTGATTTAACTTATTCTTGTATTTTGAATGGGTTTATATCTATCTAACTAGAATAAGTCAAGGTCAGATTGATTGCAGAAATTAAATCCATTCATGGTCAAATTGGACTAGGATCAAAAGTTGACCTAATTAAGAGAATTGAGAGTCACCTAATTAGAGGCTTCTAGAAAATTGTTTGGAAATCTTTTTGATTTAATTTTTGATATGTGATAGGACACGAGTCATACATTGGGTGTACCAAATTTTTTAATTTTTGGAGGTGTCTAAACTGAGTTATGATAGAGTTTTATTTGGATCAAACTCTTGAGGGAAGTGTCCTAGGCATAGTGGACTCTTCCTTATCTACTTATGCCACTACCTTCCAAATTGATTTTTGGGGTCAAAATTAGATGGGATCTAGAGATTTTCATGGAGATCAGGTCCAGGAGTCCCAATGGTTGAATAAATGAGGATTTTGATCAAAGAGGGACTCTATCTTAGTGCTATGCTTTTGTATAAGAACCCTTGCACCAAGGCTCTTCATGGAAAAAAATAATTTTTCATATCCAAAGGCTGTCACCCCTTCCATCTTCCATGCCCTCTCTGATCCTCTCTCTCCCCTTCTTCTAAGTGCTAAAGGTTAGAAATAAATATAAGAAGAAGATCCAATCAAATTTATGAAGAGTTCAACATCTATGCGATGGTGTTCATGAGATGGACATGCTACTTTCAGAAATTCTTTTGAGGGACTTTCAGATTAGATTCAGATCTGATATTTAAAAAAAATATTTATGAGAAGAAGATATCAAGATCCTGCCTGAGTACATACTGGTAGAGGCCAGGCACATGCATGGCTTCTTCCAGATCCTCAGGACAGATCAGGATCATTATAGGATAATCTGATTACCCAAAAAATAAAGGTATGAAATTAAATTTGATTTAATTTTATTTTTTAATTTTAATATTAAATCTTTAGGATCAGATCTAAGATATCTCAAATTTAATTAGGATCATAAATTTTTTTTTTAAAATATTTCTTTAGATCCAATCAGATTTGAACGATCCTCTACCGGAAAAAAGAGTTTTCCTTTAACTAGTATCAGAGTCAGGTTGGCTATTCATCAGATCTATTTTGGATCTGATTTAATTTTTTTTTTATGATTTGATATTGAAGAGTTTCAGATGTCATATCAGATTGATTAGATTTGAAATAAAAAAATTAAAAAAATTAAATCATTTAGATATGGTATGTATGAGATGCATGACTAGACTAGGTATAGAATAGTTCTATGTATAGTCTAGTATGATCATGTATTTAATTTAATTAAATATAATTTTAGATCTATTTAATTTTTATTTTTTTGATATTTTAATTATTATAACTAGATCTAAAAAATAAAAAATAAAATTTTTAATTTTTATTTTATTTCATAAGAGATATGAAAGATGCATGCTTAGACTATTTATAGAATAATTTTATAAGATGTCTAGAATAGTCTTAATTTTGATATGATCAAATTTAAAATTTTATTTTTTAGATTTAATATATGATATTTCAGATATGAAAGTATGATTATTGATGATACATGAGATGTATGCAAGACATGTATTAGTTAAATCTTTTTATATGTGATATATGATCTAACTAGTTTTATAGTAAAAAATTATATTTTTAATTAAGAAGTTTTCCATGGCTGTCCGGTCATAAGAATAAAGTAAGATTTAAAGGCCCTCTCCTCTCATTCGATGGGATGTTCTTATGGCATGTAGGGATGCTGCGTGTTTATCCTTAATCAAAAATTAGAACTTATTTTAATAAAAAATCATAGTTCCTAAAATTTTAGAATTTTTATTATATATTTTATTCATGAATCCAAAACTTAATTAGAAATTAAAATTATAAAATTAATTAGATCTAAAAATTATAAATTTTTAGATCTAAGACTTATTCATAAAATTGGATTCAGACTTGAGTAGCTCAATTAGGTCTAGAGGTTGATCAAATAGAATTAAGAGTTGGTTAGGTGGAATTAAAGAAAGCTTAGATTTGATCAGCCTAATAGGATTAAGTCTGGGTCAAAATTGAAACACAATAAGACGTGACTCGATCAAGTCAAGATCTAATTTGGCTCTATGGTTCGAGCCTGGATTGTAGGCTAACCTAATTGGTTCTAATTCGATAATTTAGTATCTAAGATAAGTTTGGTAGATACGATCGACTGATTTTTAATTGGGAGCTACTCGATCTGAATGTATTATTGTTGAGTTAATGGCATATTCCTTCCATCATTCTCACTTACCTAGCCATTTGTGTCAACCTAGTTCTGATTTGAGGTGGCTAACAATTTGAGCCAGCCCATGCCACTAGGTTAGTTATAATTGTTATGACTAAATCAAGTCAAGTTTAAAAAGATCTAAATTAAATCTTTCTAAGAAAATATTAAGTCTAAGATCATCCACCATTATAGATGTGCGGACTCTTTCCGGGTTTGATTGTTCTCAGCTAGATATAGTGGTTCAATTGCACCGAAAAGATGCAACCATGTCTATTAGGCATTGGATGCTATGGGTTGGAGGATGGGTTGGGCTTAATATTCAAGATACGGTGAGGGATCCAATCAAGAATCTAATTTATGCAAATGGTGGGTCTGACTTAACTAAGGAGTGGAACAATATTCTGGGCATGGTGAGCTTCATGAATTAGAGATCAGGTTTGGGTGCACCATGATTAGAGAATTATTAGATAAGAGTTGTCCACTCATCAATTGACCCATCATCAATAACTATTAGGTGAGGTGTTGAGCCAATTGGTGGGACCACACCCCTACTAGAAATTAATGATCGTGGAGATTTTTGCATTTCTGCCAATAGAGTGTAGGGATCCGAGTAAATAGTAAGAGTAAAATTTATTTAAAAATAAAATTGTTAAATAAATTAGTTAAGTCTAAATATAAAATTTAACTAGAAACTTTGATTCTCTATAGGAAGATGTATGCGTCCAACCCATTAGCCCATATCCTGGACACCCATAGACTGATCGGATCTAATTACAAGGATTGGCTCCAAAACTTTAAAATTATTTTGGATTTTAAAAAGTTGACTTTTATCTTGGAACAGGATCCTCCCATCTTCTCAGCCCATCCATCTACTGATTAGAGAGCATCTCTTGAGAAATGGATAGATGAAGATAACAAAGTCGGGTATTACATATTGGGCTTGATGTCTGATGAGCTCCAGTGCAAACATAAAGATATCATGACTAGCTACCAAATGTTAGCTCACCTGTAATAGTTGTTTGGTGAATAGAGTCGTGCAGCCAAATATTAAGTCACTAAAAGACTATTTAAGGCTCAGATGCATGATGGACAGTCAGTCCAAGATCATTGTCTGATGATGATCAAAAACTTAGAAGAGCTTAAGAAGCTCGATATCAAGTTAGCTCATGAATATGCTGGTTACTGCTGAGCTTTATATGAAAGATTCTAAAGGCTCAGTACTTGCTATGGAGTGAACTTCTTCCAAGAGAAAGTCTTTTGAGAAGAAGAAAAAGTCCATGAAGTAGCAGAAGGTGGATGGTGAGAAGAAGAAGAAGACTACTGATAAAAAAAGATATTTTCATTGCAACACTAATGGTAATTGAAAGTGGAACTACCCTCTTCACTTAGCTAGCTTGAAGAACAAGGAGGCAGGTCCTTCTGGAGGTATGCTCGTTATAGAATCTAATCTTATGATTTCTTCTGCATCCAATTGGGTGCTTGACTCTAGTTCTAGTGCTCACTTGTGCACTTCTATGCAGGATTTTGAGGATAGTAGGAGGCTGAGGGATGGTAAGATGATCCTATGCATTGAGAATGGTGCAAGAGTTGCTACTGTGGCCGTAGGAACCTACCCTCTGCGATTACCATCAAGATTAGATTTAGTACTTAGGAACTATTTTTGTGTGCCTGCAGCAAGTAGGAATTTAATTTTTGTTTCATGTTTAGCACAGTAAGGCTATGTAATTAATTTTCTTAAGAACTATTATAATATTTTTTATGAAAAAATAAAATTATAAGTAGTTTTCTTGTAAATGATCTCTATCAGTTACACATTGATGTTTCTATTTTCAATATCGAGCAAAATGTGAATGCCATAGGATCAAAATGACCTAGGAATAGTCTAAATGATAGGTATCTTTGGCACCTTAGGCTAGGTCATATAGCTAAAAATAGGGTTAATAAATTGGAGAAATTTAGGATATTGAGTTTATTGACTTCTGACTCATATTCGATTTGTGAATCATGCCTTCATGGCAAAGTGACCAAGCTTCCTTTTATGGGACATGGGGAAAGGGTCACAGACCTACTTGCCCTAGTACATACTGATGTATGCGGCACATTTGATGTGCTAGCCAGAGACAATTACATCTACTTCATCACATTTATCGATGATTTATCTCGATACGGGTATGTGTATTTGAAGTGACATAAGTTTGAAGCTTTTGAAAAGTTTAAGAAATTTAGACTCGAAGTAGAAAAATAAATAGAAAAGCTCACCAAGATTTTTCGATCAGATTGAGGAGGCGAATACCTTAGTCAAAAATTCCTAGACTATCTTAAGAATAATGACATAGTGTCTCATTGGACTCCACCTAGAATACCTCAACTTAATGGAGTTTTAGAATAGAGAAATCGGATCCTATTAGATATGGTTTGATACATGATGAGCTTCATAAACCTTTCTAAGTTTCTTTGGGGACATAGTCTGTTGACTGTTATATATCTACTAAATAGGGTTTCATCTAAAATCATTCCTACCACACCGTATGAGATATGGTATGGTAAGAAATCAAGTCTGAGTCATCTCAAAATTTAGGATTGTTCAGCCCATGTCAAAACAAAATAGATGGACAAATTAGAGTCTAGGTCCTTTAGAGCTCAATTTATTGGATATCCTAAAGAGTCATTAGGATATTTTTTCTATTGCCTGGAAGATCACAATGTGATTGTGAGTCAACATGCCATCTTTTTTGAAAAATAGTTTATTCAAGATGGTGGCATCGAAAGATAAATTAGGCTCGAGGAGAAAGTCTCCCAAGAGCCACGAGCCAAAGAACCTATGGAACCCAATCAGATTGAGCCAGTCCAATCACTACCTCATCTACCTCATAGATCAAAAAGGATTTCTCGTCCCCCTGAAAGGTACTTAGGTACTATTTCAAAGGACGTAGAGTAAATGTTCCTCATGAAAAATGGGGTTCATGGTGATGATCCCAAAACCTATGATCAGGCAATATCAGATATCGACTCCAAGAAATAGTTAGATGAAATGAAGTTAGAGATTGACTCATTATGCTCAAACCAAGTCTGGACCTTGGTAGATCCATCTGAAGGTATAGTACCTATTGGGTGTAAATGTATCTTTAAGAGAAAGATAAGTGCCGATGGAAATGTAGAGACATTCAAAGCAAGGCTCATAGTGAAAGGGTATAGTCAATATGAAGTCATTGACTATCAGGATACTTTTTTGTCAGTAGCCATGCACAAATCCATCCATACATTGCTTGCTATTACAACCTATTTTGATTATAAAATATGGTAGATGGACATAAAAAAAGCATTCTTCAATGGATATCTTGAGAAAGATATCTATATAGAACAGCCGCTAGGTTTCACATCCAGTGATAATGATCACAAGATATGCAAGCTGCAAAGGTCCATATATGGACTTAAGCAAGCATCTAGGAGCTGGAATGCTCATTTCAATGATGTAATCAAATCATTTGGATTCATCAAGAATAAGGAGGAACTGTATGTATTCAAAATGGTCGGTGGGAGTGTTGTTGTCTTTCTCGTACTGTACGTGGATTACATCTTCCTAATAGGTAATGACATTCCCATGTTGACCATAGTCAAAATGTGGTTGCTAAAGAATTCTCTATGAAGGATCTAGGAGAGGCATCCTTTGTTCTGAAAATTAAGGTCTATAGGGATAGACCAAATAGGATGCTAGGTCTCTTATAGAAGATGTACATGAGGGGGTGTTGAAGAGGTTTAGCATGAAAAACTCCAAGAGGGATTTAGTATCCTTCAGACATAGTATTCACCTCTACAAAAAGATGTGTCCTACCACACCTAAGGAGATTAAATGCACGAGCAAGATCCCTTATGCTTCGGTAATAGGGAGCCTCATGTAAGCCATGCTATGTACACGACTTGATATTGCCCAAGCTGTGAGTGTCACGAGCAGATATCAGTTGAATTCAGGCAAAGAGCACTCGACTTCTATGAAATGTATCTTTAAGTACTTGAGAAGGATTAAGGATATGTTTCTAGTCTTCGGTAATGAAGAACTCCAGCTATAGGGGTATACAGACTCGGATTTTATGTTTGATATAGATGATCGAAAGTTGATATCTGAAAGTCTATTTGTATGCAATGGTGGTGCTATCAGCTGAAAGATTTTTATGCAGACTATGATAGTAGATTCCACCATGGAGGCAGAGTACATTACTGCATTGAAAGCTATAAAGGAGGTATTCTGGTACAAGAAGTTCATCGTAGAGCTTGGAGTTATGCCATTAGATGTCATTCCTCTATACTGCGACAACAATGGTGCCATAGTCCTAGCTAAGGAGCCAAGGTATCATCAAAAATTCAAGCAAATCGAGCGGCAATATCATCTCATCCATGATTACCTCGAGAAGGGTTACGTCGAGGTCAAGAGAGTCGACACTACAGATGATGCGGCTGACCCACTGACAAAGCTATTAAGCCAGCAGAAGATCGAAGCCTACATTGAGAAGTTGGAACTTAGATTTGTGGCCAATTGGCTTTAGGTCAAGTGAGAGTTTGTTAGATGTATGCCCTAGAAGTCAGATTGACTGACACTTGTAATACACTTCTAAGAGCAATTTTATAATTTTGAATATAAATTAATAAAAGAGTTGTTTTCTATCATAGTGTGTATTTAAAGTATCTATCATACATCCTTTAAGTTAATGGTAATGATAATTCATATTTTGAAGAGTTGAAAATTTAAGACATGAATTTTCATAATTAACTCATAAACTACTCTCGATTGTAGGATCATCATGAGGATGGTGATCGATCTAAAAGGTTGGTGCATAATTACTTTCTTAGAATTGAAGTATATTGAATCTATGGTGTGGAGATACTAGACTGAGAGTATAGGTACTTGTTAGAGAACAAGAGTACTGAGCGTGACCACCTCGAGCTGTCATAAGAAAGTCTACCTTCTCGTCGATGACTTGCTCGATGCTGTTGTTGGTGTGTCTGGTTCTTTGATCTAAGGTGTATCGACAGTTCACCTTGAGAGCATTATAGTTTGACTACATCATAACTCGATCTTCTAGCCATTCAGAATCCTGAGATGTATGTTGGCTATAGCATGTTCATAGTGGGAATTGAATTGCACCAATAAGAATCTATTTACCTCGATAGATGAGGAGCAGCCCTATGATAATCATGAAATTGAGTCCTTAAGCCCATGGCCATGGAAGAGTGAAGATGATAGAAACAGTTGCTATTAGGGTTTCATATTGGACTTGAATCAAATGATTAATTGATATGACTGATATTGGGTTTGACGACTTCACCTTAACCCTAATCCAGTCGGGGCTCAAGATAGAAGAACCCAATCACAAAGGTAACCCATTGAGAGGTTTGTTTTTAGTTCTAACTGGTTGCCACCATATACTGCTAGGTGTCACTGGTAAATTTTGGAAGCAATTAGAATGGTTTTGTGTTAGATATATGTGCCCTAGAAGCCAAAATTGGCTGACACTTGTAATACACTTCTAGGGGCAAAATTGTAATTTTGACTATAATTAATGAAATGGGTTATTTTCTATCACACATGTGTATTTAGTGTCTGTGATACATCCTTCGAGTTAATGGTAATGATAATTCATATTTTTAAGAGTTGAAAATTTAAGACATGAATAATCATTATTAACTCATAAATAGCTCCCGACCATAGGATCATTACGAGGATGGTGATTGATCCGGAAGGTTGGTATACGATCGCTTCTCTTTAGTAGATGAGTCTTGAGTCTACGGTGTGGAGACACCAGAGCGAAAGTACAGGTACTCGTTAGAGAACGAGGGCACTGAGCGTGACCACCTCGAGTAGTCATTAGGAAGTCTACCTTCTCGTCAATGACTGACTCGATGCTGCAGTAGTGTGTCTGGTTCTTTGACCTGAGATGCATCGGCAGTTCACCTTGAGGGTGTTATAGTTTGACTACACCATTACTCGGTCTCCTAGCCATATGGAACCCTGAGGTGTATGTTGGCTGTGACATGTTCATTGTAGGAACTGGATTGCATCAAGATGGGATCTATCTACCTCGGTGGTAGAGGAGTAGCCCTATGATGATCATGAGAATCAAGTCCAGAAATCCATGGCCATGGTAGAGTGAAATAATAGAAAGAGTTTCTATTTAGATTTTCACATTGGACTCGAATCGAATGATTACATCATATGACAGAGACTAGGGTTTGACGAGTTCACCTTAACCCTAATCTGATCGGGGCTCAAGATAGAAGAACTGAATCACACAGGTAGCTGCACCAAGAGGTTCACATTCAGCTCTGATGGGTTGCCACCATATACTGCTAGGTGTCACTGGTGGATTTTGGGAGCAATTAGAATGATTTAGATGATCGATCATTCTAGCTGTTCGAATCAGAAGAGTTCTGATCCATCGAAAGGAGTTTCGATGATGTCTATGATAGAGATCATGACATATCCCATTACCATACAGAACTGAACCTAACTGGGTCACACAAACAAGGGTTTGAATCTGGTGATCATCAATTGAACTGATCTAGTTCAATTGATCTGAATGAGATTCAATTAGGTTCAAGGAAATCGTGCTAGCACTCGATTGAACCTAACGTTCTTCTTTTACTATCACAAATAAGTTGTCCTGACTGAGCCAAAGGAGTTTGTGCTTAATCAGAGGCCTTCATATGGTCTGACTGGAGGTTGTCCAAGTCAGAATAGGTTGTCTTATTTGTAAGACATTACCTGCCATTTTTGGTCACCTGCCATTTCTTGTTCTTTGACTTTGGTCAAAAGTCTACCTTTGACTGGTCAAATGTTGACCATTGACCCTTTGACTTTTGACCACATGTCATGCACCTATTGGAGAGCTGGTGGGGGCCTGTCCCTTTTTCCAGAACCTGGCAAGGAGAAGGGCGCACGCCAAGGGTGGCGTGAGCCCAAGAAGGAGGCGCCTAGGAGTCCTTGTTGGACAAGGACTCCACCTCCCTTTTGGATTCCAATCAGAGTTCTACTAAGAATCCAGTTTGACTGGTCTTAGGCGCCCTCTAAGGAGGAATCCAGGGGTCTCTATTCCAACCAATCAGATTTAGATCTGATTTCACAAAGGGTTGTGATTGGTTGAGAGGAAGAGGAGTTGGATCACAAGAGGTCTATAAATAAGACCCTGCGCCCAACCCTAATTAAAAAAAAAAGTGAAAGTGAATGCTATTAGACACGCCCCAAGGCTGCCTCTCCCCTCCTTCTCCATGCCATAGTCTCTTCTCCCCTTGCTCTCCACGTCCAAAAGTGTTTTGGATTTAGGTTGGTGCGATTCAGATCAAAGAAAGGCGATCAAAAGCAAGAAGGCTGCGCTGCTGCAAAAGGACGACTGCAGATCTTCAAAAGAGTTTTGAAGATCCTCCAGATCAGATCCAGATCTAATTTTTGGAGGTGTGATAGAGAAGAAGAGGATCTCTAGATCCAACCCGAGTGGATACCGGTAGAGGCCAGGCGCTTGCGTGGCTAAGATCCAGAACCTTCCGCTGCAATCAGGATCATCTACAGGATAATAGGATTACCCAAATCAGGTAAATTAAATTTGATTTAATTTATCTTATTTTATTTTATTTATTAAAATAATAATAATTAGATCTGAAACTTATCAAGATCTGATTGAGATCAAAAGAAAATTTTTGAAATATATCTCTTGATCTAATCAGATCTGGACGAACCTGGACCGGGAAATTAGGATTTCCCTTCAACTGGTATCAGAGCCATGGTTCTAAAATTGTTTAGATCTGATTTTAATTTTATTTTAATTAGAAAATAAAGTGATTTCAGATGTCACATGAGATGTGATCAGATCTGAAATCAGAAAAATTAAAATTAAATGATTTGGATCTAAGAACATGAAGATATGCATGACTAGTTCTAGAATAGAATAGTTCTATAGAATAGTTTTGCATGTCTTTGATTTAATCTGATTAAATCATATTTTAGATCTTCTTATTTACTGTTTTCTGATATTATAAGTGTTATAATAACAACTGATAAACAGCAAATAAAAAATTATTTAATTTTAAATATCATATGAGATATGATTGATGCATGTCTAGACTAGTTGTAGAATAGTTCTACATAATTGTCTAGATTAGAATTTATTTTGATTAGATCAATTTAAATCTAATTTTTCAGATTATTATGAGATAATTTAGATCTAAAAACATGCATGATTTGATACATGAGATGTATGCAAAATATGCCTTGATTAGATCTAAATTTGTATATGAGATATATGATATAGATCTATAACTATTTTGTAGTATTGAATGTTCCTGATTAAGGCGTTCCTCTTGGCCGTCCGATCATAAGAACGAAGAAGGGTTTAAAGGCCCTCTCTTTCCATTCGATGGGGTGTTCTTATGACGTGTAGGGGTGCTGCGTGTTCGTCCTTAATCAGAAAACCCAAAACTTACTTTCTGCAAAACCCTAGATCCTGAAACCCTAGGATTTATTGTGCATATTTTGTTTATGAACCCAACTTAATTAAGAATTAAGTTTATGGAATATTAATTAGGTCTAAAATTGAGAATTTCAGATCTAAGACATATTCATAATACTGGGTTCGGGCTTGGGTAGCTCAATTAGGTCTAAGCGGTTGATCAAACCGAATCAAGAGTTGGTTAGATGGGATCAACAATGCTTAAATTGACCAGCCTAATAGGATTAAGTCTGGGTCAAGATCGAGTCACGATCAAGCAAGACCTAATTAGGCTCAAAGGTTAGAGTCTGGATTGTAGGCTAACCCAATTGGTTCTGACTCAACAATTTGGTGTCTAAGGTAAGTTTGGCACAGACGACCGACTGATTTTTAATTGGAAGCTACTCGACCTGAATGCGTTCTTGTGTGAGTTAACAGCATATTCCTTCCACCGGTCTCACTTACCTGGCCATATCTGTTGACACAGTTCTGATCTGAGGTGGTCAATAATCCGAGCTGACCCATGCCACTAGGTTAGTCATAATTGTTATGACTAAGCCAAGTCTAGTTTAATGAGACCTGAATCAATTCTCCCTAAGAAAAGATTAAGTCCGAGGTCTTCCACCATTGTAGACGTGCGGGCCCTTCCCGGGGTTGATTGTTCTCGGCTGGATACAGTGGCTCAGTTGCACCAAAAAGATGCAACCATGTCTATTAGGCATTGGATGCTATGGGCTGGAGGATGAGTTGGGCTCAATATTTCGGATACGGTGAGAGACCCAATTAGGAACCCAGTCTATGCAAATGGTGGGTCTGACTTAACTAAGGAGTGGATCAATATTTCGGATACGGTGAGATTCATGAATTAGAGACCAAGTTTGGGTGCACCATGATTAGAGAATCATTGAACAAGAGTTGTTCACTCATTGGCTAACCCATCACCAATAACTGTTAGGTGAGGTGATGAGTCAGTTGGTGAGACCGCACCACCCACTAGAAATCATTCAATCGTGGAGATTTTTGCATCTCTACAGAGGGAGTGTAGGGATCCGAGAAAATAGTGGGAGCTAATTTGTTTAAAAATAAAATCCGTAAACAAATTGGTCAAGTCAAAATTATAGTATCTAACTAGAATCTTTGACTCTCTACAGAAAAATGTCTGCGTCCAACCCACTGGCACGTATCCTAGACACACATAGACTGACTGGACCCAATTATAAAGATTGGCTCAGGAACTACAAAATTATTTTGGGTTCAGAGAAGTTAACACATGTTTTGGACCAGGACCCTCCCACCTTACCAGCTCGTCCATCCACTGAACAGAGAGCGTCTCTGGAAAAATGGATTGACGAAGACAATAAGGCCAGATACTACATGTTGGGCTCGATGTCTGATGAGCTCCAGCGCCAACATGAAGATATCGGGACTGCTCGCCAAATGTTGGCTCACCTGCAGGAGATGTTTGGTGAACAGAGTCGCGCAGCCAAATATCAAGTCACGAAACGACTTTTTAAGGCTAAGATGCGTGATGGGCAGTCAGTCCAAGATCACTGTCTGACAATGATCAAGGACATGGAAGAGCTTGAGAAGCTCGATGTGAAGTTAGACTTGGATTTGCAGAACGATATTATTCTGCAATCCTTGACTGATGCATATGGGCAATTCATCATGAATTACCACATGCATAAACTTCAGAATTCCTTGGCCGAGTTGATGAATATGCTGGTTATTGCTGAGCTTTCTATGAAAGGTTCTAAAGGCTCAGTTCTTGCTATGGAATGGACTTCTTCCAAAAGAAAGTCTTATGGAAAGAAAAAGAAGTCTGTGAAAAAGCAAAAGGTAGAAGGATCAAAGAAGAAGAAGGCAGAACCGAAGAGAAGGTCGATGGCAAAGGAAAGTGTTTCCATTGCAACAGCGACGGCCATTGGAAGCGGAACTGCCCTACTTACCTGGCCACCCTGAAGAACAAGAAGGAAGGTCCTTCTGGAGGTATGCTCGTTATTGAGTCTAACCTTACGATTTCTTCTGCATCCAGTTGGGTGCTTGACTCTGGTTCTAGTGCTCATCTGTGCACTTCTATGCAGGGTCTTGAGGATAGCAGGAGGCTGAGGGATGGAGACATGATCCTACGCATCGGTAATGGAGCAAGAGTTGCTGCAGTAGCCGTGGGAACATACCCTCTGCGATTACCATCTGGTTTAGACTTAGCTTTAAAAGACTGTTATTATGTGCCTGCAGCTAGCAGAAATTTGATTTCTGTTTCATGCTTAGCACAAGAAGGTTATGTGATCACCTTCTTTAAGGACCATTGTAACATTCTTTATGAAAGAAATAAAATTGCAAATGGTTTCCTTGTTAATGGTCTTTATCAGTTGCATATTGATGTACCTGTTTTAACTATCGAGCAAAACGTGAATGCCAAACGACCTAGGGATAGTCCAAACGACAGATATCTATGGCACCTGAGATTAGGTCATATAGCAGAAGATAGGATTAACAAATTGGAGAAAAATGGGCTATTGAGTCCATTGACTTTTGAGTCATATCCAACTTGTGAATCTTGTCTTCAAGGCAAAATGACTAAACTCCCTTTTGTTGGACATGGGGAGAGGGCCACAGATCTCCTTGCCCTAGTACATACTGATGTGTGCGGCCCATTCGATGTGCCGGCTAGAGGCAATTTTGTCTACTTCATTACCTTTACCGATGATCTGTCTAGGTATGGGTATGTGTATCTTATGAGACACAAGTCTGAAGCCTTTGAAAAGTTCAAAGAATTCAGACATGAAGTAGAAAAACAAATTGAAAAACCCATTAAGGTTCTTCGATCAGATCGAGGAGGTGAATACCTTAGCCGGGAATTCCTAGACTATCTTAAGGAAAATGGCATAGTCTCTCAATGGACTCCACCAGGAACACCTCAACTCAACGGGGTTTCAGAACGGAGAAATCGGACTCTATTGGATATGGTTCGATCCATGATGAGCTTCACAGACCTCCCTGATTTCCTTTGGGGACATTCATTATTAACTTCAATCTATTTACTGAATAGGGTTCCCTCTAAAACCGTTCCTACCACACCGTATGAGATATGGCACGGTAAGAAACCAAGTCTGAGTCATCTCAGAATTTGGGGTTGTCCGGCTCATGTCAAAAGACAACAAGCGGACAAGTTAGAGTTTAGGTCCTTCAGAGCTCGATTCATAGGATATCCTAAAGAGTCATTAGGATACTATTTCTACATTCCAGAAGACCACAATGTGATTGTGAGTCGACATGCCATATTTCTTGAAAAACAGTTTATTCAAGATAGTGGCATTGGAAAGCAGATTAAGCTTGATGAGAAAGTCTCACAAGCAGAACGAGCTAAGGACCAAGTGGAACCAAATCAGGTTGAGCCAATAAGAACACTACCTCCTCCACCTCATAGATCAGAAAGAGTTTTCCGTCCCCCTGAAAGATATTTAGGTATTATTTCAGAGGATGTAGAGGAAATGTTCCTCATAGGTAATGGTGCTCATGGAGATGATCCCAAAACCTACAACGAGGCGATATCAGATATCGACTCCGAGAAATGGCTTGAGGCAATGAAGTCAGAAATTGACTCGATGCACTCAAACCAAGTCTGGACCTTGGTAGATCCACCAGAAGGTATAGTACCTATTGGGTGTAAATGGATCTTCAAGAGAAAGATTGGTGTAGATGGGAATGTGGAGACATTCAAGGCTAGACTGGTGGCAAAAGGTTATAGTCAACGTGAAGGCATTGACTATCAGGATACCTTTTTCCCGGTAGCTATGCTAAAATCCATCCGCACATTGCTTGCCATTGCAGCCTATTTCGATTATGAAATATGGCAAATGGACGTGAAAACGGCATTCCTAAATGGATATCTTGAGGAAGATATCTATATGGAACAGCCGCTAGGTTTCACATCCAGTGATACTGATCACAAGGTTTGCAAGCTGCAAAGGTCCATATATGGACTTAAGCAAGCATCTCGGAGCTGGAACACTCATTTCAATGATGTGATCAAAAAGTTTGGTTTCATCAAAAACGAAGAGGAACCATGTGTTTTCAAAAGGGTCAGTGGGAGCGCTGTTGTCTTCCTCGTATTGTACGTGGATGACATCCTCCTTATTGGGAATGATATTCCCATGTTGACATCAGTCAAGATGTGGTTGCCCAAGGAATTCTCCATGAAAGACCTAGGTGAAGCATCCTTTATTCTAGGAATTAAGGTCTATAGGGATAGACCGAATAGGATGCTAGGACTTTCACAGAAGATGTACATAGAGGAAGTACTAAAGAGGTTTAGTATGGAAAACTCTAAGAGGGGATTAATACCCTTCAGACATGGTATTCATCTTTCCAAGAAGATGTGCCCCAGCACACCTGAGGAAATAGAACGCATGAGCAAGATCCCTTATGCTTCTGCAATAGGGAACCTCATGTATGCCATGCTATGTACACGACCTGATATAGCCCATGCTGTGAGTGTCACAAGCATATATCAGTCAAATCCAGATGAAGAATACTGGACTTCTCTGAAATGTATTCTTAAGTACTTGAGAAGAACTAAGGATATGATGTTGGTCTTTGGTAACGGAGAACTCCAAGTTCAAGGATACACAGACTCGGACTTCATGTCTGATATAGATGATCGAAAGTCGACATCTGGCAGACTGTTTATGCTGGAAGAGTTTCAAGCAAACGGTGATACCACCTCCCCCGCGATTACCTTGAGAAAGGTTATGTTGAGGTCAAGAGAGTCAACTCCGCAGATAATGTGGCAGACCCACTTACAAAGCCTTTGGGCCAGCAGAAGGTTCAAAGCCCACCTTGAGAAGATGGGACTTAGACTTGTAGCCAATTGGCTTTAGGACAAGTGGGAGATTGTTAGATATATGTGCCCTAGAAGCCAGAATTGGCTGACACTTGTAATACACTTCTAGGGGCAAAATTGTAATTTTGACTATAATTAATGAAATGGGTTATTTTCTATCACACATGTGTATTTAGTGTCTGTGATACATCCTTTGAGTTAATGGTAATGATAATTCATATTTTCAAGAGTTGAAAATTTAAGACATGAATAATCATTATTAACTCATAAACAGCTCCCGACCATAGGATCATCACGAGGATGGTGATTGATCCGGAAGGTTGGTGTACGATCGCTTCTCTTTAGTAGATGAGTCTTGAGTCTACGGTGTGGAGACACCGAAGCGAAAGTACAGGTACTCGTTAGAGAATGAGGGCACTGAGCGTGACCACCTCGAGTAGTCATTAGGAAGTCTACCTTCTCGTCAATGACTGACTCGATGCTGCAGTAGTGTGTCTGGTTCTTTGACCTGAGATGCATCGGCAGTTCACCTTGAGGGTGTTATAGTTTGACCACACCATTACTCGGTCTCCTAGCCATATGGAACCCTGAGGTGTATGTTGGCTGTGACATGTTCATTGTAGGAACTGGATTGCATCAAGATGGGATCTATCTACCTTGGTGGTAGAGGAGTAGCCCTATGATGATCATGAGAATCAAGTCCAGAAATCCATGGCCATGGTAGAGTGAAATAATAGAAAGAGTTTCTATTTAGATTTTCACATTGGACTCGAATCGAATGATTACATCATATGACAGAGACTAGGGTTTGACGAGTTCACCTTAACCCTAATCTGATCGGGGCTCAAGATAGAAGAACTGAATCACACAGGTAGCTGCACCAAGAGGTTCACATTCAGCTCTGATGGGTTGCCACCATATACTGCTAGGTGTCACTGGTGGATTTTGGGAGCAATTAGAATGATTTAGATGATCGATCATTCTAGCTGTTCGAATCAGAAGAGTTCTGATCCATCGAAAGGAGTTTCGATGATGTCTATGATAGAGATCATGACATATCCCATTACCATACAGAACTGAACCTAACTGGGTCACACAAATAAGGGTTTGAATCTGGTGATCATCAATTGAACTGATCTAGTTCAATTGATCTGAATGAGATTCAATTAGGTTCAATGAAAATCGTGCTAGCACTCGATTGAACCTAAGCGTTCTTCTTTTACTATCATAAATAAGTTGTCCTGACTGAGCCAAAGGAGTTTTTGCTCAATCAGAGGCCTTCATATGGTCTGACTGGAGGTTGTCCAAGTCAGAATAGGTTGTCTTATTTGTAAGACATTACCTGCCATTTTTGGTCACCTGCCATTTCTTGTTCTTTGACTTTGGTCAAAAGTCTACCTTTGACTGGTCAAATGTTGACCATTGACCCTTTGACTTTTGACCACATGTGATGCACCTATTGGAGAGCTGGTGGGAGCCTGTCCCCTACCAGAACCTGGCAAGGAGAAGGGCGCACGCCAAGGGTGGCGTGAGCCCAAGAAGGAGGCGCCTAGGAGTCCTTGTTGGACAAGGACTCCACCTCCCTTTTGGATTCCAATCAGAGTTCTACTAAGAATCCAGTTTGACTGGTCTTAGGCACCCTCTAAGGAGGAATCCAGGGGTCTCTATTCCAACCAATCAGATTTAGATCTGATTTCACAAAGGGTTGTGATTGGTTGAGAGGAAGAGGAGTTGGATCATAAGAGGTCTATAAATAAGACCCTGCGCCCAACCCTAATTAAAAAAAAAAAGTGAAAGTGAATGCTATTAGACACGCCCCAAGGCTGCCTCTCCCCTCCTTCTCCACGCCATAGTCTCTTCTCCCCTTGCTCTCCACGTCCAAAAGTGTTTTGGATTTAGGTTGGTGCGATTCAGATCAAAGAAAGGCGATCAAAAGCAAGAAGGCTGCGCTGCTGCAAAAGGACGACTGCAGATCTTCAAAAGAGTTTTGAAGATCCTCCAGATCAGATCCAGATCTAATTTTTGGAGGTGTGATAGAGAAGAAGAGGATCTCCAGATCCAACCCAAGTGGATACCGGTAGAGGCCAGGCGCTTGCGTGGCTAAGATCCAGAACCTTCCGCTGCAATCAGGATCATCTACAGGGTAATAGGATTACCCAAATCAGGTAAATTAAATTTGATTTAATTTATCTTATTTTATTTTATTTATTAAAATAATAATAATCAGATCTGAAACTTATCAAGATCTGATTGAGATTAAGAGAAAATTTTTGAAATATATCTCTTGATCTAATCAGATCTGGACGAACCTGGACCGGGAAATTAGGATTTCCCTTCATTTTGATGGTCAATCATTCTAATTGTATGAATCAAAAAAGTTCTGATCCATTGAAAGGTGTTTCGATAATGGAGATGATGAAGATCATGACATGTCTTATTATCATACAAAATTGAACCTAACTGGGTCACACAAACAAGGGTTTGGGTCTGGATGTCATCAATTAAGCTAACCCGGTTTGATTGATTTGGATTAGATCCAATCATGTTCAAGGAAATCATGCTAGCACACGATTGAGCCTGACTTTTTTCTTCTATAATCTTTCTGATTCATCGCAACTGAGTCAAATTTGATGTGACTTATTCTTGTATTTTGAATGAATTTATTTTTATTTAACTAGAATAAGTCCAGCTCAAATTAATTGTAGAAATTAAATTCATTCATAGTCAAATTGGACTAGGGTCAAAAGATGACCTAATTAAGAGAATTGAGGGTCACCTAATTAGAGGCTTCTAGAAAATTCTCTAGAAATTATTTTGATATGATTTTTGGATATGTGATAGGGAATGATATATAAATTGAGTGTACCAAATTTCATGATTTTTGGAGGTGTCTTGGCTGAGTTATGATAGAGTATGAGTTGGATCAAACTCTTGAGGGAAGAGTCCTAGGTGCAATGCACTCTTCCTTATCTACTCATGCCGCCACCTTCCAGATTGATTTTTGGCATCAAAATTAGATGTGGGATCTAGGGATTTTTGTGGAGATCAGGTTTAGGAGTCCCAATGGTTGAATAAATGAGGATTTTGGTCAAAGAGGGACTCTAACTTGGTGCTATGCTTTTGTATAAGAACCCTTGCGCCAAGGCTCTTCATGGAAAAAAATAATTTTTCATACCCAAAGTCTATCACCCCTTCCATCTTCCATGCCCTCTCTGATCCACTCTCTCCCTTTCTTCTATGTGCCCAAGGTTAGAAATAAATCTGAGAAGAAGATCCAATCAAATTTGTGAAGAGTTCAGCATCTACGCGACGGTGTTCGTGAGACGGACATGCTGCTTTCAAAAATTCTTTTGAAGGACTTCTAGATCAGATTTAGATCTGATATTTGGAGAAAAGCTTCATGAGAAGAAGACGTCTAGATCTTGCCCAAGTGGATACTGGTAGAAGCTAGGTGCATGCATAGCTCCTTCTCGAATCTCAGGATAGATCAACATCATCACAAGGTAATCTAATTACCCAAAAAATAAAGGTACAAAATTAAATTATATTTAATTTTATTTTTTAATTTTAATATCAGATCTTTAGAATTAGATTTGAGATATCTCAGATTTGATTAGGATCATAGAAAAAGATTTTTGAAATATTTCTTCAGATCTGAACGATCCTGTGTCGGGAAAATAGGATTTTTTCTTCATTTTTTTCTTTTGTTTCTTTCTTTTCTTCTTCTTTTCATCTTCATGTACCATGAGGCAAGAGTTAGGGTGTGCTTTCTTTTCTTCTTGGGAACTTGATTCTTCTATTTGATTTGCTCCCTCATAAGTTCTTTCCAATTTCTTCCATACATATTTTGCTGAAATACATGAAGAAATTGCATTAAATATATTTAAGTCCAAGGAGCAATAAAGTATGTTCATGGCTTTAGCATTTAGATGTATTGATTCTTTATCAATAAATGATGCATTATGTGTGTGAGGGCCATTGACAATAATCTTCCATAACTTATAGTCATGTGCTTGAATGAAGATTTTTATCCTAGCTTTCCAATGAGAATAATTTGAGCCATCAAATAGTGGGAATCGATCAATGGAATGGCATTCATAAAAAAAAACTCCATTTTGGGTTACTAACATCTTTGACTTTTGATGGTTAAGTCAATAATTAATAACAGATCACCTGCTCTGATACTAATTATTGCCCATAGATAGCAACCTAAGCGGGGGTGGTGGGGGGGGGGGGGTGAATTGGGTTTATAAAATTTTGGCCAAATTCAGCTTTAAACAATTATGTGCCTAACTTAGTTTAATTTAATTTAATAAAAATTTAATAGTGTATGCAATGGAATCAAATGTGATTGAGTTTAAGCAAGAGTTAAAACTAAATTAGTAAATGATTAGTAATTTAAAATATGCAAGATATGTAAAGCAATGGAGAAGAAAATATAATACAAATACACAAAGATTTTTATGGTGGTTCAGAGCAATCCGCTCCAACATTCACTCCCCAAGCATTCCTTGGGAGTTCCACTATAATCCCTACATTACAGTGTGTTTATTTTGACCCAGGATCATAAACAAACATAGTTGATTTTGCTGTGCTCACCAACCATAATCCTACACTGATAGTTTTTTCAGATTTACTATCAATCTAGTTGGTTTTAAATAAGGAGCACCAACCATAACCTTTACACCATCCAATTACTGACTTGGACTAGCCTACACCCCAGGTTTCTTTTCTTCCAAAAAAATTTGTAAAAAAACACAAATACATGAGAATAAAAAATTTAACATAAAATAAAAAATAAAAAAACTCTTTTTGAAGATTGATGGAGAGCTGAATGATGGCTCTTGAAGCTTTGTATTCTCTCCTTTGAAGGCTGAGAGGAAGCTTGAATAATTGAGGATGATTATACTTGGAAGCACTCTGAATTTGATGCACAAAGTCTTCTTTTTCTCTCTTTTTCTTTAGATATTCAATGAACCTCATAATTTAAATGATCTTTACTTTCAATCCACTTTTCTTCTTTTTCTTTTGATTCTCTACCTTTAAATAGTCTTCACAATGGTTGGAGAGAGAGTTTGGACCATTGGAGGACTTGAACTAGCCATTTGGAATAAAAAAGTTTCGTTAAAAAAGTGTAGAAAACTAGTCATTGCAGCCTGTCCTGACATTAGGATTGATACTTTCCTATAGGAGTCAACACTTTTTGATCTGGGGTCGACACCTTGGACTGCACTAAAAAATTCAGCTTCTATTTTCTATTTTTATATGATAGAGGTCGACTCATGCATCAATCCTTTCACTAGGGGTCGACCCTTTTATTACGACATACAAAAACAACATGCCAAAGCATGCCAAGCTGCCCATTTTGAAATGGGATGACCTTGGGGTCATCCCTAGGATTGATCTTTTTGCTAAAACTTGATTTTCTTTCAAATTTGACATTCAAAAAATGTGAAATTGCCTCCAAAAGATCAAAATTTTTTTAGTTGCTCTTGAGACATTCAAAACATATTTTCTTCTAACTTGGTGAAATTATGATTTTACCTTTCTTCAAGAATCTTTATCAATTCAAGTTTCTTGAAGCTCTTGACTTGGTGATTTTTGTGTGGATCTTTTTTTGGATTAATTTTTTCAATTTGAACACCTGAAAAGACTGACATCTACTTTTGAAACACATGGTTAAATACTTAAATACTCAAAGTTTGGCGATCATCAAAATCAATCATGGGGTCAAAGTGTACAAACAAAAATGATCCGAAGGAGGGGCACAAGCTCAACCGTTTGATCTAGGAAGTTCTAATTCATACTTAGAGAGGATCCCATGCTGAAGTCGGATTAAAGAATGGTCTTCAGTAGAAAGGGTACAAGAAATGATCTTAGGAATGAAGATTGGATGGACTATCTCTCTAAGCTTGGTTTCATTCCTAGGGCTGGGGTTAGAAGAGCTCGGACTGAACGAACTCCTAGAATCGATAAACCGGGAGATTTCAGAGGCCATTTTGGATTGAAAAAAATAGAACAAAACTCATCAAAAATCAAAAGAAATGAAAAAAAAAACTTAAGAAATGGAGGAGGAACAACTAACAACCAACCCCCCCCCCCCCAAAAAAAAAAAATCCTAAGGATCAAAAAACAAAAGAAAGATGAAGAAATGAAGAAGAAAAGTTAGAATACTGACCTAAATCGGGTGGAGAACTCGATGGTGCAATCGGAATGATGAAGAGTGGAAATAGGGTATCAGAGATTAAAGAACGCATGGAATATGGCTCTCAGGGTTGAGGAAGGTGAAGAGTAGAGAAGAATGAGAGAAGAACCAGAGTAAGGAGTAAGGTAGAGGAAGATGCTTAAATAATCAAAAGAACTCCAAAGTGGTTATGATTGTGGATCATCCATGCTGAATCCCCATTCTCTACATGTCATCCCCATTATCGCAGTGGCAGACATCTAACAAAACCATTATGGCACCATATAATTGAGCTCCCCACCAAAAAAATTTCAAAAGCTAAGATCATTTTGGGTCATTCGGTGATAAAGAAGCTTCTACATGTATTCAAATAGTCCAAAATGTTTCTTCTCCCAAGGATGGAAAGCCAAAAAGGACTTTGACAATCATGGATATTGGTACTCCCTTCATCCAAACTTTGAACTCGAGAGTAGGGGATAATTGTAAAAATAGCTCTCATCGAAGTCCAATCAGAAGTCCAACCTTCGCACGGTGTCCTCTAGGGTTGCAATGATCAGATTTGAGCTTCACTCAAGTCGACCCCCTAGTGTAGACAAATCCCTGAAGATTGGCTTTCAAATAAGTTTAGAGCTTCAATCAAGGGAGGTTCATCCTAGAAACCACAACCACTCCCACTGATGTCCAATTTGGTGTAGAAGCTAAATTCCTCTACTCCAACTCTCCAAGAGATTACACCATGGACCTCAGCCAAACAAACTTGAATCAATGAAAGGACCTCGCCATCTATATGAGTCCGATTTTCATCCTGGGATAAGTAGTAACTACTTCACAAGCATTGAGCCTCGGTACTTCTCTATCCTAACTTTAGGATGATCTTAGGTATGGGCTGAATTTTCCCAAGAGAGCTTGGCCATAGTCTTAATTGAGGAACCCGTCGTCCCTTTCTGACCTCCAGCCCACCAGATTCATACCATCTCTCGACCGATGTTGAAAGCGGCCAAGCTTCTGAAAGCTATCAAGACAGCTCCATCGCTTGTCGAACTCAGAGTCTAATTTATGAGCCCATCATCCATAACTTAGAAGCAAAATTTCAAGCTTGATTAGCCCAACCTCAAGTTCCAAATCTCAGCATGAAAACCACACTGCAAGCTCAGAAGTCTCCAATCCTCCATCCAAACTTCAGCAAATGGAATTCAACTACCAACGAGTTGCAACAAATGATA
Source organism: Cocos nucifera (assembly GCA_006176705.1). Classification (NCBI taxonomy): domain Eukaryota; kingdom Viridiplantae; phylum Streptophyta; class Magnoliopsida; order Arecales; family Arecaceae; genus Cocos; species Cocos nucifera. Next base: position 26,762 of record QRFJ01003251.1, read on the forward strand.
GCCCACTCTCTGTAATAAATTCTGAGTGGCTTAAACGGCCTTTTGACATTGTATTATGGCTATCACTATTATTCTGTTATAAGCTCTATCTATAGAAGGGAAACTCCATATACATTTTTCTCTTTAAGCTCTCCTCTCCATTCTAACCTCTTGTGTACTCCATTATTATTGGCTAGAAAACTATCTTGACCATTGAAGGGTCCATGCTGGAGCCACCCACCTCCGACCCAGACTTTATCTTGTGGTCTTGTCGACGAGATCGTCCCTCTACTTTCAGTGAACTCTTGTGGTCATCCATTTTCTGCACCAACGGAACCTCAGCCCACAGAGGAGCTTGATGTCCATGGTGAGCTGATAGAACAAAGAAGGAAACTAGTAGAAGACCTACCAATTATGCTATTGGAATCTGATCCAACTAGAATGTCATGGTTGGCTCCTACCTAAATGATGAGGATTGTCAGTGCCTTGCTTCAATTCATTAATCAAATGTGGTTGTCTTCTTTTGGACTACTTCGGACATGTCGAGCATAGACGTGGAGGTTATCATACATCACCTAAATGTGGAACCAAAACATCATCTTGTTAGGCAAAAGAAGAGGAGTTTGACATATAAACACCAGAAAGAAATAGAAGAAGAGTTGGATAAATTTCTAAAGGCTAGCTTCATTCGAGAGGTAAACAATCATGAGTGGCTAATGAATGTACTACTAGCCAATAAGGCAAATGAAAAGAGGCAAGTATGTGTAAATGATACTGATTTGAATAAGGCATGCCTAAAGGATAGTTACCCATTGCCTCAGATCGACCAATTGGTGGAAGCCACCTTAGGCCACCAGCTTCTCTCATTCATACATACCTTTTCTAGCTATAATCAGATCCGCATGGCCCCTAAGAATAAGGAGATGATTGCCTTTACTACTAACAAAGATCTTTTTTGTTATAGGATCATAAATTTTGGCCTGAAGAACACAAGTGCAACCTACCAAAGGCTTGTCAACAAGTTTTTGAAGGAGCAGATCAAAGAATCAATTTATGAGAAAGAAGAAAAATTCTAAATCAAGAAGAGGAAAAGAAGAAAAAAATTAATTTAGAAAACATAAAAAAGACTATACCCCACTGAGAAAGAGCCCAATAAAATTAAGAAAAAAAGCTATATTGGCTAATTAGAAAAGTAATGAGAGCTCAAATTCGGAAGAAGAGTCATCCCCAAGTGAAGAAGAGATAAACCTATGCTTGATGGCTTATAATGAAGAGGCAAGCTTGAATCAATCTAATGATTTTACTTTTGATGAATTACATAACATATTTTTTAAATTATTTAATAATTTTAAAAGACTATCTAAAAGGAACAAAGAGTTTAAGAAAAAAAATCAAGATTTGAGTAAAGATAAAGATAGATTAGAAGAAGATAAGAAAGATTTGCAAACTAAACAAGATGACTTAATTAAATAAAATAATGTAGATAGATTAAAATCCATAGTAAATGAAAAGAATGAATTATTAGTTAAACAAAAAGATTCATTAGAAAAGAATGAAACTTTGAAAAATAAAATAAATGAACTAAAATCAATTGTAGATAAATTCTCCATAGTTCACAAAATTTGCATATGTCAATGATAAACAAAATATGACATCTAAAGCTAACTCCTTTACAAAACTAAGGTATTCAAAAATTTCTATTGATAAATATTATTTTGATAAGAAATCTATTACATGCTTTAAGTGCAAGGACATATATCATTTGATTGTTGGGATAATACATATAAGAATATAAGGATCAAGCAAATTGAGATTCCAAAAGGAACCATTGAGGCTAAGCACAAAGGACCCAAGTCAACTTGGGTACCAAAATATACTTAATTTTTGGGAGTGTAGATGTATTACCGTCCACAACATTCCAAGCATCACCTAGCTCTGATATCAAATTATAGATCCATGATATCGCTCGAACGCCAATCATCCTTGACATCACAAGCATCGATACCATGTTGCGAAAGCTCCTGATCTTTATCATAGACCTAAAGAAACCTATGACATTCTCTATGGGTAGCAAACCACTGATCCTCCACCTGGATCTATGATGGAGCGCCTCCCTCCTTGGGCTTGAGGGAGATGCCCCCCTTCTCTAGAGCTTCTTCAAGAACCCTAGGGTGGCAACTCTAGAGAGAAGAGAAGAAGAGAGTTGAGGGAGAAAAGGACCAGTATTCCAGTAATCTCCATCTTGGTGCTCCCAAGCCTTGGCAAACCCTAAACAATGACCTCCTGCACGATCCTGCTGTCCCTACGCACTCGACAGCCCCTTATGCAATCATCACCTCCGCCAATCCTCTTCAACTATTGTGCACCCTTGAGGCTTTTAGGATGACCGCCTCCACCGTTGAAGACTTTGGCTTGCACCTGTGCACCACCTTTGAAGTTGTAGGTATCCTTCTACTTGACAGCTGCATCACTTATCCAGGACTTTCCTGACGATCATGCAACATTCCTTTACCGACATTAGCCACATATCCTGATGCTCCACCTGACACTATCCCCTTAGAGCCATGCTTATCTCCCTGCACAATCCTCTCCACCTGGATCTATACAGCCCCAACACTGATGCTAGGATATAGGTCCTTCCTCTGTACCTATTTGCTCTGAACCCATGTCACAGCTTCCTCCACCCATGAAGCCACCTCTCCAAAGTTTCACCTATATCCAAAGTCTACCTGATGCCATAGAAGTTGACTCTATCATCGAGTCCCTTGAGGCCAACCATCCAACGCTGTACTGTTGGGCCTACCGCTGTACCTTGAACACCATCGCTGCCCCTTCAAACCCTCCGCACTCTATGGCCCTCTTCGAAGCCCTCTCAGATACCTCCGTAATCTGTGGATACCTCTGAAACCCAAGAGCTCATCCAACTCTTCTGAATCCGATGATTGAAGCTTAGAAAATTCTATCCTAGTCCTTCTCTTCTGCCCCTACACCAGCCATCGCTTTAGTTGCACCCAGAGAACCATCCTCCACTTGAACCATGACTCTCCCTGGTGCTTCCAGAGAACCATCCTCCACTTGAACCATGACTCTTCCTGGTGCTCCTGTAGAAGAAACCTGATCCATGATACTCTCGGCTGCTAGAGACCTCCTAACACTCCTTGATTCCCCCTTGCTCTTTCTGAGACCTGCACCTGGTCTCCCTGAGATACCACTGACACTCTCTACTGAGATATACTTCTCGACTGCTGCACCACCGAGCCTATCTCAGCCCCTATGCCTTTAAGGTAGCACTTATGTAGCACTCCAGCACTCCTTGACTCATCTCTACGCCGCTCTACAACCGCCTAACCCTAACCTGCTGGACCTTCATGGATCATCCATCTCTATCACTTCCAAGACTTCATAAGTCCATGCTCTAGTCAAACCGCTGAATACATCTTCGACTACTTCCCCACCTTTCAGACATCGAAGGATGTATAGTCACTTTTTCAGCCTTCCTTTGACCATTACCCCTTGAGAAACCTCTCTTCAATAGCCCTACACTGCCCATCTTTCTAAAGAATCCTGATGCTTTCTATTGAGATACCTCCCTCGGCTACTACATTATCGAGCCTCTCTCGACCCTGCATCTCCAAGAAAGTGCTACTATAGCACTTTAGCGCTTCTTGCCTATCATATAACCATCATGTATCCCAACCTTTCCATTAAGATCGATCAGCAAATCATACACCAAATCCTTCCATCTTGGGAAAATCCCTTTTTGTTAATCCTCTCAACCTCCACCTTCAATCCGCTACTCTTGGTTGGCCAAACCATAGTGACAAGATGATCGATTTGAGACATATCGTGGAATCCTTGTACAGATTTTTGATTTCATCTTGTGTGACTTCTTCTTTCCTTCCATGCACCATCAGGCTTTGAAATCTGGCTCTGATACCATATTAACATCGATAATATTTCAGGCATCACCAAGCTCTGATACCAAATTATAGACCCATGATATCGCTCGAATGCCAATCATCCTTGACATTACAAGTATTGATACCATATTGCAAAAGCTCCTGATCTTTAGCATGGACCTGAAGGAACCTGTGACATTCTCTAAGGATAGAAAACCATCGATCCTCCACCTAGATCTGTGATGGGGCACCTCCGTCCTTGGGCTTCAGGGAGATGCCCCCATTCTCTAGGGCTTCTTCAAGAACCCTAGGGTGGCAACTCTAGAGAGAAGAGAAAAAGAGAGTTGAGGGAGAAAAAATCTGTATTCCATAGCATAATAAAATCCTAATAAAATCTATGTATTTATACATAGCTATTAGGTCCGACCAAAAAACTCCTCGGCTAACCCAATACATGAAAGCACTCACCGAGTCCATGTACACCCATGTCTCCCATGCTCTCATCCTCTGGATCTAGATCTGATCCATACTTGAATTAGCCTCTTTAAGATCTCTCAAACCAAGACTTAAGATCCTTAGGATCAATCTAGACCCTAGCCCAAAATAGATCCTCATATAACTCTGCCCGCGCACTGAGCTGGCTCAGTCTCAATGTTGAGCCGGCTATGTTCCACTGGGTCGGCTCAGTCTGAAACTAAGTCGGCCTAGTTCTGTGCCGTGCCAGCAGTTTCGAATGTGCAACTCTCTATATTGCCTGTGCACTGAGACTTAGCCAACCCAATTTTGGACTGAGTTGGCTAACCTGTAGAAATTTTTTTTTCTACAGTCTTGATTCTCCAACTTTGGTTTCTTACTTTTTTTTGAATCCCAGATCTCCGAAGCACCAACCAAGCCCCTAAAATCCTTGGAGCCAACCCTCTGACTCCTTCCATGGCCTTCCAAGACTTGGGAGCACCACAAATCCTCACAAGATGTGCTTGACATCCTTCCAATTCAAAAGAGAATGGCACCTTAATTATGGATGCTCAAGGCACAAAATGGAAGATGGAGGAGTTAAAATTCTTGGAGATAAGTTAGCCTTAGTAAATTGATAATTACTCCTACCATTCAATTAAAAAGTATATTAAAATATTGATGCATGATTTGAGTATTAGCAAATTGCATGTCAAATGATTCAATGTTTTATCTTATTGATTTTGATGTTGCTATTTTAATTGACTATTATAATTAAGTATTATAATTGAAGATATATTGAATAAAATTAATTTATAAACTCTCATGAATGGAGTTTAAGAATAATTTGAAATAATGACATATTTTTTTGATAAGCTCAATTTCTTAAAGAAATATTATCAAACTCAATTGGTATCTTAAATTATAGTAAATGCTTATAATGATAACAAGGGAAGACAATTTGATAAATGAAGAAAATAAATTTAACATATTAAATTACATTAAAATCTTGTCATAATGTGATATTAATTTGCTTATGAGAAATAAAATTGAATAAGGACAAGTATTGATTATGTTGTATCAAGAGTAAGCAAGGAATAAAACTAAGAAATTTGGCATACAGTAAGGAAGAGTAAATTTTGAATAAAAATTGAACTCAATTGATTATAATAGTAAGGGGGAGCTTAATATTTTTGGATTATTAAAGAAAAATTTATTTTATTGATTACCTTGTTTTGAGTTATCCTTTTTGATGCTGTCAAAAGGAGGGAGGGTTATTATTGAGTATATGCTTGAGTTTAACTAGAATGAAGTATATTTTTATTGTTCAGTAATTTTATACCTTTTAAATATATAATTCTTTAGAAACTTACTATATATTATTTTGTATATGCTTAAAAGCTTTATCATCATAAAAAAAGAGGAGATTGTTGATCTAAAGATTAATTTTGATGATGACAAAAAATTTTAAATATAAGATATAAAGTCTAATATTATTTTTAAGGATGTATAGTTTAAATTCTAAGTACTAAAAACTTTTTAAGTATTTTTTGACATCCTAACGAAGATTAAATCAAGTTAAGAAGGCAAGTCTAGCCCATAAATCAAATTGGAGAAAAAAAGGTGATAAACAACTTTTGGCATGCTTTGCATGTAGAGTGAGCTGACCTAGTCAAAAACTAAGCCAATCTTATCTTAGTAAATTCAAAAGATAGAAAGCACAAAAAGTAATATTTGAAGATCCAGGGGACTGAGCCAAAGCAGTAATAAACTAAGTCGACCCTATGAGGATTGGTGCTGCTTCCAAGCATTGGAAGGCCACGAGAGGAGTCAGGATGTTGGCTCTAAGAAGACTAGGATAGGTGTGGTCCTAGGGCTAGGACAGAAGTTATCCTACGATGAAGGTGATGTTTAGCCCTCCACGAGCTCAAGGTCCAGGTGTTGAGGGCCTTGAGGGGCTTGATTAGTGATTAGAAGATCTGAGACATAAGATGGAGCAAGAAACCAAAGTCAGAGTATGAAAACTATAGAAAAGAACTTTTTTGCAGGTTAGCCGACTTAGTCTCAGACTTGGTTGGCTAAGTCTCAGCGGACAAGCCAAACAGAAAGCCGCATTTTGGGACTACAGGCATGGCATGCAACTGGATCGGCTTAGTCTGAAACTGAGCCAACCCAGTCAGCACTGAGCTGACTCAGTGCTGAGACTGAGCCAGCTCAGTGCATGGGCAGAGCTATATGGAGGGTCAGTTTAGGGCTAGGATAGGAACTTATTCTAGATGTCTTAAGGCCTAGTTTGAGAAGTTTTAAGAGGGTTAACTCATGTATGGATGATAAGTGGTAAAAATATACTAATAAAAGTATTAAATTATAAAATAAATTAATTTATTTTTTAAAAAATTAATATTTTTACTAATTTTATGTAGAAAAGAAGATCACCAATATGAAGATCTTATTTTTCTGATTTAGATGAAATAAATTTTAGGCAAAACGGACTTCAAACGAGTCTGGAATTGAATTTCAAAAAAAAAGAAAAAAAACAGAGAGAGGGGAGACAGCAAAAAAAAAAAGAAGAAAAAGAAGAGAAGAGAGGAGAGAGGTAGAAAGAGAAGAGAGAATTTTGAGAGAAAAAGAAGGATTTTCAATTTTTTTCTTCTTTCGACAATCGAAAACATTGATCAAGGAGCTTCTCTTCTTCTTCACCAAGTTCTCCACACCGAGAGCGACGAACAATCAATTTCAGCAATCAAACAGTCTAATTTTTTTATACTTTTTATTTTATTTATTATTGTTAAACTTATTATCATGAACTAAATTTTTTTTTACAAAGGCTAAGGTGTAGCCACTCTTTTGATGCCATATTTAGTATGATTTATTTTTAATTTAAAATTTTATTCATGAGGAGTATATAAATCTGATCTTAATGCTTTTAGATTACTAGCCATCTTCTAATTGATCTGATGAACATAGATGTTATGGACCAAGTACATCTATATTATTGCTTCTTGATTATATACCTTGTATTATGAATCAAATTAGAATTTATATGCATGCGGGAATTTTAGTGCACTTTGGATGTAGCATATTTTAATTAGAGAGTTTCACAAAACTTAATGCATTAATATTTATTTAAATTACACCTAGACCAAAGGATAATTAATAAATATTGATAGTTTTGCTATGCTTGGACCCAAGGATAGTGAATAAATTAGGAGACTCCACCATCACATGAAATAAAATTAATCTAATAAACTGAATATTGTATTGACTGAGTTGGTGAATTGATTGCCTTAGTAACACATTGCTCTTAAGTTTAAAATAATTACACTATCTCTATTTTCTTAAAATTTTTAATTATTTTTTTTTATTTTATTCTTTAATTTTTTATTCTTATAAATCGGTCTTCTAAATAAAGCATAGGAAAGAGCCTTTCAGTACTTGTTTTTCAATCCTTTCAGGATGATACTCTACTCATTTACTTTATTACTTGATCGACTGGTGCACTTGCCATAGCTATAGATTAGCACGCATCAAGTTTTTGGCACCGTTGCTGGGGATTGTGTCTAAAATAATATTAAAATTTTGATCCTAGCTTTGCTTTAGAATTTTATTTTTAATATTTATTATTTTTTTAAAAAAAATTTTGTTCAGTGCATGATACATACTGAACATAGTAACTTACTATCTTTAGATCTAGAAATTGAAAGGACCATTAGAAGACTACAAAAAGAAGAAACATGGTAGCTGAAGATCCTAACGACATCCATTTAGGATTGGATATGATGACCGAAGGACAGCATAAAGCTATTCGATCAGTACATCATCCATTAAATGATTACATCACACCATCTATAGTCGATGCAGCTTTGAGCATCAAAAGATCGCAAGTGCGAGCAAAGAATTTTGAAATAAAATTGGCGATGATCCAGATGATTCAATCAACTGTCCAATTCAGTGGATACATGCATGATGATCCGAATGCCCATATTTCTAACTTTCTTGAACTTTATGATACTTTTAAAATTAACGGGGTGTCAGATGATGCTATTAGATTAAGGTTATTTTCTTTCTCTTTACGGGACAAAGCTAAGAGTTGGCTTCATTCTCTTCCTACAGGTTCTATCACAACTTGGGATGTCTTAGCCAAAAAATTCTTAGCCAAGTACTTTCTACCTTTCAAGACTGCCAAGATGCACAATGATATCACTTCTTTCATGCAGATGGACATGGAGACACTATATGAGGCTTGGGAGCATTTCAAGGAACTACTGAGGAGATGTCCACATCATCAACTACCCATATGGCTTCAGGTACAAACTTTCTATAATGCTTTATCTTCTACTAATCATTCTATGATTGATGCAACAGCAGGAGGAACAATTAATCGAGAAATGGAGGAAGAAGCCTTCGATCTGATCGATGAGATGGCATCAAATAGCTATCAGTGGCAGACAGAATGCATGATGCCAAAAGGACTAGCAGCTGTGCAGGAAGTAGATTGCGTGCCAACCTTACTAGCTGAAATTATAGCCCTTAAAGCCGAAGTCAACAACTTGAAGGTAACAGCTATGCATATTCAGAGCATCACTTGTGACCTGTGTGGAGGAGGACACGATACGAGCAATTACCAGACAGGTAATTCTTTTGCTAAAGAAACTGATACAGCTAATTATGTTGGTAATTTTTTCAGACCGCAATAAAATAATCCCTACTCCAACACATACAATCAAGGGTGGAGGCAGCACCCAAATTTCTCATCGAGTAATCAAAATGCAGCACAACAACCACCCCCAAGATTCCAAGTACATGAAAAGAAGTCCAACATGGAAGAGCTGATGGTCAAATTCATGCAAAACCAAGAAGCAACTATAAAAAATTTGAAAGCCAAACTTAGGCAGGACCAAGTAGCAGCAATTCAAAACTTGGAGATGCAAATAGGTCAAATGGCTAAGATAATCTTCGAGAGACCTTAGGGATCCTTGCCCAGCAACACGGAGACCAATCCAAGGGAGCAAGTCAATGCTATCACCCTAAGAAGTGGTACAAAGCTGGAGGAGCCACATCAGAAGAAAGAGACTGAAGAGCCAACTACAAATAAGGAACCATCAACTAAAATTCATCAGTCACCAAAACAACCAGTAGATGGATGGTCTCTAGGTATACAGTTCGCCGACCCAAATGTGAAGCCCTATGTGCCACCACTACCATTCACAGAGAGACAAATACAGCATCCTAGATAAGAAATTTTCTAACTTTTTCAAAATATTAAAGAATTTACATATTAATATTCCTTTTGTAGATGCTATCACTCAAATGCCCAGGTATGCCAAGTTTCTCAAAGAAATCCTAATAAATAAGAAAAAGCTGAAGGAGCATGAGAGAATAAATTTGAATGAAGAATGCTCAGCAATACTTCAAAATAAATTACCACAGAAGCTAAAAGATCCAGGGAGTTTTACTATCCCTTGCATTATTGGTGATTGTAGTTTTGATAAAGTTTTATGTGATTTAGGAGCAAGTATTAATCTCATGCCTTTTTCTATTTTCAGGAAGCTGGGTCTAGGAGAACCGAAGCCTACCACTATTACTCTTCAATTAGCCTGATAGATCCATCAAATATCCAAGAGGTATAGTGGAGGATGTCTTGGTAAAGGTAAACAAGTTTATTTTTCCTATTGATTTTATTGTTCTTGATATGAAAGAAGATTATGATGTACCCCTTATTTTAGGGAGATCCTTTTTAGCTACTGGAGGAGCTTTAATAGATGTTCAACAAGAAAATTAATTCTTAGAGTCCAAGATGAACAAGTTACTTTTAATGTTTTTAAAAATACTAAACATCCTGATGATAATCAAACTTATTTTTTAATTAATATTATTGACAATCCATTATATGAGAATTCTATAGAAAATAGGTTTGAAAGTATGAAAGCTAGCAATGTCCAATTGAAAGAGGGCTCGATCAAACATGAAAGTATTCCAATTGAAGTGGCACCAGATTGATCCACTTTAGAACTCAAAGAAAGTCAAGCTGAAGACTATAAATCAGAACTATTAGATAGATTATTTCTTTTCTTTTTAGTTTTGATCATTTTTTTTTTATTTTTTAATAATTTATTATTGCTCTTTTACTGCTCTAGTGTGTATTTTTAATTTTGTAGAAAAAAATCAATGAGAGCTCAAGCAAAATTTCAAAGCTTTAAAGAATCAGACTGAACCAAATCAGGTGTATTCCTTTCTATCCTTTATTGCATCCTTTATTTTTCTTTCTCCTTTAAGACAATGTAGAATAAGTTAGGTAAAAAGAAAAAAAAAATATATGTCAAGAAGAAAATCTTGAGCAAGATAGACCGGACAAGTGATAAAAGATAGAATTATTTGCTAATGAATGTAATGAGTTAAAGAAGTAGATTAGTTGGTCGACTTTTAGCAGCATACTTAGGTCATTAAAAGACTATTAGCACTTCTAATTGCACATGCACACTAATAAGGCAAAGTAGGTATTGATTATAAGGACAACTGAGGATTTAATTATCACTAAAAATTAATAATTAATATATATTCTAATTAAAGAAACTTGAATTTAAGGAAAGAGCTACCTACCTAAAAATAAAGTGCAAATGACAGAGTATATATGGATTGCCCAAAGTCTGGTAACTGGGTCTCTGCACCTAGGTCAAGTATGAAAATTTACGTAAAACGATGAAGGAAAGGCGAGGATGCTCAGCACAGCAAAAAAAAAGGGAGGGCAGTGTGAAAGCTACCTTAATTCATGAGTATAAAATTGAGAATGTATAAAAAATTGATCAAAATAGATGATAAGAGAGGATACTTTTGTTCTTTTAATTTAACATTGAAATGCTAAAGTTAGTCATCACGAATACAAGTGTTGTAGATCTTTGATGTACTCTAAGAAAGTTTTTAATTGTATTAACTGAAAAATTTGCTTTTGAAGATCAATGCTTAATTAGCATTATTTTCTAAACTTTTTGACCTTTAGTCCTAGATTTTATCTTTTTGATAGATAATCTTATTGAAATATGGTATTAAATAAAACATTACTAAGGGACTAGCAATGACTAAGTTGGGGGGTGTGATAAGTGGTAAAAATATACTAATAAAAATATTAAATTATAAAATAAATTAATCTATTTTTTTTAGAAATTGATATTTTTGTTAATCTTATATAGGAAAGAAGGCCACCAATATGAAGATCTTATTTTTCTAGTTCAGATAAAATAAATTTCAGACAAAATGGACTTCAAACGAGCCCAGAATTGATTTTCAAAAAAAAAAGAAAAAAAAAAGAGAGAGGGGAGACAGTAAAAGAAAAGAAGAAAAAGAAGAGAAAGAGAGGAGAGAGGTAGAAAGAGAAGAGAGATTTTTGAGAGAAAAGGAAGGATTTTTAATTTTTTTTCTTCTTTCGACAATCAAAAATATTGATTAAGGAGCTTCTCTCCTTCTTCACCAAGTTTTCCACACCAAGAGCAATGGACAATCAATTTCAGCAATCAAACAGTCTAATTTTTTTATGCTTTTTATTTTATTTATTATTTTTGAACTTGTTATGATGAACTAAATTTTTTTTACTAAGGCTAAGGTGTAGCCACTCTTTTGATGTAATATTTAGTATGATTTACTTTTAATTTAAAATTTTATTCATGATGAGTATATAAATCTAATCTTAATGCTTTTAGATTACTGACCATCTTCTAATTGATCTGATGAACATAGGTGTTATGGACCAAGTACATCTATGTTATTGCTTATTGATTATATACCTTGTATTATGAATCAAATTAGAATTCATATGCATGCAAAAATTTTAGTGCACTTTGGACACAGCGTATTTTAATTAGAGGATTTCATAAAACTTAATGCATTAATATTTATTTAAATTATACCTAGACCAAAGGGTAATTAATAAATATTGATAGTTTTGCTACTCCTGGACCAAAGGGTAGTGAATAAACTAGGAGACTCCATCGTCACATGAAATAAAATTAATCTAATAATCTGAATATTATATTGATTGAGTTGGTGAACCGATTGCCTTAGTAATACATTGCTCTTAAGTTTAAAATAATTACACTCTCTCTATTTTCTTAAAATTTTTAATTATGTCTTTATTTTGTTCTTTAATTTCTTATTAGCATAAATCGGTCTTCTAAATAAAGCATAGGAAAGAGCTTTTTAGTACTTATTTTCCAATCCTCTAGGGATGATACTCTACTCATTTACTTTATTACTTGATCAACTGGTGTACTTGCCATAGCTATAGATTAGCATGCATCAATGGATCGAGTTTAGATCCTAGGAATGAGAGCATGGGAGACGTGGGTGTACATGGGCTTGGTGAGTGCTTTCATGTATTGGGTTAGCTAGAAATATTTTTGGTTGGGTCTAATGGCTATATATAAATACATAGATTGTATTAGGATTTTCAAGAAAGTAATCAATATAGATCTTTTCTCCCTCAATCTCTCTTTTCTCTTCTCTCTAGTGTTGTTGTCCTAGGTTTTTGAAGAAGCCCTAGAGAGTGGGGGCACCTTCCTCAAGCCTAAGGAGGGAGGCACCCCAGCATAGATCTAGGTGATGATCTGTAGTATACTGTCTCAGAGAATGTCCAAGATCTCTCTAGGTATGTGCTAAAGATCAGGGGTTTTCACAACATGGTATCGAAGCTTGGTGATGATAAAATAATAATTGGTATCAGAGCTAGGTGATACCATGGTGATGCACCAATAATTTAGTATCAGAGCCGATGGTGCATGGTAGAGAAGAAGAAGTCATACAAGGTGAAATCAGAAATCTGCATGAGTATCCATGGTATGTCTTAGATCTATCTTTATGATTATTGTGGTTTGGCCAACTGGGAGTAGCGAGTTAAAGGTGGAGGATGAGAGGATTAATGAGAAGGATTTTTTCTAGAATGGAAGGATTGGGTGCATGATTTGCTAGTCGGTCTTCGAGAAAAGGTTGGGATGTATGATGGGTGACAGGTAGGGAGCATTGGAGTGCTATAGTGTCATTTTCTTGGAGATGCAGGACAGAGAGAGGCTCAGTGGTGTAGCAGTTGAGGAAGGTATCTCGGTAGAAAGTATCAGGGTTCTCTATTAAGATGGGTAGTGTGGGGCAATTGATGGTTGAAGAGAGATTTCTCAAGGGGTAAGGGTTGAAGGAAGGCTGAAGAAGCGACTATATGTCCTTCAGTTATAGGAAGGTGAGGAAGTAGTCGGGGATGTATTCAACGGTTCAATCAGAGCATGGATTTATGGAGCCTTGGGGGTGATGGAGATGGATGATCCATGGAGGTCTAGTAGGTTAGGGCTAGGCAGCTATAGAGCAATGCAGAGGAGTTAGGGAGCATTGTAGTGTTGTAGTAGAACTATCCTGGAGGCATAGGGGCTGAGAGAGGCTCTGTGGTGCAGCAACCGAGGGAGGTATCTCAATAGAGAGTATTAGGGGCATCTCAGGGAGATCTGGAGCAGGACTTAGGAAGAGCCAGGGGTATCTAAAAGTGAAAGTATCTTGGATCAGGTTTCTTCTATAGGAGCACTAGGAAGAGTTGTGGTTCAGGTGGAGGATGAGTTGTGTGCAACAAGAGAAGAGTTGAATACCTATAGGAGGCAGTGTTGAGATGAGGCAGAAAGTGCTGGAGTGTTGTAATAGTGCTTCTCTAGAGGCATAGGGTTGAGAGATGCTTGGCGGTATAGTAGCCAAGGGAGGTATCTCAGTAGGGAGTGTTGGGTGGCATGTCAGAGAGATCAGGAGCAAGTCTCAAGAGCCTCAAGATGAGATAGGTGGGTCTGAGCCTAGGATGGGGTTTGAGCTATAATTCCTTCGGGTGCAACTGAAGCGATGGCTAGTGTAGAGGCAGAAAAGAAGATGGCTAGTATGGAATTCCCTAGGGTTTAGTTGCTAATTTTAAAAGAGTTGGATAAGCTCTTTGATTTTGGTGGTGCCCATGGGTTGCAGAGGTATTCGAGATGGCTTCGAAGACGATCGTGGAGTACGGAGGGTTTAAAAGGGCAGCAATGGTGTTCAAGATTCAGCGATAGACCCAGCAGTGTAGTGTTAGGAGGATGGCCTCGAGAGACTCGAGTATAGAGTTAGCTTTTGCAGCATCAGGTGGACTTTGGTTTTAGGTGGAGCAATAGGCAATGGTGGCTTCATAGGTTAAGACAAAATTTGATATGAGTTTAGAGCGGAGGAGTGTATGGGGATCGATATCCTAGCACCAGCACGAGTGATGCATTATTCTAGATGGAGCGATATGTGCAGGTGGATAGGCATAGCTCTGAGAAGATCATGTTAGGTGGTATAGAAAGTGTTGGCACAGGAATGCTGTAGGTTCTCCAAGAAAGTCCAGAGAAAGTGATCTAGCTACTAAGCAAAAGAAATCCTACAAATCCAGGGTGGTGCAAAGAGCAAGCCAAGATCTTCAGTGATGGAGGCGGTCATCCCAAAGGCCTCAAGAGTGCACAATAGCTGAAGAGGATTGGCGGAGGTGATGTTTGCATAAGAGGCTGTTAGGATGCACAGCGATAGTGGGGTCATGCAAGAGAGCATTGCCAAGGGTTTGCCAAGGCTTGGGGCACCAAGATGGAAATTATGAGGATTAGGAGTGCTCCCAAGTCTTGGAAGGCTATGGGAGGAGCTAAGGTATTGGCTCCAGGGAGACTATGATAGGTGTGGTCCTAGGACTAGGACAGGAGTTGTCCTAGGATGGAGGTAGTGTTTAGCCCTCCATGGGCTCACGATCTAGGTGTTGAGGGTCCTGAGGGGCTTGGTTAGTGCTTAGGAGAACTGAGACATAAGGTGGAGCAAGAAATCAAAGCCAGAGCATGAAGACTGCAGAAAAAAACTTTATTGTAGGTTAGCCAACACAGTCTCAGATTGGGCCGGCAAAGTCTTAGAAGATAAGCTAAATACAAAGGCACATTTTAGGACTATAGGCATGGCACGCAATTGGGTTGGCTCAGTTTGAAACTAAGCCAACCCGATCTCAGATTAGTCGGCTTAGTGCTGAGACTGAGCTGGCTCAGTGTGCAAGCAGAGCTATGCGGAGGATCTATTTGGGGCTAGGATAGGGACTTATCCTAAGGGTCTTAAGGCTTGGTTTAAGAGATCTTAAGGGGGCTAACTAAGATATGGGTCGGTTTAGATCCAGGGATGAGAGCATGGGAGACATTGGTGTGCATGGGCTCGGTGAGTGCTTTCATGTACTGGGTTAGTCAGGAGAGTTTTTGGTCAGGCCTAATGGCTATAAATAAATACATAGGTTGTATTAGGATTTTCAAGAAAGCAATCAATATAGATCATTTCTCCCTCAATCTCTCTTCTCTCTTCTCTCTAGTGTTGCCACCCTAAGTTCTTGAAAAAGTCCTACAGAGAGGGAGTATCTTCCTCAAGACCAAGGAGGGAGGCACCCCAGCATAGATCTAGGTGATGATCTATGGTATACTACCTTAAAGAATGTCCAAGATCTCTCTAGGTCTGCATAAAAGATCAGGAGTTTCTGCAACATGGTATTGGAGCTCGATGATGCCAGGACAACAATTGGTATAAGAGCTAGATGATGCCTTGGTGATGCGCCAATAGACCCAATAGGGACTGAGCCGACCTAATCAAAAACTAAGTCAACCCAGTGACTGTAATGGCTAGTTTTTAGATCTATAGTTTTTTTCATCCCATGAACTTCCCAATGGCTCTTTTCTCATCTCCAACTGCTAGATCTCTTTCTTAAGACCTTCCAGATGTCAAAAAATGATGAAAAATCTCGAGGATATATAAGAAAATCTTTGGAGTATTAAAGATAAGTTTTTGGAGAGTTTATTGAGTATTCATTAAGAAAGCCAAAGAAGCGAGCTGAAAAGAAAAGAGGAGTTGCTTTCAGAATTATCATTTGTTCTTCCACTACATATCATCCTCAAACAAATGAGAGCAAGAGTGAAGTCAAAGAGCCTCACCATTACTCAAGCATTCAAGAAGAAGTCAAGCATTCAACTATCATCATTTGGACTTCTTTCGATTTTTCAAAGAGTTTTATTTTTCTAAACTTAATCTTTATATTTTTATATTTTGTTTCAAGTTTCTTGGGCAGAGAAACTTGGGTTGGTCCAAATCTTGAGTTGGACGTTTATAGTGATTTGATTGGTGAGCCAAGGTTAAAATCAATTAGGGTTCATTATTAGCATGGAGAAAAATAATCACTTATGAGATTTTGATTTGTGATCCAGAAAAAATCAACTGGCTTTGATTGTGAGCTGAAAAATAATCTTGTATGATTTTGGTTGGTGAGCTAGAAAAAACCAACTAGGTTTGATT
This sequence comes from Cocos nucifera, assembly GCA_006176705.1. Classification (NCBI taxonomy): domain Eukaryota; kingdom Viridiplantae; phylum Streptophyta; class Magnoliopsida; order Arecales; family Arecaceae; genus Cocos; species Cocos nucifera. The sequence goes on from QRFJ01003251.1 coordinate 43,420, forward strand.
ATGAGCTTAAAAAAATAATTGAACTGTAATTCTAGTTATGAATTCTAGTTGAATTTTCAAGTGGTATACTTGAAGAGTGGATGTAGGTGCTGAGTTTAGCACTAAACCATTATAAAATTTATGTATTTGTGCTTGTGCTTATTGTTGTTATTCTTTGCATCTTTTATCTTTTCATTGCTCTTTACATTCAAGCTTATATTGTTTATTATGTGCATATCATCTAGTTTAAATCATTCAAATCTATATATTAGTCATTTAGTTTTTGAAATATCCAATTCACCCTTGCTCTTGCGTAGCCATACCTAGGCAACATCATCTAAATATTCAAATTATTTTATTTTTTTATTGTTAGTCATACACTTAACCATGAGCATTCTGATACTCTATAGTGTTAGAGGCTTAGCATGAATATATCTAAGACCTTATGTGCATAGATTCGAGCTAAATGGATTTGCTTCCTTTGATAAGCTTGAATTAGATGATAATGCCAATTTTAATGGAGGCGATGATGCTACCACTTTTAAAATGTCATATGATATGTTTAGAGGTGAGAACCTTGGAGAAAATATTGAACATGTTGGAAAATATGTTTTAAAGCTAATCATCTAAGTTGTAGATGATTGAAATTAGCATATGAATTATGCGATAATAATAGTTATTGGCTTGTTCATCATAAAAGTTCAGTCTTCCTTAAATGAACTCCTAAGTGATGATGAAGTATTTAGAACCATACTTAATCAATAAAGGAGGATTTGTTGGATGGTTCTTAAATTATTTATGATCAAATAATAAGTTATTAACTAGGATGATAATTTATCGAGTGTAGGTCGCTATATGTCATATGCATTGCTTGTCCTCAAAATCAAGTGGTGTGGAGAGACTGGTGTGATATGCAAGTAAGATGTAGGAGTATATCCATGCTGAATGTTATCAATGTAGCACTATACTATCAAGAGTAGCTAGTTAAGGTTGATGGGTATAAGTGTCCCTCCGACCTGAGATCACCACGATGATTTACAAGCAACACACTATACTTTGATGCCAACCTACCTATATTTCTAATAATGGAAGATTGCTAGGTATAGTCAAGTACTTATGGAGTAAGTGTATGAGTTAAGATATGATTGACTACTCCTAATTAACTTTAGGAAGTGAATGTCTCATTGTGTTTTAATTTAGAAAAACTTAGGCCTAAATAATCCTCATGAGAAGTCATGAGATTTGCAATATTTTGAAATATAATATGAAGGATTTATACGAATGTTGATAGCTAACTCGATGTCATCCTAAGCATTATTGATCAAAGGGATGAATTATACGATAACCATAGGTCAAGATTCTAAGAATGTTGCTTTGCATATATTCAATCTATCCGGATGTTGGGTACCATTGCTAGATGGTCATTTTGATTAGTACAGAAATTGGTTCCTATGCTACCGACTTAGGTTCGAATCTATGGGTTACACACATTAGAGATGTGAGCTCAAAAGTGGTGCTTTCAAGTCTTGGGAACATGAGAACATAGGTTATGGAAAGACGGGAGCAAGCCAGAAGAAAAATCAGCCTAGATAGCAAAGTTTAGAAACTAGGCTGCCTCACCCTGAGACTGAGTCGGCTAAGTTGAGAACTTGACCGGCTCTATCCAAGACTGGATCAACTATGTCTCAGAGAAAAATTCAAATAGAAAGTAGCATTTTTGGGCTATTGGCATGGTACACAACTGGGTTCGGCTCAGTCTCGGACTGAGCCAAACTAGTCATAGGTTAGCCGGCCCAATTTGAAACTAGGCTGGCTTAATTTTTGTAGGTTTGTTTTGTATACATGGGATGTTTGGATTTTGAAAAATTTTTCTATGAGCTTGGGGCTTGATCATTTTGTAAATTATAAATACTGAAAATAGGTCAAGGTTGGATATGATGCTGAATTCATTGACTAAAGCTCTTTTCTTCCAAAAAAACTCTTATGCTCTCTTTCTCTCTTTTCTCTTGAATCCATTATTTTGCTTCCACGTTGATCCTAGGAAATTGTTCCTTATTGCTTGGCTAATTACCAATGGCCACACCGATCTGAGAGAGGATAGTTTATCCCAACAATTGGTATTAGAGTGGTATTACGTGGAAAGAAGGAAGACACCTAGGGTTACTACATTCAAGATCTATTGCACCAAGTTTTACCCAAAACCTTCTTGTTTCGTTGTTGTTTATCTATAGATTAAGGTGGAGATTGATTACACGAAGGGATGATGATACAGATGATTGAAAAAGAGAATCTAGGGTGTTTAGATCTTCTTTGAAGGATAGTATTACTAGTGTGTGATCGAAGAAAGATGCTAGGGATCTGTTCTTGACTTGTTTGAAGTCATGGGATTGAGTGAATTTAAGATGGATTTCAAGAAGTTCGATGGCATGGAAAACTTAATCCTATGGGAGCAAAGGGTAAAGAACTTGTCTGTTCAGTAGAGGATCTACAAGATCATGATAAGAGAAAGGCCGAAAAAGATCAGTGCTGAGGATTAGAAAGAGTTGGATGAAATTGCTTTCAACACAATTTGGATGTGCTTGGCCGATCAGGTTTTGCTCGAGGTTTGCATAGAGACTATGGCAAAGGAGCTCTGGATGAGACTAGAGAACACATACATGGGAAACAACATGACGAACAAGCTGTGGTTGAAGAAATAGCTACATAGTCTGAGGATGTTCGAAGCTGGTGATCTTGTTGCACATATCCAAAGGTTCAATCAGGTCTGCTCTGGGGTGATGAGTTTGGATGTGAAGATCGATGAGGAGGATCGGGCATTGTTGCTATTATGTTCTCTCCCAGGTTCGTATGATGGTCTCGTAACAACTTTAGTTTATGGGAAGGAGATCCTAAACTATGAAGAGGTTGTTGGTGTGCTTAGATCAAATGAGCAAAGAAAAAAGATTTACAAGAGAGATCCTAAGTCTAAGATCTTGGCTGTGAATGAAAGACAGGAAAGATCAAAAGAGAAGGCAAGAAAAATATTCAAGGGCAGGTCAAAGTCTCAGGATCGGAGAAAGATATTGAAATGTTATAAATGTCATTAGCCTGAATACCTAAGGAGAGATTATCTCCTTATGAGATCAAAAAAAGGAAAGGCCAGTAAGCAAGATGATACAGCTTTTATGAGCAATGGAGAAGACTTGTTAGTTGTATCAGATGGATCCACTGAGTGCGATACTATATGGATATTGGATTCAGCATGCTCGCACATCGGTTGTTGTTTGCAACCTACTAAAAGGCCAATGGTGGAAGTGTCAGCCTTGGAGATGATCATCCATGCAAAGTAGCTAGAGTTGGCTCTATCAGGATGAGGATGTATGATAGGATTATTCGTATATTATCAAATATCAGGCATGTACTAGAGCTGAAAAAGAATTTGATTTTTTTAGGCTACTTGGAGGAGCAGGGTTATGCTTTTAGTAGCCAGGCTGGGGGTGCATGTTTGAAAATTTTCAAGAAAGCTTCGGTAGTGATGAGAGGTAGAAGACTGAGCAACAAACTTTATAGAATAGAAGGCTTTGTAGTGAATGATAGTACAGAGGTGCTCGTAGCAGCACGGAAGGAGCAGATTTTATATCGACTGTGGTACTATTGGATGGGTCATATGAGTGACCGTAGGCTCACTAGACTTAGCAAAAGAGGTATGATCCAAGCCCTGAAGAAGGAGGGCACAGATTTATGTGAGCCATGTAGCATAGGATAAAGTTTGCCAAAAATATCAAGCATAATGAAGGAGTGCTGGATTTAGTACACTCGGATGTGTGGAGACCAACTCCTATATCAGCTAGAGGTGGGGCAAGGTATTTTGTTACTTTCATTGATGATTTCTCAAGAAAGATGTGGGTTTATTTGATTAGAAAAAAATCAGATGTATTTGCCCAGTTCAGAGCCTAGAGAGCTGAAGTAGAGAAGGAGTCAGGAAGATAGGTGAAGTATCTGAGGTCAGACAATGGAGGGGAGTATACTAGCGTAGAGTTCAGAAGGTACCGTGAGAAAAATGACATCAAATGCCATTACATAGTGAAGATGACTCCCTAGTAGAATGATGTCATGGAGAGAATGAACCGAATATTAATCGAGAAGTCATGGAGTTTGAGGCTTTAGACATCACTTCCAAAATTTTTTTAGGGTAATGCCTTAATTTTTTCTTATTTTCTTGTGAACAGGTCCCCACATTGTAAGCTGAATGAACGTATTCTAGAGGAGGTCTGAAGTGGAAAGAAGGTAGAGCTTGGCTACCTGAAGGTCTTCGGTTGCCCGGCCTATGCACACATGGAGGCAACCGACAGGAGCAAATTGGATCCAAAATCTTAAAAGATGATATTCATAGGGTATCCATAAGAAGTTAAGGGGTACCTACTGTGAGACTCTCAAGCACAAAAGTCAGTGATCATCAGGAACATTATCTTTGATGAGAAAAGCATCTTAAGGAGGTCTGGGATAGATGAAACTAAGGAGACAAAGGTGAACAGCAGTGGCCATTTTGAGATAGATGACATGCAGTCTGAATCCACGTATAGGAGTGTTCCTATTGAGGTGGAGTTGGATAGGAGAAAAGATACTCAAATGGAAGACCGGCATGAAGTGCCAGTAATTTAGAGGGATGTGCAAAATCAGCTATAGATATCAGGCAGAGATGTGCTAGTGGAAGTGGCTTTGCACAAACCCTCATGTTCTATCAGAAGGCCAGTTAGATATGGCATTGATGAGGTTATCTCCTATGCACTTATCACTGCTAATGAAGATCCAAAAATTATATAAAGGCTATGAAGAGTGAGGATCATGATTCATGGATGCAGGCCATGATGGAGGAGATGGAATCACTTAAAAAGAATCAAACATGGCAGCTGATGGATCTTCCAGAAGGTGCTTGACCTATTGGCTCAAAAAGTAGGTGTTCATAAAGAAAGAGGCACCTTCAGAACAAGATGGAGTCAGATTCAAAGCAAGACTGGTAGCAAAAGGATGCAAAGGAAAGGGATTGATTACACAAAAATTCTCTCATGTGGTGCATCATACATCTATTCGGATTTTGCTATTACTGATGGTACAGTACAACATTGAGTTGGAATAGATGGATGTGAAGATGGCCTTCCTTCATGGCACATTAGAGAAAAGAATCTATATGAAGCAGCCAGATGGTTTCATGAAGATTGGATAAGAAGAAAAAGTGTATTTACTTAGAAAGTCTTTGTATGGCTTGAAACAGTCCTTTGGTTAGTGGTATCGAAGATTTGATAGTTTTGTTTTAAGCCTGGATTTCAGTAGATGTGAACATGATTATTGTGTCTACGTCAATAATGTAGATAGGAAGGATGCTCTATACCTGCTACAATATGTAGATGATATGCTTATAGCCAATAGAAGCAAGGAAGCTATGAAAAGGCTGAAAAAGACATTATCATCTGAATTTGAGATGAAGGATCTAGGTCTAGCTGAGAAAATTTTTGGAATGGAGATTTACAGAGATAGATGCAAAGAAGTGCTCCATTTATCAGAAGAAAGATATGTCCAAAAAGGTCTAGAGAGGTTTGGAGTTGGGAAAGCCAAATCTGTAGAGACTCTAATATCAAGCCATATATCTCTCTCCAAGTTATAAAGCCCTCAGCCAGAAGAGGAGAGAGAATACATGAAAAGAGTCTCTTATGCAAATGTTGATGCGAATGTTGTAGGTAGTGTGATGTATACTATGATATGCTGTAGATCAGATATAGCACATGCAGTGAGCACGGTTAGTAGATATATGGCTAACCCTGGGAAGGAACACTGGAAAGCATTGAAATGGATATTGTGATATCTTTTAGATGTATGTGCCCTAGAAGCCAGAATTGGCTGACACTTGTAATACACTTCTAGGGGCAAAATTATAATTTTTACTATAAATAATAAAATGGGTTATTTTTTTATCATAAATGTGTATTTAGTGTCTGTGATACATCCCATGAGTTAATGATAATGATAATTCTTATTTTCAAGAGTTGAAAATTTAAGACACAAATTTGCATTATTAACTCAAAATACTCCTGACTGTAGGATTATCATAAGGATGGTGATTAATCTAGAAGGTTGGTATACAATCGCTTCTTTACAATAGATGAGTCTTGAGTCTATGGTGTGGAGACATCAGAGCGAGAGTATAGGTACTCGTTAGAGAACGAGGGCACTGAGCGTGACCACCTCGAGTAGTCATAAGAAAGTCTACCTTCTCATCAATGACTAACTCGAAACTGCAGTGGTGTGTCTGGTTCATTGACTTGAGGTGCATCGGCAGTTCACCTTGAGGGTGTTATAATTTGACTACACCATGAGTCGGTCTCCTACCCATTTGGAAACCTGAGGTGTATGTTGGCTATAGCATGTTCACTGTAGGAATTGGATTGCACCAAGAGAGAATCTATCTACCTCGATGGATGAGGAGCAGTCCTATGATGATCATGCGAATCAAGTCCATAAGCCCATGGTCATGGCAGAGTAAAATAATAGAAAGAGTTTCTATTAAGGTTTTCACATTGGACTTGAATCAAATGATTAAATCATATGATAGAAATTAGGGTTTGACGAGTTTACCTTAACCCTAATATGATCGGGGCTCAAGATAGAAGAATTTAATTACACAAGTAGCTGCACTGAGAGGTTCATTCTTAGTTTTGATGGGTTACCATCATATACCACTAGGTGTCACTGGTGGATTTTGGGAGCAATTAGAATGATTTAGATGATCGATCATTCTAGTTGTCTGAATCAGAAGAGTTTTGATCCATCAAAAAAAGTTTTGATGATGTCGATGATGGAGATCATGACATATCCCATTATCATACAGGACTGAACCTAACTGAGTCACACAAATAAGAGTTTCGATCTGGATATCATCAATTGGACTAATCCAATTTAATTGATTTTAATTAGATTTAATTAGGATCAAGGAAATCATGCTAGCATACGATTGAGCCTAACGTTCTCCTTTTATTATCATTAAAAGTTATCTTTACTGAGCCAAATTAGTTTATGCTCACTCAAGTACATTTACTTGGTCTGACTGGAGCTTATCTAAGTCAGAAAAGGATTATCTTAATTTATGAGATAAATTTAAGATAACACCTGCTATTTTTTATCACCTGCTAATTCTTATCCTTTGACCTTGGTCAAACATTGACCTTTGATCCTTGGACATCTGCTCATGTGTCATGCACTTATTGGAGAGCAGATAGAGGCTTGTCCCCTTACCAAAAATTGGAAAGGAGGGGGTGCATGCCTAGGGAGGCGTGCACCCATGGATAGGGACGATTGGAGTCTCATACGGATGGGACTCCAGATTGCTCTTGGTTTCTACTTAGGTGACCCGTAGCTATAGACTTTGATCAGTCTTAGGTGCCACCTAAGGATGAATTTATGGGGCTCTCATCTGATTGATCAGGTGATGTCATCCCACCAATCAGATTTAGATCTGATTGCACGAAGCAACATGATTGGCCGGGATGATGTGGCACTGCATGGCGTAGTAGGGTCTATATAAATCCTATCTGCACCACACCTAAAAATAGTTTCCTCTTAGCCATGCCTCAAGGCTACCCCTCTCCCTCCTCCATGCCATCTTCTGATCCTCTCTCTCCTCTCCACACCCAAAGAAAGTTGGGCTCTAATTTGGTGCGATCCAGGCAAGAGAAAGCTGACGAGAAAGGAAGATCCTCTAAGTCAGATCCAGATCTAATTTTTGGAGAGGTTATAAAGATGGAGAAGATCTCTAGATCCAGCTTGAGTGAATATCGATAGAGGTCAGACGCTTGCATGGCTAAATCTAGAATCTTAGACAATCAGCAGGATCATCAAAGGATAATCAGATTACCCAACATCAAAGTATAATTAAATTAGATTTAATTTATTTTTATTTTTTATTTATTAGATCTATAAAATTAGATTTAAAATATCTCAGATTTGATCTAGATCTATGAGAGAAAATTTTTTGAAATATCTCTCTTGATCCGATCAGATCTGAACAAACCTGATCCAAAAAATTAGAATTTTTTCTTCAACTGGTATCAGAGCCAGGTTCTCTAAATTATTTAGATTTAATTTTTTAATCTAAAAATTAGGTGATTTTAGATAACACATAAGATGTGATTAGATCTAAAATTAAAAAAATTAAAATTAAATAATATAGATTTAAGTTCTATAATATGCATGACTAGTTGTAAAATAGAATAGTTCCATACGTAGTCTTTCGTGATCATGATTTATTTTGATTAAATTATAATTTTAGATCTATTTATTTATTATTTTTTAATGATTATAAATATTATAATAAGATCTAAAAAATAAAAAATAAAATTATTTAATTTTTAGATCATATGAGATATGATAAATGCGTGTTTAGACTAGTTGTAGAATAGTTCTACATAATTATGTAGATTAGAATTTATTTTGATATGATTAATTTAAATTTAATTTTTTAGATAATTATAAGATAATTTAGATCTGAAAAATATGCATGATATGATACATGAGATGTTAGTTTTATAGATTTATATTTCTAATTAAGGCATTCTCCTTGGCTATCTGGTCATAAGAATAAAGTAGGATTTAAATGCCCTCTCCTTCCATTTGATGGGGTGTTCTTATGATGTGTAGGGATGCTGCACATTCATACTTAATCAGAAATCAAAAACTTACTTTTTGTAAAACCCTAGATCCTAAAATCCTAGGATTTTATTTACATATTTTGTTTGTGAACCCTACCTTAATTAAGAATTAAGATTATAAAATATTAATTAGAACTAAAATTAAGAATTTTAGATCTAAGACATATTCATAAAATTGGGTTCAGACTTGGGTAGCTCAATTAGGTCTAAGCGGTTGATCAAACTGAATCAAGAGTTGGTTAGATGGGATCAATAGTGCTTAAATTGACCAGCCTAATAGGATTCAGTCTGGGTCAAGATCGAGTCACATGAGTGATCGATCAAGCTAAGACCTAATTAAGCTCAGTGGTTAGAGTCTGGATTGTAGGCTAACCCGATTGGTTCTAGCTCAATAATTTGGTGTCTATGGTAAGTTTGGTAGATACGACTGACTGATTTTTAATTGGGAGCTATTCGACTCGAATGCATTCTTGTCGAGTTAATGGCATATCCCTTCCACCGATCTCACTTACCTGGCCATGTTTGTTGACTTAGGTTAGTCATAATGGTTATGACTATATCAAGTCTAGTTTAATGAGATCTAAATCAAATCTCCCTAAGAAAAGATTTAGTCTAAGATCTTTCATCATTATAGATGTGCGGGCCCTTCCTAGGGTTGATTGTTCTCGACTGGTTATAGTGGTTCAGTTGCATTGAAAAGATGCAATCATATCTATTAGGCATTGGATGCTATAGGCTGGAGGATAGATTGAGCTCAATATTTTGGATATGGTGAGAGACTCAATTAGGAATTGAATCTATGCAAATGGTGGATCTGACTTAACTAAGGAGTGGATCAATATTTCGAGCACGATAAGATTCATGAATTAGAGATCAAGTTTCGATGCACTATGATTGGAGAATCATTGAACAAGAATTGTTCACTCATTGGCTAACCCATCACCAATAACTGTTAGGTGAGATGATGAGTCAGTTGGTGGGACTGCACCACCCATTAGTAATCATTAATCATGGAGATTTTCGCATCTCTATAGAGGAAGTGTAGGGATTCAAAAAAATAATAAAAGCTAATTTATTTAAAAATAAAATTTCTAAATAAATTGGTTAAGTCTTAATTACAATATCTAACTAGAAACTTTGACTCTCTATATGAAAATGTCTGCATCCAATCCACTAGCATAAATCCCGGACACCCATACACTAACCGAACCAAATTACAAGAATTGGCTCTAAAACTTCAAAATTATTTTGAATTTTGATAAGTTAACTCATGTATTGGATCAGGACCCTCCCACCTTACCAGCCTATCCATCTGCAAAATAGAGAGCATCTCTAGATAAGTGGACTGACAAAGATAACAAGGCCAGATATTATATGTTGGGCTCGGTGTCTGATGAACTTTAGCACCAACATGAAGATATCAGGACTGCTCACCAAATGTTGGCTCACCTACAAGAGATGTTTGGTGAATAGAGTCGTGCAGCCAAGTATCAAGTCACTAAACAACTATTCAAGGCTAAAATGTATGATGGGCAGTCAGTTCAAGATCATTATCTGATGATAATCAAGAATTTAGAAGAGCTTGAGAAGCTCGGAGTAAAGTTAGACTTGGATCTACAGAATGACATAATTCCGCAATATTTGATTGATGCATATGGGCAGTTCATCATGAACTACCATATGCATAAACTTCAAAATTTCTTGGCCGAACTTATGAACATGCTGGTTATAGCTGAGCTTTCTATGAAAGGTTCTAAAGGCTCAATGCTTGCTATGGAATGGACTTCTTCCAAGAGAAAGTCTTTTAGAAAGAAGAAGAAGTCTGTGAAAAAGTAGCAGATGGAAAGAGGAAAGAAGAAAAAGACAGAGTTGAAAAAAAAGATAGTTGATAAAGGAAAGTATTTCCATTGCAACAATAACGGCTACTGGAAGCAGAACTGCCCTACATACTTGGCCACCTTGAGGAGTAAGAAGAAGGTAGGTCCTTTTGGAGGTATGCTCATTATTGAGTCTAACCTTACGATTTCTTCTGCATCCAGTTGGGTGCTTGACTCTGGTTCTGGTGCTCATTTGTACACTTTCATGCAGGATCTTGAGGATAGCAGAAGGCTGAGGGATGATGAGATGATCCCGTGCATTGAAAATGGAGCAAGAGTTGCTGCCGTGGCCGTGGAAACATACCCTCTTCGACTATCATCTGGTTTAGACTTAGTTTTAAAAGACTGTTATTATGTACTTGCAGTAAGCAAAAATTTGATTTCTATGTCTTGCCATGCATTAGAAGGCTATGCAATTAGTTTTCTTAAGGGCCATTGTAACATTCTTTATGAAAGAAATAAAATTGCAAGTGGTTTCCTTATTAACGGTCTTTATCAGTTATATATTGATGTATCTATTTTTAATATTGAGCAAAATGTGAATACCATGAAATGAGCTAGGGATAGTCCAAATGATAGGTATCTATGTCACCTAAGACTAGGTCATATAGTAGAAGATAGGGTTAACAAATTGGAGAAGATCAGGCTTTTCAGTTCGTTGACTTTCGAGTCATATCCAATTTGTGAATCTTGTCTTCATGGCAAAATGACTAAGCTCCCTTTTGTAGGACATGGGAAAAGGGCTACGAATCTTCTTGCCCTAGTGCATACTAATGTATGCAGCCCATTTGATGTGTCGGCTAGAGGCAACTTTGTCCACTTCATAATCTTTACCGATGATTTATCTAAGTATGAATATGTGTATCCTATGAGACACAAGTCTGAAGCTTTTGAAAAGTTCAAGAAATTCAGACATGAAGTAGAAAAGCAAACAGGAAAATCCATTAAGGTTCTTCGATCAGATCGAGAAGGTGAATACCTTTGTTAGAAATTTTTGGACTATCTCAAGAAAAATGGAATAGTCTCTCAATGGACCCTACCTGAAACACCTCAACTCAATGAGATTTTAGAATGGAGGAATCAGATTCAATTGGATATGGTCTAATCCACGATGAGCTTCACAGACCTCTCTATTTTTTTTTGGGACACTATTTATTACCTACCATATACTTACTGAATAGGATTTCCTCTAAAATTATTCCTACCACACCGTATGAGATATGGCATGGTAAAAAATTAAGTCTAAGTCATCTCAGAATTTGGGGTTGTCCGGCTCATGTCAAAAGATAACAAACGGACAAGTTAGACTTTAGGTCCTTCAGAGCTCGATTTATAGGATATCCTAAAGAGTCATTAGGATATTATTTCTACATTCCAGAAGATCACAATGTAATTGTGAGTTGACATACCATCTTTCTTGAAAAATAGTTTATTCAAGATAGCAGCATTGGAAAGCAAATCAAGCTCGAGAAAAAAGTCTCATAAGAGCAATGAGCTAAGGACCAAATGGAACCAAATTAGGTTAAGCCAGTCCAATCACTACCTCCTCTACCTCGTAGATCGAAAAGAATTTTCAACCCTCCTGAGAGGTACTTAGGTACTATTTCAGAGAAAGTAGAGAAAATGTTCCTCGTAGGTAATAGGGTTCATGGTGATGATCCCAAAATCTATAATAAGGTGATATCGAATATCGACTCTGAGAAATGGTTAGAGGCAATGAAGTCAGAAATTGACTCGATGCACTCAAACCAAGTCTAAACCTTGGTAGATCCATCAGAAGGTATAGTACCTATTGGATGTAAATGAATCTACAAGAGAAAGATTGGTGCAGATGGAAAAGTAGAGACATTCAAAGCTAGATTAGTGGTAAAAGATTATAGTCAACATGAAGGCATTGACTATCAGAATACCTTTTCGCCAGTAGCTATGCTTTAATCCATTCTCACATTGCTTGCTGTTGCGGCCTATTTTGATGATGAAATATGGAAAATGGATGTAAAAATAGCATTCTTAAATGGATATCTTGAGGAAGATATCTATATGGAATAGTCGCTAGGTTTCACATCCAGTGATGATGATCACAAGATATGCAAGCTACAAAGATCCATATATGGACTTAAGCAAGCTTCTCGGAGCTGGAACACTCATTTTAATGATGTAATCAAATTGTTTGATTTCATCAAGAATGAGGAGGAGCCATGTGTCTTCAAAAAGGTCAGTGGGAATGCTATTGTCTTCCTCGTATTGTATGTGGATGACATCCTCCTTATTGGAAATGATATTTCCATGTTGACCATAGTTAAAATATGGTTATCTAAAGAATTCTCCATGAAAGACCTAGGAGAAGCATCCTTTATTCTAAGAATTAAGATCTATAGAGATAGACCAAATAGAATGTTTGGACTTTCACAGAAGATGTACATAGAGGAAGTGCTAAAGAGGTTTAGCATGAAAAACTCTAAGAGGAGTTTGGTACCCTTCAGACATGGCATTCATCTTTCTAAGAAAATGTGCCCTAGCACACCTGAGGAAATAGAACGAATGAGCAAGATCCCTTATGCTTCAGCAAGAGGGAGCCTCATGTATGCCATATTATGTACACGACCTGATATAGCCCATGCTGTGAGAGTCACAAACAGATATCAGTCAAATCCAGGTGAAGAACACTAGACTTCTGTAAAATGTATCTTTAAATACTTGAGAAGAACTAAGGATATGTCGTTAGTCTTTAGTAATGGAGAACTTTAAGTCCAAGGATATACCGAATCAAATTTTATGTCCGATGTAGATGATTGAAAGTTGACATCTGGGAGTCTATTTATGTGCAATGGTGGAGCTGTTAGTTTGAAAAGTTTCAAGCAGATAGTGATAGCAGATTCCACCATGGAAGTAGAATATATCGCTGCATCAAAAGCCATAAAGAAGACATTCTGGTATAAGAAGTTTGCCATAGAGATTGGAGTGATGCCATCAGATGCCATTCCTCTGTACTGTGACAATAATGGCACCATAGTCCTAGCTAAGGAGTCGAGATCTTATCTGAAATCCAAACACATCGAGCGGCGATACCGTCTTATCTGCGATTACCTCGAGAAGGGTTACATCGAGGTCAAGAGAGTCGACTCTGTAGACAATGCGACGGACCCGCTTACAAAGTCATTGGGCCAACAGAAGATTGAAGCCCATCTTGACAAGATGGGACTTAGATTTGTAGCCAATTGACTTTAGATCAAGTGAGAGTTTATTAGATGTTTGTGCCCTAGAAGCTAGAACTGGCTGACACTTATAATACACTTTTAGGGGCAAAATTATAATTTTGACTATAAATAATAAAATGGGTTATTTTTTTATCACAAATGTGTATTTAGTATCTGCGATACATTCCATGAGTTAATGGTAATGATAATTCTTATTTTAAAGAGTTGAAAATTTAAGACAAGAATTTACATTATTAACTCATAAAATGCTTCTGACCGTAGGATCATCATAAGGATGGTAATTGATCCAGAAGGTTGCTGTACAATCGCTTCTTTATAGTAGATGAGTCTTGAGTCTACGATGTGGAGACACCGAAGTGAGAGTACAGGTACTCGTTAGAGAATGAGAGCACTGAGCGTGACCATTTTGAGTAGTTATAAGAAAGTCTACCTTCTCATCGATGACTGACTCGAAGCTACTGTAGCATGTCTCGTTCTTTGACCTGAGGTGTATCGATAGTTCACCTTGAGGGTGTTATAGTTTGACTATACCATGACTCGGTCTCCTAGCCATTCGGAATCTTGAGGTGTATGTTGGCTATAGCATGTTCATTATAGGAATTGGATTGCACCAAGAGGAAATCTATCTACCTCGGTGGATAAGGAGCAACCCTATGATGATCATGAGAATCAAGTCCATAAGCCCATGGCCATAGTAGAGTGAAATAATAGAAAGAGTTTCTATTAAGGTTTTCACATCGGACTTGAATCGAATGATTAAATCATATGATAGAATTTAGGGTTTGACGAGTTCACCTTAATCCTAATTTGATCGTGGCTCAAGATAGAAGAACTTAATCACACAAGTAGCTACACCGAGAGATTCATTTTCAATTTTGATGGATTGCCACCATATACTACTAGGTATCACTGGTGGATTTGGGAGCAATTAGAATGATTTAGATGATCGATCATTCTAGTTGTCTGAATCAGAAGAGTTTTGATCCATCAAAAGAAGTTTTGATGATGTCGATGATGTAGATCATGACATATCCCATTACCATACAGAACTGAACCTAACTGGATCACACAAACAAGGGTTTGGATCTGGATATCATCAATTAGACTAATTCGGTTCAATTGATTTGAATTAGATTCAATTAGGTTCAAGGAAATTATGCTAGCACACGATTGAGTCTAACGTTCTCCTTTTATTATCATTAAAAGTTATCTCTATTGAGCCAAATTAGTTTGTGCTCACTCAGTTACCTTTGTCTGACTGGAGCTTGTCTAGATCAGAAAAAGATTGTCTTAATTTATGAGATAAATTTGAGACAACACCTACCATTTTTTGTCATCTGCTAATTCTTGTCCTTTGACTTTGGTCAAACATTGATCTATGACCCTTGGACATCTGCCCATGTGTCAGGCACTTATTAGAGAGCAAATAGGGGCTTGTCCCCTTACTAGAAATTTAAAAGGAGGGGGCACATGCCTAAGGAGGTGTGCACCCATGGATAGGGATGACTGGAGTCCCATACGGATGGGACTCTAGGTTGCTTCTTAGTTTCTACTTAGGTTCTAGGCATGCGCCCATGGATAGGGATGACTGGAGTCCCATACGGATGGGACTCCAGGTTATTTCATAGTTTCTACTTAGGTGACCCCTAGCTATAGACTTTGATCAGTCTTAGGTGCCATCTAAGAATGAATTTATGGGGCTCTCATCTGATTGGATCAGGTGATGTCATCTCACCAATCAAATTTAGATCTGATTGCATGAAGCAACATGATTGGCCGGGATGATCTGCCACTGCATGGCGCAGCAGGGTCTATATAAACCCTATCTGCGCTACACTTAAAGATGGTTCCCTCTTAGCCACACCCCAAGGCCTCTCCCTCCTCCATGCCATCTTCTGATCCTCTCTCTTCTCTCCACGTCCAAAGAAAGTTGGGCTCCAGTTTGGTGCGATCTAGGTAAGAGAAAGCTGACAAGAAAGGAAGTAGGCAGCACTGCTGCAGGGACGACTACTGATCTTCAGAAGGAGTTTTGAAGATCCTCCAAATTAGATCTAAATCTAATTTTTGGAGAGGTGATAAAGCAGGAGAAGATCTCCAGATCTATCCTGAGTGGATACCGGTAGAGACTTGGTGCTTGCATGGCTAAATCTAGAATCTTAGATAATCAGCAGGATCATAAAAAGGGTAATCAGATTACCCAACATCAAGATATAATTAAATCAAATTTAAATTACTTTTATTTTTTATTTATTAGATCTATAAAATTAGATCTGAAACATCTTAGATCTGATCTGGATCCATGAGAGAAAATTTTTGAAATATCTCTCTTGATCCGATTAGATCTGAACGAACCTGATCAAGGAAATCAAGATTTTCCCTTCAATATCTACATGGGACAAGGGATTATGCTTTGGTATTTGGTGGATAGCCAGGAGGATTTGAAGATGGAGGTTTGAGTCCTTTGAAAGGATTTGTAGATGCAAATTATGCAGGAGATCTCGGTACAAGAAGGTCTACTACTGGATACATCTTCTATGTGTATGGTGGACTAATATCTTGGAGATCAACCTTTCAATCAATTACGGTCTTGTCTACCATAGAGGCCGAGTATATTGAAATAGCGGAGGCTGCAAAGAATGCCCTTTGGCTTAGGAGGCTGATTGTTGAGTTGGGGGTGGAGCAGAGTAAGGTTACACTATTCAGTGATAGTCAGAGTGCTCTATTGTTGGCATAGAACCTAGTCTATCATGTGCGTACAAAGCATATAGATGTGAGGTACCACAAGGTCTGATAGCTGATAGAGGAAGATGAAGTAGAATTGATAAAGGTCTATACCAAAGAGAATCAATCAGATGCACTCATGAAGGTATTCCTTAAAGACAGCTTTCAGATGTGTGTGGCAAGGATGGATTTGCTGAGAAGAGATGAGTTCACAAGGACTGGAAAGCACCAAGATGGAGAATGTAAGCTCAAAAGTGGTGCTCCCAAGTCTTGAAAACATGAGAAGATAGATCATGAAAAGATGAAAGCAAGTTGGAAGAGAAATTGGCCCAAGTAGCAGAGTTCAGAAACAAGGCCGGCTCATCCTGAGACTGAGCCAGCTAAGTTGGGAACTGGGCTGGCTCAGTCCAAGACAGGGTCGGCTATGTCTTAGAGAAAAATCCAGATAAAAGGTAGCATTTTCGAGCTTTTGGCATAGTACAAAACTAGATTGGCTCAGTCTTAAACTGAGCTGACCTAGTCATAGGTTAGCTGGCCCAGTCTGAAACTTGGCCAGCTCAGTTTTTGCAGGTTTGCTTTATGTACGTGGGATGTTTGAATTTTGAAGAGTTTTTTTATGAGCTTGGGGCTTGACTCTTTTGTAAGTATAAATATGGAAAATAGGTCATGGTTGGATATGATGCTGAATTCATTGAATAAAGCTTTTTTCTTCTGAAAAACTCTTATGCTCTCTTTCTCTCTCTTCTCTTGAATCCATTATTTTGTTTCCGCAGTGATCCTAGGAGATTGTTCCTTATTGCTTGGCTAATCACCAGCAGTCACGCCAGTCCGAAAGAGGATAGTTTATCCCAACAAGAGGTTGTTACTTGATCAGATGGTTGATCGATGATTGAGAATCGTTCAGTGATCAAATCATCAATATGGTTGATGATCGATCAAGTGCAACTATTGTAAGAGGATCAATTAGCAATTGGATTGCTAATTAGGTCAATATGATTTAGCAATCAGGATAAGATCAAGTCTAATTGAATTAGATTCAATTAGAATTAGTTTGGACTTAATTGGATTTAGTCTAATTGATTTATTAGATGAGCCAGATGCAAGAGAGAACAAGTCCTCGTTTAATTAAGACTTGAGTGCATCTAATTTCTAATTTGATTAAAAATTAAACTAGATTTAAATATGATTTAATCTAATTTAATTAGGATCTTAATTAGACTAGAATTGCTTATTAATTAGATTGACTCAAATCTAATTAGAATTGGATTCAAAATGGTTTGACCTAGTTTATCTTAGAGAGTTCTAGTTAGACTAGGACTCCTTCCTTGCGCCACCTAAGAGAGCCCATGCCATCTTTTTATTTCCTTTGTGTGAGTTTTCTCATGCCATAAGAGCCTCCACGTATGCCCCAATATCTGGAGTTTTGGAATTTGATTTGATTTGGTCAAAATAGGTAAGTGGTTAAGCCATGGATTCTATTTGACAGAGTTCTCGTTGTCCAAAACTCTTCTCTTCTTTTTATGATTTAATTCCCCCACCCACTCTATTTTTTGTCACCCATTTTTCATTTCTTTTGTGTGTGGATTTGCTGATCTTAATGCTAGATTTTTTGTGGAGGCATCTAAGAGTTGGACACCCCCTAAAACTCTTAGTTTTGACCTGCTCAACTAGGTATTTGACTAGTTTCAACTTCCTATAGGATGCCTCCTGTAAGATTGGATTTTGGCATGAAAACCTAGGGATTTTTAATGCAAATATCAGGGAAAATAGGGAGAGGCATGTGGGTTATCAGGCACTCCAATATGTTGGGCATTGAGGCCTTCTTTTGGCCATTAAACATTAATGTCCTGTAGTGAAAGAAAGAAAGAGAAGATTGTTCTCTAGGGTTCTTTCTGAAAGGAATAAGCCCTCAAGCCAATTTATTTTTGAGATGTTCTTTATCTTCCAGACTCATGTAATGACATTTTTAATAAATAAAGGTATTTATTTCATCATATGCAGTGTCTTATTATTTATTTAAGATTATGATGAATCCTATAAATTAGGGCTATGGTTTTAGGATTATGATGAGATCATACTAGTGAGACCTAAAATCTTAATTTCCTAATTTAAATATTTCTAGTCGATGGGACATTGAGTTAGGGATCAATGTTTTTCGATAAGACTAGCACATTCTTTGTATGCTCGATTGAGAGGATGATTGATCTCACAATTACTTGTGTATGACACTAATACAAGAATGTGGGTGCTCATTAGAGAATGAGTTCACTAAATTGATCTAAATCGAGAATATCTAATGAAATCTTATCTACATGTCAATAGATGGTTCTCATAGTGAAATTTGTGCATGTAATCCTTTGATCTGAAACTACCATAGAATCTTATATATATAAATCTATATTTTGGTTCATACTCATTCATGACTCAGTTATGTACGGGATGATCTGGATATGGTAGATTATATATATGAAGGTTGTGAGTAGGTTAACATGAAATCGATCTCTCCTGATAAGAGGAAATACCATCCTACTTGCTTCAAACAAATGATGATTCAGGAAGACTTTGATCAAAGCATGATGAAAAATTAGAAATGGTTTCTAATGTTTCATTGAATGAAACATCATCATGAGATTGAAAGAGAAATGAATATGAAATTGGGGTTGACATATTTCCATACCCAAAGTCAAATTTAGGATGCAGGGAGATCGAATGATCTATTTGCATGGTAATTTTCACTGAAGGATATTTTTGGTATTTCCATCAAAATTACATATCTTTTGAAAAGTCATGATATGTTGCTAGACATCAATCATGTCTTGTTGGTTCGATCAAATTAAAATTTTTATTTGATCATTAAATTAGAAAGTGTTCTAAATTAAGTCAAATTGGGTTGGCTAGTTTTGACCTAAATCGGTTTGATTGAGTTCTAACCAGATTAGGTCAAATCACACCCAGACTCACTGCTGGTTAGATGTGGAACCCAATGGGTCACACACAAAGAGAGTTGATTAAGGGTCTAATTGGATTAGACAATGTTTGCAAGATGAACATGCTAGCACATGTAGCAAACCCTAGCACCTAGTTTCGAATTGGATTCGAATCGGCTTCCGATTTGGGCTAATTTAGATCTGATTTGAGCCAAATAGGATTTGGTCTTGAATTGGATTAACCTAGACTGATTGAACTTTAGTTGGGGCACCACATACCTGTATCCCATGCGCTAGAGAGTCTCTCTCTTACGCATGGGAAGTCTTTCATGCACAACGAATTCTTTTGCCCATGGAATTAGTTGGCGCCTACCTTCTTTGACTTTTCCCATTTTGTTATGTCACGTAGATTTTTATATTGGCATGGACATCAGATATGGGGTGCAGAAGAGTCCTTCTATTGATGAAATACTCCTTTTTTCTTTTTAATTTTTTCACCCAAGATGGTTTGTCGCCCAAGACCCCTTGCCGCCAAAGACTCCATGCCGCCTACTCCTCCTTGACGTCTCTTAGACCAAGTCAAGGTCTCTTGGGACTTTGACTATTCAAAGATTATCTCCACGCCTTCTTGCTGAATGGGCATTCCTTTGTAGGGCCATTGGATGGCCTTTTTTCATGATCTAATGGATGAAAAGGGTGGCTTCAAAGATGATATATTGCGACTCTTCGTAAAAAACTTACGTAGAAATAGTCCAAGAGTCCTTCTACTTTAAGGCACCTCTTGGACTAAGTCTACATCTCATTTTTACTGATGAGGCATTAGATTGGCTAATGGGGTGTGAGAAATTGATCAGAAAAGGGCATGAGATTTCTTGTTGGCACCCCTACGTATATTATAAATAGGGGTGCACACCATGAGTCTGAGTGTGTGAAAATTATCTTTCTTTCTTACAAGAGTTTCTTTTTGTCCAATTTTCTTTCTTTGCTTTTTTTTATCTAGACCTTATCCTTATAAGGACAATAATTCATCTTAAGACTAAGAGATTAAGAAGGAAAATTAAGAAGACAAAAGAAAAAGAAAGATAAATAAGGAGAGACAAGGAAGGTGACAAAAAGGCTAAAGAAGGTCTTGCCCTTTTAATTAAAGTTCTTATTATTAGAACTCTAATTATATAAATCAGAGGTGCTAGTGTCTTGATCAAGTCTTTGTGTGGATCAATGTTGGAGGATGAGCACGTGGGCACCTCATGAAAACCCTAGCGGATTGCTACCGACGATCAGGGTCAATTTAGGGTTTAGCGATAAGAGGTATGTTCTAATACTTTCTTTTATATTACAAATGCATGTTATATGATTTAATTGCTAATGAGGTGGTCCTAGGGTTCGAGTTTGATTTATATGATTTCATGTTTTTGCTTTGAAATCCATGCTTCCGCCCTATACACCAATCCCATTAGTGGTATCAGAGCAAGCCTTATTAGGTTAAATCATATAATGCTTTGCTTATAGTATAATGGCATAAATAAAAAATATGATATAATATTTTTAGCATGTTTTAATTTTATATGATGAGATCATATTCTTTTTCTTACCATAATGAGATTATGTTGTATATATTATTCTGTAAAGGTTGCCCTGATATAGTGGAAAGTATTCACTATATAATGATGGTTGTCCTAGAATAATTATACATGTTAATTGACATATATAAATTTTATCATAATTAATGCTATTATGCATTTAGTTTATTTTAAATCAATATGTGCATTGAGACCATTTAAATTCCTCTATAAAAAATTATATTAAGTTGTAGTGTAATTAATCTTTAGCTGAATCAGTCGGAAGTCTAATTGATCAATCGGTGTCTAGAAAAAATGGCTCTTGATTGGTAAAGAGAACATGGTTTTTTAATTGATTCCGTTGTCTGACCTGGCCAATTTATTGGTGTCTAAGGAAAGCAACGGGGGGACTCCCATTTCTCTCCCATTTACCTGGCCGATTTGATTAATTTAATTCTAGATTGAAATGCTTAATATTATATTCACTACATTAAGGCCTTCCTTCATACTAGTTTCTTATTATGTCTAGAATCATGTTAGTTTTGTTGTGTAACTACAAGATCTATCTATTAGATGTGTTCCCTAGAAGCCAGAATTGGCTGACACTTGTCATACACTTCTAGAGAAAAATTATAATTTTGACTATAAATAATAAAATGGGTTATTTTCAATCACATATGTGTATTTAGTGTCTGTGATACATCTCTTGAGTTAATGGTAATGATAATTCTTATTTTCAAGAGTTAAAAATTTAAGACAAGAACTTTCATTTTTAACTCATAAAATGCTCTTGATCGTAGGATCATCATGAGGATGGTGATTGATCTGGAAGGTTAGTGTACAATCGCTTCTTTATAGTAGATGAGTCTTGAGTCTATGGTATAGAGATACCGAAGCAAGAGTATAGATGCTCATTAAAGAACGAGGGCACTGAGTGTGACCACCTCAAGTAGTCATAAAGAAGTCTACCTTCTCGTCGATGACTGACTCAAAGCTGTAGTGGTATGTCTGGTTCTTTGACCTGAGGTGCATCGGTAGTTTACTTTGAGGGTATTATAGTTTGACTACACCATGACTCGGTCCCCCTAGTCATTTGAAACCCTGAGGTGTTTGTTGGCTATAGCATGTTCATTATAGGAATTGGATTGCATCAAGATGAAATCCATCTACCTCGGTGGATGAGGAGCAGCCCTATGATGATCATGAGAATCAAGTCCATAAGCCCATGGCCATGGCAGAGAGTGAAATAATAGAAAGAGTTTCTATTAAGATTTTCATATCGGACTTGAATTGAATGATTAAATCATATGATAGAAATTAGGGTTTGACGAGTTCACCTTAACTCTAATCTGATCGGGGCTCAAGATAGAAGAACTTAATCACACAAGTAGCTACACCGAAAGGTTCATTTTTAGTTTTGATGGATTGCTACCATATACTGCTAGGTATCACTGATGAATTTTGAGAGCAATTAGAATGATTTAGATGATCGATCATTCTAGTTGTCTGAATCAGAAGAGTTCTGATCCATCGAAAAGAGTTTCAATGATGTCGATGATAGAGATCATGACATATTCCATTACCATATAGAACTGAACCTAACAGGATCACACAAATAAGGGTTTAGATCTAGATATCATCAATTGGACTAACCTGGTTCAGTTGATTTGAATTAGATTCAATTAGGTTCAAGGAAATCATGCTAGCACGCGATTGTGCCTAACATTCTTTTTTTTCTATCATTAAAAGTTATCTCGACTGAGCCAAATGAGTTTGTGCTCATTCAGGTATCTTTACCTTGTCTGACTAGAGCTTGTTCAGATTAGAAAGGGGTTGTCTTAATTTATGAGATAAGTTTGAGACAACACTTGCCATTTTCTGTCACCTACTAATTCTTATCCTTTGACTTTGGTCAAACGTTGACCTTTGACCCTTGGATATTTGTCCATGTGTCATGCACTTATTGGAGAGCAGATAGGGGCTTGTCCCCTCCCTAGAAATTGGAAAGAAGGGCAGTGCATGCCTAGGATGGCGTGCATCCATGGATAGGGATGCCTGGAGTCCCATACGGATAGGACTCCAGGTTGCTTCTTGGATTCAAACTAGGTGACCCTCACCTATAGACTTTGATCAATCTTAGGCACCACCTTAGGATGAATCTGTGGGTCTCTCATCTGATTAGATTAGGTGATGTCATCCCACCAATCAGATTTAGATCTGATTGAATGAAGCAACGTGATTGGCCGGGGTGATGTGGTACTGTATGGCGTAACAGGGTCTGTATAAAGACCAATCTATGCCCAACTTTTAAGAGAATTTTTCCTTTGCCACACCCCAAGGCTGCCCCTCTTCCTCCTCCATGTCATATTTTTGTTCCTCTCTCTCCTCTCCACGCCCAAGGAGGTTGGACCTTCAGATTAGTGCGATTCAGGCAAGAAAAGGCTGACGAGAAAGGAAGAAGGCAGCACTGCTGCAGAGACGACTGTTGAACTTCGAAAGAAGTTTCAAAGATCCTCCAAATCAAATTCAGATCTAATTTTTGGAGAAAAGAAAGAGAAGAAGAAGATCTCTAGATCCAATCTGAGTGGATACCGATAGAGGCCAAACACTTGCGTGGCTAGATCCAGAATCTCAGGCAATCAACAGGATCATCAATGGGTAATCGGATTACCCAAAATCAAGATAAAATTAATTTAGATTTGATTTAATTTAATTTTCTTGATTATCAAATCATAAAATTAGATCTAAAAATTATCAGATTTAATTAGAATCTAAGAGAAAATTTTTGAAATATGCCTCTCGATCCAATTAGATCTGAATGAACTTGACCCCGAGAAATCAGGATTTCCCTTCAACTGGTATCAAAGCCAGCTTCTTATAAAATTTATTTAGATCTGATTTAATCTGGTAAATTAGTGATTTTAGATATCACATGTGATGTAATTAAATCTAAAATTAGAAAAATAGAAAATTAAAATTAATTATTCTAGATCTAATATGTATGAGATACATAACTATACTAGGAATAGAATTATTCTATATGTAGTCTAGTATCACAATTTTCATTTGATTAAATATGATTTTTTTTAGATCTATTTATTTACTACTTTTTTGATCTTATAAATATTATAATCAGATCTAAAATTAGAAAATAAATTAAATTTAATTTATTCATATGAGATATGATAGTTGCATGTTTAGACTAGTTGTAAAATAGTTCTACAAATAGGTGTAGATTAAATTTTATTTGATGAGATCAAATTTAAATTTAATTTTTCAAATGATTATGAAATAATTTAGATCTAAAAAATATGCATGCATTATACATGAGATGTATGCAAAACATGTTTTAATTAGATCAATTTTCTTATATGAGATATATGCTTAGATCTAATTAGTTTTTGTAGATTAGTTGTATTTCTGATTGAGGCATTCCCCTTGGCTGTCCGGTCATAAGAACAAAGTAGGACTTAAAGACCCTCTCCTTTCATTCGATGGGGTGTTCTTATGATGTGTAGGGATGCTGCGCATTCATCCTTAATCAGAAATTGAAAACTTACTTTCTGCAAAACTCTAGATCCTGAAACCCTAGGATCTTATTTGCATGTTTTATTTATGAACCCTAAACTTAATTAAGAATTAAGATTATGAAACATATTAGGTCTAAAATTGAGAATTTTTAGATCTAAGACATGTTCATAAAATTGGGTTCAGGCTTGGGTAGCTCGATTAGGTCTAGCGGTTGATCAAACCGAATCAAGAGTTGGTTAGATGGGATCAATAATGCTTAAATTGACCAGCCAAATAGGATTAAATCTGGGTCAAGATTGAGTCACATGAGTGATCGATCAAGCTAAGACCTAATTAGACTCAGTGGTTAGAGTCTAGATTGTAGGCTAATCCGATTGGTTCTGGCTCAACAATTTGGTGTCTAAGGTAAGTTTGGCAGATATGATCGACTAATTTTTAATTGGGAGCTACTCGACTCGAATGCATTCTTGTCGAGTTAATGGCATATCCCTTCCACCAGTCTCACTTACCTGGTCATGTTTGTTGACTCAGTTCTAATATGAGGTGATCAATAATCAAAGCTAACCCATGCCACTAGGTTAGTCATAATGGTTATGACTATGTCAAGTCTAGTTTAATGAGACCTAAATCAAATCTCCCTAAGAAAAGATTAAGTCTAAGGTCTTCCACCATTGTAGATGTGCGGACTTTTGATTTCTTGCTCTTGAGGAGTTGATTGTTCTCACTGTTATAGTGCTCTTGCACCAAAAAGATGCAACCATGTCTATTAGGCATTGGATGCTACAAGCTGGAGGATGGATTGGGCTCAATATTTTGGATATCGTGAGAGACTCAATTAGGAATCCAATCTGTGCAAATGGTGGGTCTGACTTAACTAAGGAGTGGATCAGTATATCGGACATGGTGAGATTCATGAATTAGAGACCAAGATTGGGTGAATCATAATTTGAGAATCACTGAACAAGAGTTGTTTACTCATTGGCTAACCCATCACCAATAACTATTAGGTGAGGTGATGAGTAAGTCAGTGGGATCGCACCATCCATTAGAAATCAGTAATCATGGAGATTTTTGCATCTCTATAGAGGGAGTGTAGGGATCTGAGAAAATAGTGGGAGCTAGTTTGTTTAAAAATAAAATTTCTAAATAAATTGCTTAAGTCTTAATTATAATATCTAACTAGAAACTTTGACCCTCTACAGGAAAATATCTGCATCCAATCCACTAGCACAAATCCTGGACACCCATAGACTGACCGGACCAAATTACAAGGATTGGCTCCAAAAATTCAAAATTATTTTGGGTTCTGAGAAGTTAACTCATGTACTGGACCAAGACCCTCCCACCTTACCAGCTCGTCCATCCGCTAAGCAGAGAGCGTCTCTGGATAAGTAGACAGACGATGATAACAAGGCCAGATACTACATGTTAGGCTTGATGTCTGATGAACTTCAGCACCAACATGAAGATATCAGGACTACTCGCCAAATGTTGGCTCACCTGTAGGAGATGTTTGGTGAACAGAGTCGTGCAGCTAAGTATCAAGTCACTAAATGACAGTTCATGGCTAAGATGCGTGATGGACAGTCAGTCCAAGATCATTATCTGATGATGATCAAGGACTTGAAAGAGGTTAAGAAGCTCAGAGTGAGGTTGGACTTGGATCTGCAGAATGATATAATTCTGTAATCCTTGACTGATGTGTATGGGCAGTTCATCATGAACTACCATATGCATAAACTTCAAAACTCCTTGGCCAAACTTATAAACATGCTGATTACTATTAAGCTTTCTATGAAAGGTTCTAAAGGCTCAGTGCTTGCTATGGAACGGACTTCTTCCAAGAGAAAGACTTTTGGAAAGAAGAAGTTTGTGAAAAAGTAGAAGGTGGAAGAAGGAAAGAAGAAAAAGACAGAGTTGAAGAAGAAGGCCACTGACAAAAAAAAGTATTTTCATTATAACAATGACGACCACTAGAAGTGGAACTACCCTACTTACCTGGCCATCCTAAAGAAGGAGGCAGGTCCTTCTGGAGGTATGCTCGTTATTGAGTCTAACCTTATGATTTCTTCTACATCCAGTTGGGTGCTTGACTCTGGTTCTAGTGCTTACTTGTGCACTTCCATGCAAGGTCTTGAGGATAGCAAGAGGCTGAGGGATGGTGAGATTGTTAGACATGTGTGCCCTAAAAGTCAAATTGGCTGACACTTGTAATACACTTCTAGGGGCAAAATTATAATTTTGACTATAAATAATAAAATGGATAACTTTTTATCACATATGTGTATTTAGTGTCTGTGATACATCTCTTGAGTTAATGGTAATGATAATTCTTATTTTCAAGAGTTGAAAATTTAAGACAAGAATTTTTATTATTAACTCATAAAATGCTCCTGATCGTAGGATTATCATAAGGATGGTGATTGATCCGAAAGGTTAGTGTACAATCGCTTCTTTATAGTAGATGAGTCTTGAGTCAATGGTGTAGAGACACCAGAGTGAGAGTATAGATACTCGTTAGAGAATGAGGGCACTGAGCGTGACCACCTCGAGTAGTCATAAGGAAGTCTACCTTCTCGTCGATGACTGACTCGAAGCTGCAGTGGTATGTTTGGTTCTTTGATCTGAGGTGCATCGGTAGTTCACCTGAGGTGTTATAGTTTGACTTCACCATGACTCAGTTCCTAGCTATTGGAACCTGAGGTGTATGTTGGCTATAGCATGTTCATTGTAGGAATTGGATTGCACCAGATGGAATCTATCTACCTCGGTGGAGTGAGCAGCCTATGATGATCATGAGATCAAGTCCATAAGCCCATGGCCATAGCAGTGAGTGAAAAAATAGAAAGAGTTTCTATTAAGGTTTTCACATCGGACTTGAATCAAATGATTAAATCATATGATAGAAATTAAGGTTTGACGAGTTCACCTTAACCCTAATCTGATCGGAGCTCAAGATAGAAGAACTTAATCACACAAGTAGCTGCACTGAGAGATTCATTTTTAGTTTTGATGGGTTGCCACCATATACTGCTAGGTGTCACTAGTGGATTTTGGAAGCAATTAGAATGATTTAAATGATCGATCATTCTAGTTGTCTGAATCAAAAGAGTTCTGATCCATCGAAAGGAATTTTGATGATATCGATGATAGAGATCATGACATATCCCATTACCATACAGAACTGAACCTAACTGGACTACACAAATAAGGGTTTGGATCTGGATATCATCAATTGGACTAATCTAGTTTAATTGATTTGAATTAGATTCAATTAGGTTTAAGAAAATCGTGCTCGTACACGATTGAGCCTCACATTCTCCTTTTTCTATTATTAAAAGTTGTCTCGACTAAGTCAAATGAGTTTGTGCTCACTCAGGTACCTTTACCTAATCTGATTGGAGCTTGTCTAGGTTAAAAAGGATTCTTAATTATAATAAATTTTGAGTACACACACACCTACCACTTTTTTGTCACATGCTAATTTCTTGTCCATTGACTTTGGTCAAACATTGACCTTTGACCCTTGGACATCTGCCCATATGTCATGCACTTATTGGAGAGTAGATAAGGGCTTGTCCCCTCACTGAAAATTAGAAAGGAGGGGGGCACGCCTAGATGGCATGCGCCCATGATAGGAGTCCATGAGTCCATACGGATGGGACTCCAAGTTGCTTCTTTGGATTCAAACTAGGTGACCCACCGACCA